>CM029375.1:17093150-17495650 GCA_017165825.1 Hepsetus odoe | reverse complement strand
AACATCCTCCTCCAAATTTAATCCTCGTCTCTCCTCTGTCCAAACCAACGCAGCCTTGCCTCTCTAACTTTGTCTCCAAAACAACCTGAGCTGTTCCTCTTACATACTCATTTCTAATCGACGAAAGAATCAAAAATCTCAGCATCTTTAGCTCTGACACCTCTAGCTCATCCTCCTGTCTTTAAGTCAGTGCTACTGGCTCCAACCCATAGCTGGTCTCACTACTGTCCTGTCAACCTTCCCTTTTACTCATGCTGGTACCAGTCTGTCACAAATCACTCCAGCCACTCTTCTCCACCCAAACCAACCTGCCTGGACTCTTCACCTCTCTTCCACACTCGCCGTTACTCTGAACTGTTGATCCCAAGTATTTAAATTCCTTCACCTTTGTCACCTCTACTCCCTGCATCCTAACTACTGTCCTCCCTTTCATTCACACCCATGTATTCTGTCTTTGTCCTACTCACTTTCATTCCTCTCCTCTCTAGAAAATATCTCCGTCTCTCCAGGTTTTCCTCAAGCTGCTCCCTGCACTCACTACAGATCACAATATCATCAGTAAACATCATCGTGCATGGAGACTCCTGTCTAACCTCGTCCATCAACCTGTCTATTACTATTTCAAACAAGAATGGGCTCACACTGATCCTTGATATAATCCAACCTCTACTTTGAATGCATCAGTCACTCCTTCTGCTTATCTCAACACTGTCACACTGCCCTCATATCCTGAACTACTCTCACATACTTCTCTGTAACACCAGACTTCCTCAAACAAAACCAAACTCCTCTCTAGGCACCCTGTCATATGCTTTGTCCAAGTCCACAAAGGCACATCACAACTCCTTCTGACCTTCTCTGTACTTCTCCATCAACACCCTCAGAGCAAACATTGCATCTGTAGTACTCTTTCTTGGCATGAAACCATACTGCTGTTCACGAATCCTCACCTCTTTTCTTAACCTAGCTTCCACTACTCTTTCCCATAACTTCATGCTGTGGCTGATCAACTTTATCCCGCTATAGTTACTACAGCTCTGTGCATCACCCTTATTCTTGAAAATACCAGTACATTTTGTGTTCACTCCACAGGCATCCTCTCACTTTCCAAGATTGTGTTAAACAATCTGGTCTGATTGTGCTGTGAGGCCAATTTAACCTTTAACTCTTTTCTCTTTTTGCTTTGTTAGTTTGTGTTAAAAACAGCACTTTTTTATTACACAAAGGGAATGCAGCAGATTCTTTATTTATAAAAATGGAAAATTAAAAATATTTTTTAAAATATTTTTTTCCCAATCATAGCGCTTTTAATGCTGAAGCAGACAATTGTGGTCATGTCTGACTAACCACTAAAGTATTGTAAAGTTTCAGTGTCTCATATTCTTTGGACTAAATCTGTGTATCCTTTGATCCTTGAGACAATATGTGATGACTAGTTTGTGTGTGTGTGTGTGTGTGTGTGTGTGTGTGTGTGTGTGTGTGTGTGTGTTGGCCTATGCATCAGTTTCACTTTCAGAACAATGTGTTCGTCCAGTGTTCTTTTTTCAAAGCAGATGAAGGTGTCACCCAAAGCACACAGCTCATTGTGTTCATATGTTCCTCTCTCAGTGTAATTCTCTCAGTATGATTTTCAATGCTGTGTTCAAGTGAGTGTTTTCTTAACAGTTTCTCTCTGTCCATCTTGGCCTCCCTCTCTCTCTCTCTCTCTCTCTCTTTCTCTCTCTCTCTCTCTCTCTCTCTCTCTCTCTCTCTCTCTCTCACCTTTTAGCTCTCCATCCTATGGCTTTGTCAGTCTCTCCGATTACTCTTCCTGTGGTTTTGCTGCTTTGCTCATATATTTTATGCACTGTATATCTATATTTTCTGGGAGAGAGTGGTGATTGATGGGCTCCCAGCTGTTCCTAGTGGCTGTGCAGCTCACACACTCTCCCAGCGGCTCTCCTCCCAGCATGGCGCCCAAGAGAGAGGACATAAGTTTGGCTGGAAAAAATCACCCCAGCTCAGGCCATGCACCCCCCCACTGCTTTTCCGCATCGTATTAGCCAAGCTCCCTGCACTGTCAACAGTGTACCACTGATGACGAGCTCCTGCAGTTTACAAAAAACATTAGATTTATGTAAATGAGCTTCTTCCGGCCTTTGTAATTTGTACATACTGTGTGCAGGTCTCATGCACTGTAGGTAATAGATGGTGGTTTTAGGTTTCATTCAGGCAGTTCCACATTAGCTGATTATGGCCAGGGCCTGGGGAATGATATGTCCCTCTGGTCTTCGGTGGTTAAGTTTGCTCCTGCTAGTCCAGATACTGCACAGCTTCTCTCTTTCCCACAGTTTCTTTCAGCTAAAGCAGATTCTGATTTACAGATATAGTCAAAGTCAGCTTTATGAGGAAGAACTAAACCACAGAGAGCCAAATATTCATTGGTTCCTGGAAATAAAAGATTTTGATGAAGTTTGTGTTATTATTCTTTTAATTTTCCCCTGCAGATAGCTGAAAGTTAGCAGAAATGAAACATTACTAAAGTTTCAGATATTACCATTTACGTCTTAGTATAGTTCACATGAGGGCTGAAAGGTTTAAATGTGTAATTAGGATTTTTTCTGTGATTTAGTTGGTGATTATTTTCCAGTTTTTGGCTTAAAGCTTGAATGTTGGTCAAGATCAAGTGTGAGCTTGATCTGATTTAAAAAGTGCTCAATGCAGATTAGACTCAGAACAGAGATCTTTTGCAGACATCACTCTTAATGAACCAATAACCAAAGTAATGTATATCTCTAAGGTTGGTTAATTGGTTAAAATTTAAGGTTGGTAAATAAAAAAAAAAAATAGATAAAATAATGACAACATAGTAGAACATAATGATGTACCCACACAAATGTGGAAGAAACACTGCACATGACTGTTATAAACTGTCGCCCCTGCAACAGGGTTAACTGTTGCAAATAAAACCATTCTGTACTATCTTTGTCCTCTTCTAACCTCATGTTCTAATGTGTGTTTATTTGCTCAGAGCTCCAGAGATCATCCTTGGCCTGCCCTTCTGCGAGGCTATAGACATGTGGTCCCTGGGCTGCGTCATCGCTGAGCTCTTCCTAGGCTGGCCGCTTTACCCAGGGGCGTCTGAGTACGATCAGGTAAGATAATCAGACAATCTTAATCCCACACAATTTAAACACTGGTGTGACACATTGAGTTATTAGTGGTTACTAGAGCAGCACAGGCCTGGCAAAGGATCGGTACATTTAAAGAAAATGCCAAATGTTCCCCCCTTATGTTCTCACTCTTTGTAACCCAGTGGGTTCCCTCTGTTCCCTCTGTTCTCTCTGTTCCCTCAGTTACTCCAGCACATAATTTGTCGGTTGATAAAAGAAAGGAGGTATTGAAGGGGCAATTATACATTAGAGATGTTTATGAGCGAGTGAGAAATGACATTTCCTGTTTGGCATTTTACTATTGAGTGTGGCACTGCAGAGAGGGCTCTCTCTCAGCAAACGGCTATAAAAACATCCCTCAATTACTGTTTGTGCTCCAGGGAGAGAAAACAAAACAGACCTCTGGCTATGTTGCCGTTCTCACAGCTTTCCTGAAATTCTGTGTGTGTGTGTGTGTGTGTGTGTGTGTGTGTGTGTGCATTGTATTTGGCTCTTTGTTAGGACTAAATGTCCTCTTTATGCTCCCCATAAAGAAAAGATGCTTTTGTTTAGAGATAATGCAGCTCATCTGAATAAGTAAAAGAGCAAAACTATTTTCTTTTGGTTCCTGAGGTTAAAGAAAGGATATAGTAACAGAGAAGAGATTGCCCTTAAAAGAGAGGTATACAGACCTATTTGTGTGCTCACTTTCCGGCTTTCATCTCTATCAGGCCGTTCTGTAGTGCTGGACAGAAGCCACAGCCTGCCCAATTAGCCCAGTTCCTGCGCTCCAGAGTGGGGCCTTCTCTTAAAAACTCAAAACCTGGCTCCTCTGAAAGGCCCTGGGCCAACATTCGAACTCAAAGCAAATCAAGACCACAGCAAACAAGCTGAGGAGCTCAGTAAGAACTGCTGATTTGACTCCCTCTATTTTGGCGTTCCATCTCTTTTTCATGTCTTTGGAGCTATTTTTGGGGTCTTTGACACCCTCATACCGTTTTGAAGGTTGTCTGGTAGTTGAGTGGCATTTAGACTGTTTAGCTATGAATAACCATGGAATTTCTTGTTCGATGAACAGCCATCATCCATCATCCATAATCATCAGTATCTAGGAATTCCATTATGTTTGTTATTGTTATACGGCCTTTAGGCAGAATGATCAAGAGCAACATAATGTCAGCCTAAAGAAAGTATTAAGGTGCCAAGCACATAATATAACATCTTAGAACTTCCAGCACATTTCTCAGCACGAGCCTAGTGGAATATCTGTTGTCTAGCACACTGCAAGCCTCTTTCTAATTATAACACTAACCCTGAAAGACAGGGAATCCTCTACCAAACAAGCAAAAAAAATCACAGTGATTTTATGTCCCGTGATGAAAAGCGAGCCGGCACTGTGATCAAGGTTTCGGGAGCCGTCCGTGAGCCCAGGCCTAGGATAAGAGAGGCGCTGATTGGTGGGGAAGAGGCAGAATAGGGGGAGAGATGATTATGGCAGGATGCTGTTGCCTGCCAGGCTCCCACATTTAGACGTCTTTCAGGTGTATGAATGGCATTCTGTGTAATTGCAGCTCTCAGGCGCGCCTCTGAAAAAGACTTTTTGGGGAAGGAATAAACAGAGTAGTGACAGCATTCTTTTCAGTCGCTGTTTACTCAACCTCTAATGCTGTTATGTCTGGGAAAGTATATAGAAGGGGCTAAGAGACCGATATGCTGTGGACGTTACTGATGCAGCTTTATTCAGACTTGGTTCAGTGAGCTGTTAAGGATTCTCATCACATGAAGTATGCCTCTAGCTTTTGGCTGTCTTTAAGATATTAAAAATGTCAATTTTTCCTGTTTTCCCCAGATTCGGTACATTTCTCAAACACAGGGGTTGCCAGCAGAGTATCTGCTGAGCGCAGGCACGAAAACCACCAGGTTCTTCAACAGAGACCCAGACTCCACCTATCCGTTATGGAGATTAAAGGTATGGTCACGCTTACCCTCACACACATTTGCAAAAGTTTGCAAAAACCACCTTAGAACCTCAGAAAAGAATGTTTAAAAACGTTTATAAAAAATAACATCCACATCAATAAATACAAATGCAAATTAATATTAGGATAATTAATACGGATTCAATTTGGTGTGTATCCTCCACTTCCCAGTCCCAAGCTGCATCAGTTTTTTTTAAATGAAATTGCAAAAAATACATTGAAAATGAAAAAAATGCAGAAAATAGTTGCGTATGTACACTGAATTTAAGAATACTCAAAAAATGAGCTGTTTCAAATCAATATCAGACAGATATCAAATTCAAAACAATTTCACAAGTTATTTTTTTTATTGATTATGTTATTTAGTGCTTTTACTAGCTAGAACACATTTACTGCTCATTAATTTTAAATAGTTTTTCCTGGGTGCCTGAGACAGAAGTGTTCACACAAAGGCAACCAGACATTCCTGTCCTTTCCAGGCTGTGAAGGCGGACTGTAATGTTCAGTGATTTTCTTCCTGTAGTTGTTTGTTTCTGGATGGGCTCACACAGCTTGTCCTCTCCGAAAGGCTCTGTACTGTTTTCTCTCCCTAAACCCTTGATGCTCTCATTGCTGCTTTTAAAACAAACCAAGAGCCTAATGAGAGTAGAATGGATTTACTGCGAGATGATTTGGCAGCCAGTGCGATGTAGAATGGATGATACTCACAGGGTTGATCCTCAGCTCCTCAGCTCCCTCAACTCCCTCCAACTCCCAACCACCCCAAAACTCTCCAAAGCCTTCTGAGGCCACTCAGCATCCCTTCAATAGAGTTCTGGCATCCAGATCTACCCTGTGCAAACTTTTAGAAGCCTCTCACATTAAGTCCTGAATGCAAAATATTCCCAGTATTGAACACTTCTTGGTTTGCATTGAGAATGCAGCACCATGTGGCCTCCGTCCACTGAGAGCACGCATTGATTTAATATCAGAATCTCAGATTTTGTTCTACTTTCTTGAATGCACAGCGACACACCTGCTGCAACCCGTGTCTGCACTGATACTGTTCTCATAAGGTACATGTAGGTTCACTCCCCCTCACACTCCTGCACAAAACTCAATTATGTGTATGTAGACACTACATTGTGCAATTATCATAAGATTTAATTAACAATGATCATTTTTCATTGTTATGTAAGTGCCTATGTTGTTTTAATATAAGTATTAACATTTAACTTCAAAATTACATAGTCAGGGTGGTCTGTCTAATTAGATTGAACTATAAACAGCTTTTGAAATCTACTCTCAGCTTACACTTTGGATTTCACCTGTGGGTGGAAATCCAATAGAGGCATTTCACAAACATTGGGTACAGCCAATACGACTACATAAAATGTCCTGAAAAAGAAGAAAACCACTGGTAATAGGGCAACAAGCATCAAATTGGTCAGTCAAAGAAGGCAACAACAGCAGATGAGAGTGTTAAAGAAAATTAGAAGTCATAAACAATCTCCATAGAGCAGGGGTGGAGGTATCAGCTGTTCAAAGAAGACTTCAAGCGCAGACATATTGAGATGTAACTGCCAGATACAAACCACTCATCAGCAGTAAGAAACATTTTGTCTGCCAATTTACAGAGAAATATACCCAAGATAGTGATCCAAAACATGCTGCCAAGTTAACAAAGGACTTAATTTGGGGCAGAAAATGGAAAGGTGTGGCCAAGATTGGCCAAGTCAATTACCTGGTCTAAACCTGATGAACTTATATTTCAGCTCCGGAAAAAGAAAATCCCCAGAAAATACAACAGTTGAAAGATGCCATGATAAAAGCCGCCTTGATGCAGGCTGGATGCAGTTATTGCAAGCCAGAAATATACAATCCAATATGAAATATCATTTACTTAAATTTACTTTGAAATTTTGTGTTCCGATATTTTTTTCTCAGTTGAAGATGCAGGTGCTTGTGATGTTGTTAACACCAGCCTTAACTGTGAGGATTTCTAATGTTTAGTAGCTGAACTGAAGTTTTTATACCCATAGACACCAGAGGACCATGAGGGGGAGACAGGAATCAAGTCTAAGGAAGCACGCAAGTACATCTTCAACTGCCTGGATGATATGGCACAGGTAAGCAAATAAAAACAACTCTAGTAAATTAGCTGAGGTAACAAACAACAAGTGTTTGTTTCTATGAAATACTTTACTGCCTTTCTTGGGGCAAATTATAAGCCATGCCTTAATGGTGCATGGCTCTGTCTCTCGTACTACCTCTGGGGATGAGTTACCACTCAGTTCACTGTAAGAAAACTATTCACTTTATGGAACTAAGCATGTGACTAAAACATCTAACATCCAGATTTGGAATATTATTCTTTTAATTTTCCCCTGCAGATAGCTGAAAGTTATCAGAAATGAAACCAACATACATTTTTCTGTCAAGCTCCCACCAGACTGACCTGTTGAGTTTCTTTTCCAACAGTGATGCAAGGCTCAGCTTAGTTTTTCCCTATAAACAGCTATGTCATCCTGCCTCATCAGATTTAATCTGTGCTTGATCTAATTTACTGTAAACTCGATGAGTTCATGGAAATGTCTTGACATGTGGATAGTTGGTCTACATGTGAGCTATAAGCTCTTGTGAATGGACAGTTAGATCACTGCTCTTCTTTCAAGGTCAGGCCCTTTGACATTACATGCTGTGGCCTCAGAGGTTTTTACTGTAGTGTGTTGCGAGCCAGTGCTTACGTCAGAGCGTCAGGCTCTGTGAGAGATCCTCCTGATTCACCGTCTCCAGACAGACAAACAACCAGACAGAGTCAAAGCCCAAGCTTCCATTAAGAAACTCAGTGTTGATATTATGGGTGACTCAAGCTCTGCTCTGGATAAATAAGTGTGCAGAGTGTGCTGAGTCTGTATTATGGATGAATGCTAAAGGCCTGAACCCTGGGATTTTTGCCCAAGAGAGGGAACGGCTTGTCCTGCTCTCCTTTCAGAAAATGACAGGAAATACCGAGATACTGTTTGAAAGGCACAGCTGGAATGAGAACACTCTTCATTAGCGTCTAGGAACACAACACTGACCTTTTGACATGTCTGTCGAGTGGTGCTTTGCTTTTTATTAGCAGAAAATGTAAAGAACATGGGCACACATATTTCATTTCAAAGCTTTAGGAACACAAGTTAAGCCTTTGGGAATCAATGTTATTAGTAAAAAGCAAGGCATGTAATGATTCAATAAAATCTCTTTGTGAGCCATACACTTAGGAAAAACCAGAGACCTGTCAGCTCAAATGAGACAGAAGATTGTGGACCCTCAGAGATTGGGAAATGGTCATTAAAAAATAGCAGTCAGTTGAAATGACCATTAGGCACAATAAGGGCAATAAAAAAACTGGAAAAGTTTGGAACAGTTGAAAATTAGCCAGGAAGAGGATGTATGGATATTCTGTTTTGATTTACAGTAAGAAAGACAAGGCAAATATAAACCCAATGATCAACATTTCAGAACTATAAAACTAGGTGATTATTGGGTTTTTCACATTTCATTGTCTACTGTCAGATGTCACCTCTATTACTAGAGGCGTTTTAGAGGACTGCTGCAATTTGAGGACCTCAGAGGTTTTTTAAAGTGTGCCGCACTTATTAAGGAAAATAGTTGTTAAAAAGTAAGAGATCGATTCTGAAGCTGCACTTATTTATCTATAGCAGAATGCACTCCTTTTAAAACGGGAAAAATATTATCATACTATATAATGTGGTTAATTGAATTGAACTAACCACAAAATATATTTAAATGTTGTTGTTTTTTTTGTCAGCTTTTATAAACACACTTCTCAACACTCAGTAATATTAGGTCTGGTGAATGAACAGCTGGGTAGAAATGTAATTACTTTTTTAATGAGTTGATATTGTATTTATTCAGTTTCTACAGTTTAATAATCTTGTTTTACTGGTATAAAAATGATTGCCCAGTCATATTTATAAACTATGTTTTCAAGTTTAAGTGCCTTAGACTTTCAGTACTGTGTATACACCGATTAACCAAAACATTTTGACCAGCTGAGTAATACACTTTGAGTTTTGTGCCTGTTGCCAAAATAGCTTTAACCCACAGAGGCATGGAGGTGGCATCTGGCACCAAGGCATTAGTTGCAGGTCTTTTGAGTTCAGTAAGTTGTGTGCTGGGGACGTCACCATCGGACTCATTAATCAAGCATATCCCACAGATGTGGGAACAGATTTTAATCTGGGGATTTTGGTGGGCATTACAGCACCTTGAACTCTTTACTAAAACTTCACTGACTTCACAGTAGTCCTTCTGCTGGTTCAGGCCAGGACAGCCTTTGTTGCACTTGTGGGTGTCCAAAAAGCTGTTGGAATATATAATAACAATCATATATCGCTTAAAATGTACAAAAATGTCTATACACTGTCAAACATTTTTAGCAAACAAAAAACCGAGATTTAATTGACTAGTGATTCTAAATTGCACAAATCAGGCAATGTGGTGCTCAGATGAACCCCGTTTGGGTAGGTTTATCCAGAGCAGGAACATGTGTGAGTGTATGTAGTTTAAGTGAGCATCTCATGCTCTGTTAGCCCCTCCTGTCCATACTATACAGAGCATCTGCTTGGCTGTCGGTGTGATGTGCACAACTGTGTCATCCTCACTGCCCAGCAGCAGAACAGTGCATTCGCCCATGCAGCTCAGCCAGAGAAGAAAAGAATGGTGCATTTCAGCTTTTGCCAACTTAGGTACATCTCCAGATGAAGGACACATGCAGCGTGAGCCCACTGTTTACATGTGCACCTGATTCTCTGTGACATTTGCAAATTTACTCAGAGGGTTTCCTGTTCATCATTATTTATTTCTGAACTGAATTTGTAGGATGTTCTTCAATATTTTGATTCCTCTGTGTGTGTGTGTGTGTGTGTGTGTGTGTGCGTGTGCGTGTGCGTGTGCGTGTGCGTGTGCGTGTGCGTGTGTGTGTGTGCATGTGCATGTGTATGTCTGTGTCTGTGTCTGTGTTTGTGTCTGTGTCTTCCCAAAGTCATCCTCCTGCAGAGGACAGTGTGATTATTTTAGCTGCGTGTTGGGAGATTATTCCTTTATCGTGCCACAGGTTGATAGAAAACGAAGGGGAACAAGAGAGAAATTGCTTGCATAAGAAAGAGAGAGAGGATTCAGATTTGCGTCAGTGACTGGCACTTCATCAGATAGCCTCGGGAGGCAGGGCCACAGATAAATGGCACCACATTATGAGAAATGTGCCTGCTATCTCTGCAAGGGATCCCCAATAAAGCAGCCCGGTCTTGCCTTGTGCTGCCTCTGTCTGGCCTGCTGCAGTCCTGTAGTATCAGATGTGTCTGTTTCCATTGAAGTTTAAACAGCATATTGTTTGTTCTCACAACCTTGACCTTCGAAAAACGAGGCTAATGTTTTGAATTGAAGATTAATCTGTATCCATTACAGAGAAAACACCTTTCAACGTTTCAGCAGTAAAAAAAAATGGCTTCTTTTAAAGTTAAGGCAGAAATGTTTGCAGACAGATCCCACAAGCTTTCCCTGTAGAGAATGTGTACTTAATGTCTGTTAGAAAATCAACAAAACATGTAATTTGACTGGAGATGTTTTCCCCTCAAAGTTCCTGTCCATTTTAGCCCACTCCTCCACAAATGTCCAGGCAGAGCATTAACCTTCCCACATTCCAGGATGACCACTGTAGAGCACCTGCGTGTGACTGCCATAACTGTGGTCAAAGAGCAAAATCACCAGTTACAACTCTCAGTGTGGCAAAAATAAATAAAAAGAAAACACAACATGAAGGTATGGGATTTTATCCAGACAGTGTGAAAGAGAGGTTTTGGTCAGGATAAGGCAGGCCTCACATTAATGTCACTTTAATGGCTCAGTAGTATCAGTATTTTATCGGTTTTAATATGTTCAAACACATAAAACAGTGACAGTATGCCACAATATAACTGCAAATTAGCTCTCTTTCCTTCTATGCAGGAACATAGTGTTTTATACATGGACGGTGGCTTAGCAGGAAAATCCAATAATGGATGATAAACTGAAACATTCCCAAAATTGCTAAAAAAATAATGGACCAGTATTGTTAAATAATAATATCTGCTTTATCTTTGAGAGTTCAGCATCTGTAGACTGATTAAGAACTAAACCCTGGCGCCAGGAACGTTTCCAAATGTCTCTGTGAGAAGTTGTTAATGGGAATGCAAACATTTTGGAATGCCTGAAAAGGGCAAGGTTACCACTATCATTAGTGAGACACAATGACTTCCTGATGACGTATCAGGCTGTCATCCAGACGGTCCGTTCCAGACATTGCTAGGTCTGTGGGTATTTACTTTCACAGGTCAAATTCTTGCAGCACTTTGAAGAATGGAAACGATGGAGAGACTGTAATGAGTAAATATCATCATTCCAGTCTTCAGCTTCTTGAATATCATTCAAGAAGCTGCTCTATCGCTCTTTTATACATGCATTCTTTCTTTTGTAATTATAATCCATTCATTTGTAGCAAAGGGTTATTAAGAGTTATTAAAAACCCACAGTTTTTTGCCTTTGTTAGATTGCGTCAGAAACATGTTTGAGAACAGCATTGAAGAATTAGACTATTAAAGGGGAAGAGTAGATTAAAAGGTAGAAATAGGTAGTTTGTGCCTCAGCTTTGGGTGATAAACCTACTTCTGTCTCTCTCACGTGTAGGTGAACGTGACCACAGACCTGGAGGGCAGTGACATGCTGGCAGAGAAGGCAGACCGGAGGGAGTTTATCGACCTGCTCACCAAGATGCTGACCATCGACGCAGATAAAAGGATCACGCCCATCGAGACACTCAACCACCCCTTTGTTACCATGGCCCACCTGCTTGACTTCCCGCACTGCACACAGTGAGTCTGAAAATTCAGATGCTAATGGCCTGTCCCATACTTTACATGTCCAGATCTGGTTTACTGGCTCATAAGGTGCCACTTTCAGTTTTTTTTTCTTTTTTTGGTAGTAGCCCACGGTGGTATAATTACACCTGCCCAGGAAAATGGTACTGCTAATAATCAAACTTTCATTCCTGTGTATTTGAGATATTTTCACAAACATGACTAGTAGGAATTACAGGATTAAAAAGCCATGAGTTTGTGACCATGTACTTTGAAGTGTGGATTTGGTTTGATTTTCTAAAACCAGATTGAAGAGTTTGTTTAAGTTACCAGTTCAAAACTTGTACTAGACTACGCAAACTACTATCAAGTACTACACAAACTGGACATTAGAACATGTGTATAATACATGTGAATAAGCATCCACATTGACAGGTTTATTAGTACACTAAGTGTGCTTTCCTTTTTCTGCAGCGTAAAATCCTGCTTCCAGAACATGGAGATTTGTAAGCGTCGGGTGAACATGTACGATACAGTCAACCAGAGCAAAACTCCATTCATCACACATGTGGCCCCCAGCACTTCCACCAACCTTACCATGACTTTCAACAACCAGCTAAACACTGTGCACGGCCAGGTCAGTGCCCACAAACATGAAAACTACAGCCATACACTTTACACTCTTTTTCTGTTTTCCTTTAGACTTTTTTTAAGTGCAGATAATTGGATCACATACATGCATGCATGCTCTACATGCTGTGCAGCAGTGCAGAGTAATCAGTATTGAACTGAGCTCTAATAATGATCACATTACCTGCCAAGTCTTCCTATGCCAGCATCATCAAAATACCAAGCTTACGTGCAGGAGTGTGTGTGTTTGTGTGTGTGTGTGTGTGTGTGTGTGTGTGTGTGTGTATGTGTGTATGTGTGTGTGTGTTTGAGCATGTGTCCAGCCCTGCAGTCCTCAGTCACAATGTGCTGATTAAATACATGACAGCATATACTTCCTGCTTGGCTTGCTTCTTTTTCTGCTCTCTAGTCTCATGGATTACACAGCCTGTTTTTTTCCTTCCTCCTCGTTTCCTCCCCTGCTGGTCTTGAGTGCTTCATCAGGGTGTGTTTCCCTAAAGTGCTGACTTAAGACCACACCAGTGTCACATAATGTCTGCTTTTTAAATTCTTAAATCGTCCTGAATTACAACATCTCTCTCTCTCTCTCTTTCTTTCTCACTCTCTCTCTCTCTCTCCTTTCTGCAAGTAGCACCTCTGTGGTTCTAATCAATACTGCTCTGTATCAGTGCTCAGTTTTCATGCATAAGTATGCTATAAAACAAGGGCTGTGTAATGTTGTTGACTCAGTACAGTAAGCGTACCTGTTGGAGGTCTTGCGCTGCATTTTGTGTTTGTGTGTGTGTGTGTGTGTGTGTGTGTGTGTGTGTGTGTGCGTGTTTGTGTGTGTGATTGTGAGCAGACCCGGGCCTTGTTTCATGTTGTATTAGTGGGCTGCAGCCTGAAGTGTTTATTTTGTTTGATGAATGCCACAGTGGCGTATTGATTAACTCTCCCCCCTGGTGCTCGTCGGCTGCACTAAACAGAGAAAATGAAAAATGAAAAGTGCCGCTCAGAATTTTCCCCATGCAGGCTCTAATGAAAAGCCTGTAATTACTAGCAGTGGCATGAAATGAAACAGTATTGCCTCAGTAGCAGATGAAAGTAAATAAGGCTATCCTCCATTAAAAAGCTTGTGTTTAGGGCAGGAAATGTTGATCGAAGACATTTACATTGTCCCTTGTTTCATGTTTGCTGCTCTTTTTCTTTCTGCTCCATGTGAGAAGAGTCGCTAGTCTTCTGGGCTGGTTTTAAACTAGATGTTGAAACATTGCTATGTAGATTTAATTGCATTCAGCCACAAAAACTTACGGGAGTTTTGGTTGGGATGTTGGATTATTAGTTCTGGATCACAAATGCCTTCCCAACTCATCACAAAGATTTTTAATGGAGCTCGATCAGTCCACTCCCACTTCTCCACAGTTGAGTGCTTGTGGGCTTAATACCCCTCTGGCTGAAACTTGGCTTGCCAGAGCGTCCCATTTGTTGCTTTTCTAGGGAGATTATTAAGGCAGCTAAAAACCTGTGTCAACAATGGGTGCACCTTAAAAGCAGCTGAACACTTGAATATACAGTAAATATTATTGATGACAAAGTGTACTTTTACTTACTTTGCCCTTCGATTTTGACTCTACTTTTTGAGTCTCACTCAGAGCGAAGAACTGTGTTACACTTAACTCCTCCAGCTAAAGCGAAGCACACTCGTTTTAAAAGCCTTAATGGTGAAAATAGCAAAGTAATAGGTGAACGGCCCCTTAACTGGGTAGCAGTCAGATGGAATAAAGTGCTCTGGAGGAGGCTGGGGCTTTTAAATATATCCCTGTCCCTCTCTTGCCACACGTGTGTGTGCGGTGATATTTAATCAGGCCGCAGTGCAGAGAGAAATTATTATCTGCTGCTAATGAGACGAAGCAATTCAATGAGCTAAAGTAACACAGCTCTGAAGTAAACTGTAACATGAGAGCATTGATTGACGCACTCTCTTTCTCTGCTCTCTGGCTGCGGTCAATAAGCCATTTCATACAACATGCAGATGCCCTTATGCTGCCTGCGCATTTCAACAGCGAATAAAAATAGTATCCCTGTTGACTTGTAGCTGATTACTACGCTGCATTGCTTTTGACTGCAAAAACACTGCCAGTTTTTTTTTTTTTTCAGTTTATTTAGTTTAACTTCTGCTTAATGCTATTACATTCAGTTTAATGCATATGGGTTGCACAGTCTCAACATGAATCTTTAAACAGCTTCAATCATAAATAAGGTTTTTTATCAAGGAAATTCTTAAAGCTCACTATCAGATATCTCTGATCTTAAATAATAAAATAATAAATTCAGCATATTTAGCTCATTAAAAATGCATAAGTATTTTGATCTTAGGTTTCAGTACACTGAAAGGAGATGCTTTGAATCAACTTGATTCAGTCAGTTGTTTGCATAGGAATAAAAACTCTTACATGAATAAATGTCTCGCACAAAAGAACGGCAATTGTGTTGCTGTAACGTGAAGTGGGCAATCGATTGACACATTTGATCCAAGTAAATTGCAGCACTACTTTGAGAGTGTCAGCTAAAGACATATTTACCTCCACTGACAGCAATTTGAAAACCCTCATTATAATCATTTATGATTTATTTTTTAGTTTTGTCCTACCTCCATTGTGACCCCACTCCATCTTCCTTCCCTACACCCACTCCTCATGCTTTTGTTTGTTTGTCTTTGTTTGTTTGTTGGTTGATTCCATCGGTTCCTTTAGGCCACCAACCTGGCTCCCTCCTCCACCAGTGCCACCCTTTCCCTTGCCAATCCCGATGTCTCCATACTAAACTACCAATCTGCACTCTACCAGCCTTCTGCAGCCCCCATGGCTGCCGTGGCCCCTAGGTCCATGCCCCTGCAGCCTGGTGGACCCCAGCTATGTGCCACTCGCCCAGACCCCTTCCAGCAAGCCCTCATCGTCTGCCCACCCACCTTCCAAGGTGAGTGTGATATTCCCGCAGATAGATTATTACATAATCTTCAATACATGTCCGATCTGATCCCGATCCTTTTTCTCTGTGATTTACATCACATCATTATTTATATGTAAATGTAATGGTTACATGAATGTAACAATATAATGACTCTACTAACCATGTGGTTGCATAAAACTCTAGTTAACTTCTTTATGATTAGAAAAGGATCACTTTCACAAAAATGTAATGGATAATACCATGTTTTCTAAAAACACAATTGTTATTATCACTTGCCAGAGATCATTTTGAAGGGTTAAACATCGGTTATATGATCATCAGAAGTAAATGTCAGTTAAATGAGAGGATCATTCTAGGAAAAGGTTTGCTAAGAGTGTGTTTATGTCTTTGTCTCCTCAGGGCTGCAGGCGTCCCCCTCAAAACACAGTGGCTACTCAGTGCGGATGGAGAATGCTGTTCCCATAGTGACACAGGCCCCTGGCGCCCAACCCCTGCAAATCCAGCCTGGCCTTCTCACACAGGTACAAACGCTGGCCCCATCACCATGGCAATAAAGAACACATTTCCCAAACTAATTACACCCCTCGGACTTTCCCCAAATACACAATTACAGCCAAATTTGGCTTCGGCAAAGAACAATTAGCATGACCTACTTTGTTTTAATGATATGAGTATAATTCACCCTTCTGACAGTCTTTCACTTTCTGCTCATATTTTACCACCCTCTGTATGTGTGTGTGTGTGTGTGTGTGTGTGTGTCTGTTTGTGTCTGTGAGTGCGTCATGTCATGGGGCTGACCTCAGCTTCCGTCACCATGCTGGGCTTTTGCCCTTGCTGTAGACTGGCTTTACTGCCTTTACTGCAACTTAGCTTTTGTGTTTCCTCCCCTGGAGCGAAAGGCAGTCATGGTCTGATGAGCATGATGGAGGCTTGCTCTCAGTGAGAGATGTATAGATGCTGAGGGGCTTTTCACCCTCAGGGGCCACAAGGCAGGATCTGCATTAAACTGATGTTTGTTTTGAACTTTAAGATTTTCCAGATTTTAAATAGCCCTTAATTCTTGGCATTATTGCATGGAGAGTGTTTGAGTGTTTGTCTTATGAAGTAAAGGCACTCACCTCTTAGTTTTTCATGTCAGGAAATTGTTTTAAATGGCCCATAAGCCTGCATTTTCCTGTATTTTCTAGGTTAAGGTGATGATATCATAATGAATCTTGTGAAGTGAACTTTCTCTTTCATTTTTTCCTGCTTCTTAGAGTATGAACAGAGAGGCAAAGGGTGGTTTCAGAAGGCCACCGTCTTCCTAGGCCTTTATCTGAATCAGGAATGCAGAAAATGTGGGAACAATTGGGGAGGGAGCACTAGAGCTTTCAGAGCCTCTGGGGTGACAAAGGGCTTTCACCCAGCAAGGGAGGCTGGGTGGTGGCATCAAGGGGGCAGGCAGAAGATAGTTATTGGTTGTGAAAAGCTCTTATCTGGGTTACCGTCCCAGAGCAGGCAGAACGATTACCATCCCAGTGCAGACAGAACGAAAGTGGCAGGAATGTAAGACCTGTAGAGATTTCATGTGTAGAAATATTTGAGTCAGGGTGGTTATGAGGAAAATAATGCACTATTTTGTGAGTATAAAAGACTAAAAAAATAAAGGAAGTTAAGAATGTGTGTGCTTATAAAACTCAGCAGAGCTTACGCATCGGCCAAGTACTGATTTGTTGTTGGAAAACAGCAACTAACTTAGAACAAACCTGTTCCAGTTTTTACACACTGTTTCTTTGTGTGACTGTCTTCATAGTGTTTAGAGATAAATTGCAGCCTGGAATTGTTAAACTCCACTAATGACGGGCCTCCACCCCTCTCTCCTTTAATCATGATATTTGCTTCAGACAAAACAATTTCGATCTCTGTGACAAAGATGAAGGTGACTGTAAATGTGCAGGCAATTAGGCCTTCCAGCAAGAGCCTTAAGAAATATTCCAGTAACAGAAGCCATATACCACAGAAGAGTGGTCCTGGTGTGTTGCCCTCTTGGCCAAACATAACTGAGCATTTCTCTTTCCCTAAGCCCCTTGTTTGGTCTGTCGCTGAGCTTGAACATAATAACCCCCTGACGTTTGTGGTTAGGCCCCCTTTGTGTGAGCCAAGTGCTGCAGCCCATACTGATGGCACTGTAAAATAGATGTGCAAATGGTATTAAAGGAACAATTCATTAGTTGTACATTAAACTGCTAATCAATAGAGCTACATTAAACCATTAGGGCTGCAGACACTCCTCTGCTAGCTACGTCTCGGGGCAAATTACGCCTGGCACTCCCTGCACTCTACGCTAGCCATACAAAGCAGCTCCACACAAAGCCTACAAATGGGGGCCCCTGAATTTAATTAAATCCTGAGCTGATTTGGAAACGTCTAACACATCAGTGCACTGCCTGGAAGATGCTACATATCTTTATTAGGACAGAGCCTTATCTTTTTTAGAGATGTGAGTCAAGGCCACACATTTTTTTAGGTTTATTATGAACCTCTAAGATGTCAGTGCCAAGAAGAGGGGGGAAAAACTGAAGTTAAAATGAGAGCGACAAAAGCTTTTTGTTATTCCACAGTAGCTTTTTGTCCTCTGAAAAGCTGTGTTTGCTTTGCTTATGCAAAGTTGTTCCATTTTTGTCCGTATAATCTTCTTTCTGAGCGATGCTCAAATCAGTTTTGCGGCGAGTGGCAATATATAAATGAGATGTGCCTTGTCTGCTTTATGCTGTGCATTATTTGTCTTGCTATGAACATAGTGTTACAGTGATTTTGTGGAAAAAACTGTGTCTCTGATGCTAGCTACCGCATACTAAAAGTAATGCATTCAAAGGGGGGGTTGACCCGTTTGGTAGCTCTTTGGCACAGTTTGGCACACTTACCAGCGGTCACAGCTGCAAATATAGCTTCACCCTTTTCTCCTTTTTCTGAAACTGCGGGTGTGCTTGCTGGCCTGTTTAGCTGAAGAGCTTGCACTGTACACAATAATGTCTATGCCATGTCCTAAAAGGGGGGTTTTTCTTCACCCTGACAAACTTGCCTATGGTCCTATGGCTCAAGAGGTCCCAGGTTCGAATCTGAGCAAGACCCTTAACCTTGAGTTGCTCCAGGGGGACTGTATAAGAGCGTCTGTTAAATGCCGTAAATGTAAATGTAATGTAACGTCTAACCACCTGCGGTGCCCCTCGACCTATGAAACTGATGCTGCCCCCTCTCTTATTCTCTCTTGCAGCAGGCCTGGCCCTCTGGTACCCAGCAAATCCTGCTGCCTCCTACATGGCAGCAGCTCACACACACTTCTGTACAGCATGCCACCGTCATCCCAGAGTCAATGAGCAGCTCTCAGCCCCTGACCAACTGGAGGTAAAAAGCTGCTCTGTCTACTCACTATTGGACAATTGCACACTGTGTCTCATCTGCTCATGTTACAGCAATCACCATTTAAACACATCAAGAAAAATGTGTGCCTTTGTCATGTTCCACTGGCCAGTGTTTGACCGCAGATAAATTACTGTTTTGAAATGTAACTCGAGCTTTACTCTGAACAAATAATCATTGTAAGAGTAGGTACTTAAGTGTAATTATGCCACACATTTTCACTGGGTGAAATAGAGTATATTGGGCGTCAACAGACTTTTTTTTGGCTCAATATAAAGTAAAATGGAACTAATATCTACACATTTATGTTTTGCAGTTTAACAACGTTTTATGTTTTCGTGTACACATTAAAAGACATCAGTGTAGCCAACACTGAACTCATTTTAAAGTGTATGTCAGTGCTCATCTGCAACTTTAAAGGCTGACTTTTAAAACATTGGGGGAAACGAATGAGCAGATTGAATGAGCCAGGATGTTATATTCTCTGCTGAACTTAAAAAACCTTCTCATGTATTATGTATCCAAACGGATATGCAGTTTTTTTTTTTGTTTTTTTTTTTTTTGGTCATCGCAAGCACGTCATTTAGCATTCAGTACTCATAGAGAATTCATGCAGAATTTTGTATTAGGATTTGTCAAAGTCCCTGCTTCTCAGGGCAGGGTAGGTCACTGAGGTAGGGTAGGTTTAGTGCTTACTGATGTTGCTGGCGTGGGCAGCAGTGCCAAGACTTGGGCAGCCGTGGCTTTGCTGATGTGTGGAGAACAGGAGCTCTAAGCCTTCAGCCCAGCCCTGAGGGCTCCATTGTCCTTAGCAGCTCAGCTGCAGAAGTGTCGCACTTCCACTGCAGAGTCAGACATCTCTCCGCTGAGAGCAATCTCTCTGCTGTCACTCCACTCCCTCTGCTACAGACACTGCTGCCTTCTACTGGCCAAATAACAAATAACATTTTGTCTTGCCTGTAGGATTTGCATGTGGAGCAGTGGTTATGGACCTTGGTACAGTATATGCATATACTCTGATACCCTTGATCCAACAAGCTAATTAGTATGATCAGATCATTAAAAAGCCATTTCTGAGTTGAAATAGATCTGTGTTAGCACAATAAAATGTGCAGCACAGAAGATAATCCAAGATACTGGTGGAACCACTGTTTTTATTATTTAGGGACTAGATTTAAATAGCTCTGTTGATTTGTAAGTGATCTGAGGTTTTAACACAACAAAACAAGACAAGAGATCAGTACTAAAGCCTTACAATTATGCAGGGCCTGAAATCTGAAATTTTGAATTACATGCTGAGAATTTTTTTGTCCAGGCAGACCTAACCCAACTTACCAAAACTGGCTCATGATTTGCAAAGGTTCTGACAGTTTCCTGTTACAAGCTGCCAAAAAACTGACAATATACTGCTATACAAATATATATATATATATATATATATATATATATATATCGACATGAACATTTATCATCTGTGGATGGACAATGAAGTATACAAAATGAAACAATGCTCTAAGAAATAAACCAATGTTAATTTAAAAACTTCATATTGAGAAATTTTATTTATATTAAGATATTTAACTGGCAAATATCTTAAACTGAGGTATGGGAGATGTGAATTTTGTGAATTTTGAACCAGGTCAGGAATGAGAACAACTTGTCTAAAACACTAACCAGGTTTCTTTTAATGAATACAGTATCACATGTAAATATTTGCATATGGTGTTATATTCAAAATGGTGAATGTTGATTTAATTTTGCAGGAATTCCCATCCCCATGGCAGCCATTACAATCCCATCATGCAGCAGCCAGCTTTGCTCGCTGGTCATGTGGCCCTGCCCTCCCAACAGCCTTTGAATGTGGGTGTGGCTCATGTTATGAGGCAGCCTTCAAACAATAACTCCTCCTCCAAAAAGAGTAAACAGCATCAGATGAACAGCAGGTTAATAAAGTTCCCTTTTTAAAAACTGTTACAATGTGCTTAATTACAGTGTTAATTACAGTTACAATGTGCTCAAATGTCAAAATATTTTCTTAATTTTCACAGATACAACCTCCCACACTTTTTTTTTACATTCAATATACAATACAATACACAAGATATAAAAGTCAGTGACTCATTTGTTCTAATTTGTTTGTTACTGCCTCAGGAACATGTCAGCGTATGAGGTGTCCTCCTCGCAGTCTGTGCTTTCCCCTCAGCGCTCCAAGCGTGTGAAGGAGAACACTCCACCACGCTGTGCCATACTCCAGAATGGCCCCTCTGCCGCCTGTAACCCAGTCCAGGCCTGTGGAGGTGGGGGAGGAGGAGGGGGGGGTGGAGGTGGAGGAGGAGGAGGAGGAGGAGGATGGGGAGAGGAGCAGCAGGCCTCCAGCACCACAAGAGACCACCACACACAACACAACCAACACAATCCCCCACGCCAGACCATCATCATCCCAGACACCCCCAGCCCAGCCGTCAGCATCATCACCATCAGCAGTGACACAGATGAGGAGGATGAGCACAAGCAGCCCAGCAACACCAGGTCAGCAGAGCAGAAAAAGCACTGTGAAAATGTCAGCTCAGCCCAACTGGGAATACAGTAAAATGTTTGAAAATGTCTGACTCTGATTGTGCTCTCAGGAAAAGGGGTTATTTTTGAGAAAAGGCACCAGTGCTGTTTTAAGATGGCAAGACATATAGCCCCCCCCCCCCCCCCTCCCCCTTTTTTTATTTTTTAAGAGTTTTCAGCAAGAAATCACAATTGACAACATAGTTTTTGCTGTGTTTGTGCTGTGTTTAGGGCTAAGCTTCATTATGTCATGACACTGTCCAAGATACTGGACTGTAGTGTCAACTTTTATTTGACTTTTATGAATCCATAAACATTGTAATACCCATGCTTCCTGGGGAAATAAAAAATATATATTCTTCTCTAGGCAACTATACTCACAATACACAGTAAAATGAAACAACACTTCTCTATGAATATGCTGCAGCACATAATAAGCTATTACAAGTGCAGTGCAGTCGACACAGACCATAGACATTACTGAGTGTGAATACAGTTTTATGTCTAATGCTCTCCTCTGAGCACAGATTTGTGTAATCATTACTCTCCACTGAATAGTCCACAAAACACCTGCTTTACATTAACATGCTTTTCAAATGATCTGAGATTTGGATGATTCAGCATTTGATTACATGTATTTAAGCTCTTTTGACCAATTAACATTTAACATCTAATGAATGAATGATTCTTGGTAGAATTGTTGGCCAATACTGTATATATTGTATATATACTGTCTTTCTGTCTAACAGTTGCTATTAAAGTTCAGTACATTATTTACTGGTGCACATTTAATCAGCCTCTGCAGGATTTAAAATGGATGTGAGAGCAAGCTTTGAAAAATATACCAATTCAGTGTAAATGAAGTCACAAAGTTTATAAGCGGACGATGATCCAATGGTTATATTTTGATGCAAAATTACATATCAAAATATATGTAGTAGTTATATGAAGTAGTTGGCAATACCCAGACCTACATGAAAAGTCTTTGTAACTCATGAAAGATCACTGTTTTCCATTACTGAACTAGAAATAAGTCATTTTCTTACTGCTTTGCTCACAGCACATCATCCAAGCAGCGGAAGAACGTCATCAGCTGTGTGACAGTCCATGACTCCCCAGACTCTGACTCCAGCAATAACAGCCCCTACGCTGTGCAGTCTCGCCCTGGCGGACCCAACGCCAACAATTATAACTCTAAGGGTGCAGCTCTGGACGACTACAGCAATGGAAACCCCCGCACTATCATCATCCCTCCTCTGAAGAGTCAGACTAGCGAGAGCCTGAACGAGTGTGACCGCCTCCTGCCTGGTGAGGAAGCAAGAAAGTCAATAAGCATGCAATTAAAGATGCAGGGGAGCAGACATTTAACAAACATTAAAAACTCTCTGCTTTACAGTTCACTGCTATCTGTGGTATAAGAAGTTATGAAATATTTATGAGATCAAGGATGAATGAATGTGTTTTAGTGTTGCATGTAACAATATACAGATTACATTACCAGATGTCTACCACATGATTTAACATGTCTCTCATTAATGCAGACACCATGAACCACCAGAATTCTGCCTACAAGTTTAAGACCTCCAATGGAGGGCTGTCTGGCAACAATCATTCATCGGCAGGCATTCCTGGAGGTGGGGCTTATCGGCAACAGCGCACTGGGCCACACCCCTTCCAGCAGCAGCCACTCAATCTAAGCCAGGTGAACAGAGGGTTTTAAGACACTAATTTCAATATTAAACTCAGTCAAATTCAGATAGTTTGTGAGACTGTTTGTGTCCTATTATTTTCCAAACCTAACCAGTACAATGATGTTTCTGGCTTGTAGCTGCCACAGAAAGGCTACATCCAATGTTAACTGTAAGCTGAAGAGGAAACATGCTAGTTCTCCTGCTGTTCACTCAAAAGACAATTGTTCTCAGTATTAAATGAGAATGTCAGGAACAAAAAAGTAAATATGTAGATTATTTAACCCTCTCTCTTTTTTTCAGGCTCAGCAACACTTGGCAGTAGAGAGGAATGGAGGGCACAGAAGGCAGCAGGCATACATCACCCCAACCATGGCTGCCCAGGCACCATACTCCTTCCACCATAACAGCCCTTCTCACAGCAGCAATGTTCACCCTCACCTAGCTGCCACACACTTGTCGGGCCAACCCCACCTTTACACTTACACAGCCCCTGCAGCCCTTGGCTCTACTGGTACCGTGGCACACCTGGTAGCATCCCAGGGTTCAGCTCGCCACGCTGTCCAACATGCCAGCTATCCACCAGGCATCGTTCACCAGGTGCCTGTCAGCATGGGCCACCGTGTGCTGCCATCGCCCACCTTGCACCACAGCCAGTATCAGGCCCAGTTCGCCCACCAAACGTACATCAGCGCTTCACCCGCCTCCACTGTCTACACTGGATATCCTCTGAGCCCCACCAAGATGAACCAGTACCCTTACCTCTAGAGCTGAAAACACTGGACCCTAGCCTACCGCTGCTTACCATTCTACCCTCCAACAGAAAGAGACATGTTCAAGTCTAACCGCCCCCAACCCTTTCCCCTCTCCCTGACACGCTTAAACTTGAAGACAATAAAGATGCTGATGGAGAAGAAAAAGAAACGTACTCTGGGAGGGAACAGAATGAAGGGGTAAAGTTTTAAAGGAGCTTACATTATATGAGTTTATTTTCTTCACAAAGAGGCCAGTCCATTTTTTTCTCATTTCAAAAGGTTTTTTGAGTTGAACGTGGAAACCTGAGACTTTTTTTGGCATTATCAATTTCTTTTACAGCAAAATCTCACCTGTTGGCATTTTGGAGTGACGGAGAGTTTTGTTCCACCAAGATTTTCTTAGTTTGTTTTTGTTTTTTGTTTTTTTTATCTTTTTTTAAAGGCATTCACAGACTGCTGAGCTGAGGTCACATTGTGGATGAGAACTTTGGATTAAAGGTGAAATACGGATATCTGCTGCTCTACAAAGAATAAAAAAATAATGATGGCCTTGAACTGTCTTAAAAGTTTCCAAATCACATATGGCGAGGGGTACACACATACCCCACCATCCACTCCTGACAACAACTGGAGGAATCTTCTGGAAATATGACAAAAAAAAAGACATAAAAACTTTCTAGTGTATTTATAGACTTTTCTCAGTTTGTGTTCACATTTAGACAAGAAAATACATTTTGTCAGACAGTAGGACATTTAGCTAGGCCCTCTTTTTAGAATGTAGCAGGCTGCACCCGTTCATTTTATGAAGAACCTTTCTGATACCAATAGATTTTTTCCTCCTCTTTAAATGTGATTGCACAAAGTGGTTGTAATAACAAGCATGTACAACATAAAAGTCTGTGTGTGCGTGTGTGCTGCCGTCGGCCATGTGCGTGGTACACCTTTCTCTGCACCTTTGTGCGATGTATTCTCCACGGTCTTAGGTTTATCATCGTTCCCTCGTAGTGCCTTACAGATATTACAACAGTTTACTTGGCTGGAAACCCTCTAGAACCAACAGAAACTAGCTTGAGAGTTGGCTCCTTGGTTGAACATCTTTTGTCCAAGGTGTTTTGCTTTTGACTTCCAGGTGTGAGCATAGTCCTAAATGTTATTTATAGCTATATATTATTATACACAGAAAAAAACATCTCGTACAGCAGTGCTTCTTGTTTAGCGTGCATGAGGTTATTTGACATTTTAGCTGAAGATACTTGCCTGGGGTAATGAACCAAAGTTGTCATTCAGTAAAGATTAGTAACGTTTGTTACTATTATATATAGTACGTTTACTGTGTGTCATAGCTGTGTGAAACCTCAATACCCATCCAGTGACACTGACTTTAGGCTGTGTTTGTTTTTGTCCTAAAAGGGAATTCATACATATATATTAATGGAAAAACTAAAGCACTACACATATTTATTTTGGCATCTGTTCTACATTTAGTCTGATTAGTCAGAAAACTGAGTTTGAGGACACAGATTGGAATGTCATCTGCTAAAGACGTAGAACTCTGTATGATGTCCAGTTACAGCGCACCAGGCATGGAAGAGAGGTACAGAGAATGGGAGTGTCTGCAGAGAGAGTGGCCTTGACTGGCTCCGGTCAGCCTGGTGCTAAAAATGGTGTAGAAACAGTAAACCTGGGAGGGTGAGAGAGTGGGTCTAGGTAGGGATATGAGAGATTGAGGTGCTAAAAGATGGCACTTGGTGGATTTGGATGGGAATTGTAGGATGGGGGAAGAGCCTAAATTCCACATCTTAATGAGAATCGCATGTTGGTTTTGAGCACGTAGAACCTGGAGGAGGCTGCGCTACAGGAAACACTGCACGAATGCACACCATATTCTGACCCAAGGCGTCATTCAGCAGGGTGGGGAAGATCGGTGATGTTGTTTTTGGATCCCACGTGTGCTCTGAAGGCCCTGCATGAACGGAAACGTATTTGCTAACGCATACACCTGGAAGACTTCTGCTGAAATATTGATGTTATTGTTGTTTTTCTTTGTCTTACTTAAGGAATCACTTGTGTTAGATAGAAATCAAGAGAAGGTGTAAACTGATATGTTGAAGAATTTGTGGGCCTTTTTTTGCGCTGCTTGGGTTAACGTTGACCTGTGATCTGTTTATTAGCCAATGATTTGATTTAATTTTGTCTTTGAACAGAGGGCACATGCATGTCTCTTTCTTTTTCCTTTGGGAATGCATCTAGTTCTCCCCTGTTATGCCATGCCATAGTACTTGCATTTGCAGTGGTTTTGGTTTTAAATTGGAGACATTTTTCTTGCTATGCTATAGATAAGTCGTGTTCTTTTAGATTGCTGCGATATTGCTGGATGTTTATTAGTGTTTTTTTTTTTGTTATTCATTAAGCTCGTTTTTATTTGTATCTGGTGACTGATAAGTTATAGTAATGCTGAGTATTTCTGAGAAGGGTGCACCTGACAAAAGCAAGCCATCATAGATTTGGCTAGTGTGCTAGGCTGAGGTTCAACACCTCAGTGTACTCAAGCAAGCACCATTAATAGCTTGCCAGTTTCTGTGGTAGTCAGGATGGTTGTTGCTTTTGTAGTTCTGTTTGGTTTGTTTAGTCTCACTGGCTCCAGCAAACTCAGAGGGAGAGGTTCCACTCCTATTAGAATTGCATAGAAACATTCCTTTCTGGAAGGAGGCATGTTTGTCTCTCACTGCACTGTAGTGTCTGTGTCTGTAGTCTTCGGCCCTCAACATGGACTGGCCTGTCTGACCAAACAGGAGAGTCAGCTGTCATTTAAGACTTGTTTCTTTCCACCAAAGAAATTTATCATGCTAATGGGACACAGAAATTACCCCTTGCTGTAAATGAGAAGACTGACAAAGGAAAAGAGTTAAATCATAGAAAAAATATACATGATCATAGCACACTTACATATTCATTAATGTTATACAAATTATAAACCAATCCAGTCTTTACAGCATCCAAACTGTGTTTGTTTCATGCAGGCCAGTGTTCTTTGTATGTTAATCTTCTTATCCTACATTTCATCTGGTCTAAATGTAATAGATTTCTATACAAAATTAAAGCCCCTTGTCCCTCTTAGCCTAAATGTAGTCATTTTCTTTTTCAGATTTACTGGTGTTATGAATATGGAAGACAATTAAGACAAAATAGGTAATGGCCCATAGTGACCTTTGGAGAAAGTACATACCTTAGACTAAACAAAATGGCCACTCGTACAAAATGAATGTACAAAGTGAGACTAACATCTGATATCATCTGAGATGACTGTAACTATTAGTGGATGTGGATTGTCATCATTTTATTGTTACTCTGTATATTTTTTTTACAAAAAGAATGCAATAAGTCTTATGAGAACTTGAGTTATCAAATAAGATGTTTTGATTTTTAATTAATCAAATTAATGTCTTTCTTAGTGTTTTACTCTTTTATGTTCAGCTTATCACATCTGAAATTAGTCATAAAGCCCTAAAACCCTACAAAGTAACAACATTTGTGATGTACAGGTTTTACTGCTTTGATTTGTGACTTCTTGAGAAATAGAAGCAGTAATGTAGATCCAGTGACCTTATAGTTTTACCAAAATGTTTATGCCTGATCATTGTTTATATATGTAACAATTGAAAACAACAACAAAACAAAAAAAAAAAAAACTTTTTATTATGATTTCATTTGTAAAATCTCCTCCTGGCAATTTATTTTCATGTCAAAACACTGCCTTCCAAACTACTAACTTGAAGCTTTAAACAATGGTCAAAAACGTTTGTAATTGGTTGTACCTTTACCTGTACCTTTTTGTAAAATTTTATTTAGGTTACTTAAAATGACCAGTCTGAGGTTCAATGAAAATTATGAACTTTCTTCACCCAAATGTGAAAAACATTCCCAGTGCCATTTGGCCTCTTAGATATATACCAGAAGCGTTTTTAGTACCTGATGACAAAATCTAGGTTATTAACCTACATAATAAGTCAGTATCAGAAGCTTTGTAAAGCACACACTGCTGATATAATTTGGAGCTGACCAGTGTTTTATCACTATTTTTTTGTTGTGACAGCACACCAGTAACAGCACTTCCATAATCTTAAGACTCTGTAGTTAAGTGCTTTTGTTTTAATGTTGTTTCTCTCCAGGGTGTGAGCTGAAATGGAAAAGTCATGGGTTTAATGGGGTCTTTGAAATCAGTCTCTGCATGTGCAAATGTGCTAAGAGGCCAAATATTACAATATGGCCATTTTCCATACAATGTTTTAGAACCAAAAAAAACAAGCAATGACCGTTAACCTTGACGTAGAGGTCTAAGACTAAAGCATTCTTAACTGAATCTTGATTCTCTGTTGGGTCAATTCGTCATGGACTGAAACCCGACTGTCTCACCAGCCCTAAAGGCGCTTTGTATTTGCTATAGCTTCAGTTTACATGGTGATTTACATTAATGTGTACTATCTGCAGTGTAAATGATTCTCCGTGTATAAATAACAGCACCAAACAGATGGACTTGGTTATACAGGAGTTACAGTTTGTCACGCAACACAAATCACCAATGTAATCTGTTATGTAGCTGTGACGCACTGTAGCCATTTCTGCAGCCATCAATGACATGAACATTTTTTTCTACTTGCACAGCAACAAGCGTTCACAATAAAATGTAAACTAAATATTTTTCTATAATGTTTCAAGACCTAAGAAAGCATCAAACCCTGACCCTGATTTTGCTGTATGGTTTCTCAATGGTGTAATCTCATTAGTTGTTGTCAAAGCTATTGTGTGCTGCAGTATTTCCAAGTATACTTCTTTGTTAATGTCTTTTTTACTATTATTTAGCTTTTTTTTTATTGGGGATTTGAAGAAGTGTGATGTCTCATTATTTCAATCCGTTAATGTAGCTCTGTGTGTACCCTATACCTTAGACTAATATTATTAAGTATGTTATGAGAATGGATATTTTACTGGCTTTATAGAATGTTAAAATGAAAATAATATTAATAAGAATGATTTAACTCCTAAAAGTTGAGTACTTGCTACTAAGCGCTTGTGTTACCATTAAGATGTTGTGTGCTTCTCTTAATTTTCGTTGTAGAAAAATTGAGTGAATTTATATTAGGCTTCGACAACTAACGATAGCAGTGTAAATTTATGGAGGATTTTAACAAACATCTGGGTTATAGAAGAATATAGTTATTTTAATTGTTCTATTTACTAATTGTAGGGTGAGAAGGGGCTCGCATTGTGGTGAACTATGTTATAGCTTGTTATTCACTGTTACTTTTGATCATTTTTTCGGTCTCCGAGGTGAATCGAGTTATTAATGAGAATTTGTATGCTCACATATGCATATTGTATATGTGTAGAAATGTAATCACACTTTGTCTTGGATTTACATTAAACTGTTAAGTCACGGCATTCCTGTCTCTGTTTCCTGATGCTTCCTTGCTTCATTTTTAAATCTTTTATCGGTTTGTTTTACAGCAGGTAATAGAACATTTATAGTTTAAAGACATCTTATTGTTGCCATGTTATGGTGTTACACAGGGCAGTGTCATTATGTACTCATATATGGTTCTGGTAAAAAAAAAAAGCTACTGGGACACATAATCAATATCAGAACATAACATTCTTCATCCTGTAAACACACCACGCAATCATGCAGGCCAAAATACTCAGGTTTTGTTGAAAACTGGAATATATCATATCTATTGTACATGTTCCTGTAAACATGTCCAAACATATCTTCATATACACAACCACAAAAAAACAGAAGAAGCTTCAAAGGAATGATAATGACAATTATCTCTTAATCTCAGATTTTCTCTAAACAACCATGCTTTTGCCCTAGGCTTCATAAACACAAGGCAGGAAATCACTTCACTTTTCTTCCCAGCCCTTCTTCTGCAATTTCCACAGATGTAGGACATGTTTCTAATGGGACTTTTTTTTTTTTTCCCAAGGAGTCCTTTGAGACTATATATAAGTTTTTAGACTGGTCAAGTCAGGTTACTTGTCAGAGCAGACTTGCAGACTTTGCCCATCTTTGCCTGATAATAGTCCTTGTTTTTTTTTTTTTTCATTAATCCATGAATTAGATAATGTGGTAGTTTCATTTTTATTTAATTGATTCATGTTCCTCACGTTCATCACCACAAGGGGGCACTGTCACCCAAAGTAACATCGAATTTTTACCTCTGGGACGTCATTCACGATCCTAAATAGGAAATGTCCTTTAAAAAATGGAGTGGTGTTGTTTTTGTTTTATTTTTAAAATGTTACTTTTCTTTTTTATTTAAAGTAAGACAAGTTGTAAATGTGAGTATTAAAATAACCTAAATAATCTGCAAGTTATTTTACAATCTTTAACTATTAATTCATGCATAATTTATTCACTTTAAATACTGTAGCAAATGCCTTTTTCTTTATTTGGTTGTTATTATATGTTTGAATAGTCCACTGTGTAGAAGCAGTAAAACTTAACATGTTTTGAAAATTAAACTTTATTTTATGGACATTTGGTTAATTATTTTTTTCATTAACTGTATCCATTAGTTAATTTGCTAATCTAAAACATTTATTAATCCCACTGTACTAATCTGGTTTTGACGGATATCGTACAAGATCTTATATTTACATATACATTTTGTTCGCAAAATAGATATCCGACCTCTAACTGTAATACTGTAACGCTCCGTTAGGTCTGTGTACCTGTGTGCAGGTGAGCGTTGGTGTACCTGCTCTCAGTCTGTCCCTCTGCTCCTTATAAAACTGTCCTGCGTTGCCTTGGAAGCGCAGACGCCACAGGAAAAGTGACTGACAGCTCTTCCAGCCAATAGCAGAAGACCTTGCTGGATTAATCCTCCACACTAGTCCGGGTGAAGGGGGAGGTGCGAAAGATGCTCAGGGAGAGAGAGAGGGAGCGATTCGAGCACCTCTCCACAGAAACACATCCCGTTCAGTCCGGAGATCATGGCAGAGCAGAGACTATGGTTTAGAGCCTAGACCTGAACATGGAGACCGCCTCCTCACACCCGGTACAGTGCTGAAGGTAAGGGCTGTGCGTGAGCGCTGGCCTGCAGAGAGCAGAGAGAAATGTTCGTCTCCCCCGCTTGCGAACACACGCGTCAGTTGACGGAGACTCGTCTCGCTTATTTTTACAAGACTGCTAGCTAGCTAACTAACGACTCACCACAGACTGACAGCCGTATTTCGGGGGAGGCTTGACCTCTCCTGAGAGGCGTCTAACGTTAGCCAGGTGACGTTACCGTTACCTTAGCAAGCAGCGCATCTCGAATTTACCGTTAACGGTACCGAGCCGTTACAGCTAACAGGACCGTAGCTGTCGGAGTCCCACTGCGGTTAATAAGCTCTTCAACATCCTCTCAACAGCTTAATCCCACACCGTGCAGGCGCAGTAGCGGAGCGGGAGTGAAGCTAGCCGTCCGCGGACAATGGAAGCAGACAGCTTCACCGCCTTTAGTCCGAGAGCGGCCGTTCATTTTTGAATTTAACGGCCGCCCGTTCGAAAGTAACGGAACAGTGCGAGGAACAAAGGAATCGTGCAGCTCGCGCTCCCTGCCAGCGGGCTCGCGGCAGCTAGCGGAACCGCTTTCCCACTCGCTGCTGATTTTCCCTGTAAACATATGCTTTGTGGATATTTTGCGTTTTATACAGCGTGTGTTTGCTTTTCGTGCAGCTCGCTGGAAGCAGCCCCTCTTCTCTGACCGCTTCGGATAGAACATGAGCCTCTGTGTATTCCGGGCCTGATGCTCGCAGCTGCTGCAACGGGGCTCCGGCGGGCCGCCGTGCCCAGAGGCCGGCGCGTGCTCTATCTGAGGCTGCTCATTGTGGTCTCCATGACGACTGCACTCCCACCTGCAGAAGGTAAGTTGCAGGAGTTGCCAGAAAGCCCCTCCCCAATTGTGTGAAAGAAACAGCGCTATTCTGGCGTCCAGAACTAAGTACTGAGAAGCGTGAGGATCAGAAGCTTGTTGTGAATGTGAAGAAGACCAGTGCTCATTCACAATGCACCCCTAAATCAGGTTTCTTCATATCTAGGCTGTAAACAGAATTCATTTTCTAAATACGCTCCTGGTGTAAATAGCAGGCTTAAGTTTTTGTTCTTTCAAGTGGTTTTATAGCGTGTAACTTGATATGGCGTACAAGCATAGTATGCTAATCTGTCATCTCAGTTTAGTTCTAAGCTTGCATGTCTAAATCAGGCATGAAGATAATAGGAAGGGAAGACAATCACCTGCGATGGGCTGGCGACCTGTCCAGGGTGCGTCCCCCGTCCTCGCCCTGTGTGCGCTGGGTTGGATGCCAGCACCCCCCCCGTGACCCCGTTTGGGTCAAGCGGCAGATAATGGATGGATGGAAGACAATCACTATCTGCAGTTTTTTATATAAAGAGTCTGTGCTTAGAGAGGCAACAATTATTCTGATTGATCTAAACACATGCCTGAGCATTTACCCTTAAATCAGCAGTTTAGGGCACTAAGGCACAGACTGAAGCAGTATAACATTTGATCAATTCCACCCCCAATTTAAATATTAAACCGTATCAAATAGGAGTATTTGGAGTCTTGCTGTTTTCTGTTCAATATATGAATTTCAGCCAGCTTTTTAAAATTGAATGCATGATTTGTTTATTTGTGCGTATTATGATCTGTTTGTTTTCTGTGATGTGTATTATGTAATGAAGTGGCTTGAAGGCCAGAACGATTAACCTTTCCTTACCTTACCTTTAGACAGTGGTCCTTTGAGCAGCGGCGGCTTAGTGTTTTGAAACAAGGACCCATGATCAGAGTGTCATGTGTTTGAGTCCCAAACCAATAGGTTAACCATAGGTACCCTTGAGCAAGTTACCGTCCCCCACACTGCTCACTGTTTACAGACACCTACTCTAAAGAATAAATTCAGGTGAAAGTGACAACTTGTTATTGTGAAATACAGCAAAACACAATGCACAGTGAACCACAGGCACTGCTTTTAACCCATACACACACATGCAGCAGGGGGCAGCTATTTAAAGCACCTAGGTAGCAGTGATGGGGACGGGACCTTGCTCAAGGGTACCTCAGGGCAACCCACTGGTTTGGGATTCAAACTCATGACCTTCCGATCATGGGGCCAACTCCCTAACCACTAGGCCACAGGTGGTAGTGTGAACCCATTGCTGACTCATTCAGCATTTTGTAATATCTATAGTAAAGCAATGCTAGAAGAATTACATTTTCTGATCTTCAGCACATAATGTCCTTCTGGATGAATGCGATCAAATCCTCACAGCAGTGTTCTACTGAACAGCTTTTGTACAGCAATTAAGAGAAGTCAAAATTCCACAATAGCACCTTTGATTTTAGAAGAAATGTTGGTTGGGCAATTGTCTTTAGACCTTTGGACACCTAGAACGTTGTGTGTTTTGTACTGTGATATGCCAGCTTTAAAATGCTTTCATGTACATGAACAGAAAACAGAAAAAGCTGTATGATGGCTGTATTATCTTTGTCAAATATTCATGTCTTATGGTTAATATATGGTAAATATTTTTAGTAAATATTTCTGAGTATCAGATATTATATCTCCATCATTATATTGACTTCTGATACTGTGTGCCCTGGTGTTAAGACAATTTAATAGGTTGCTCCGAGGTTGCCAGTGGGAGATGTTTTTTTTAGTCATGGAAAAATGATTTTTTCCATCTATATTTGAAGTTATATTTGCAGGACAATAACACCAGAAAGTTCTCCAGAGCAATTAGCAAGCTTTTTGATGTACTCTTGAAATATTAACATCAATGAATGGAAACACCAACATTCGGTGTAAGTGCACTCTGACTTTGTGTAACCGTCTAAAAATCTGGTTTTGTACATTTCAGTTTCTGTTTTCAGTTTTGTTTAAATTCTTTCAAGGCATTTGCTCTGGATTTGATGAATTTTTTCTGTTAACTGAATTTGTTAGCAGTGAAAGCTAAGAATAGGGGCTTCTTGTTGTCTTTGTTTTTATATATATATATATATATCACTCTCACTTGGTTTCTTTATTGCTTCAGATGATAAGGAAATGCTCTTTGTGTTGAAGGACCCGTAGTCTTCTGCCTCTTCATAAGGGCTCTCACTTTAAAAAGCAGATCTGATTCCCTATCGTATGTTTGCTTGTTACACTTTTTATTTGAAACTGGCTACCATTTAAAGAAGCCCTTCAGCCTAAGTTCTCTCTATTGTTGGTAGGAGGATGGCTGTTGTCTACTTTGTAGTCTACTGCTGCCTCAGCAGTCTGGAAATGCTGACAGTCCCTCTGGTTGTTGCCAGATATTGTGGTGAAGTTTATGATGGAGCTTTAGGCCTAACTATCAGTTTGGAGAGGGGATTTGCTATTTTGAACATACTTGTTTTAGAAGGTCTTGGTTGAGCCTGTCTTCTACTGTAACTTTGAGCTGCAGCTTACATGCACCAGCATTGTACGTTAAATGAAGAGAGTATTAGTCTGAACCTTTTGGAATCTAATACCTGTTTTCCTCTGTGGTACGCCTATGTGCTTATGCAAAAACACATACTTGCAAAATGTATACAGGACGTTTTTAAAAAGAATCTAGTTAAATTTTTATGCAATTGTTTTTTTGGCTAGTCTGCACATTCTATTTGAAGTCATTGCGAGTCATGAGGATGTCATAACATATTTGTTAAAGTACATGGGTATAGCTGGGAAATGGCACTGTATTTTAATGTGTGATACAGGAAACAACTGAAGAAAATAATCTTTCATTAAAGTACTTCATTCTTTTCAATGACCAGACTCCTATGTACATTGTGGAAAAATGCAGTTCCTTTGGCAACTATAACAGTCTAGAAGTCAATTCATTCCAAAATAATCCTGTTTAAGGTATCAATGATTAAATTCACCAACAGGAACAGCAGTCTGGGTATTTTCAGCCAGTGATTAGAAAGCAAGATCTCACGAAATTTGCAGTTCCCTAATAGGTGACAGAAAAGTTTGTGTTGCCATTTGTTTTGTTTTTGTGACTTAACAGAATGAGAAAAATCTCAGTTTCATTCATTTATTTAATTATTATGGGTTTTAACTGTTTTATAAGGAGAGTGCAGACACTGAAATCATATTTGCAGTTGTTACGTAAGTTTGTTTGTGCCAACATAGAATTTGAACTAACATATAATTAATCAGCTATAAAACTTTGAGTTAGTAAAGGTTAAGTACTTGAATGTTAATTGAATTAAACATTAAATGTATATAGTGTTATACCTAGAATTAAATTTACAATGCATTTCACTAAATTGCTCCCAATGTGTGAGTTAGTGTGTGATTGTGTTTGTCTGAGTGCCTGCCTTGCAATGGACAGAGTTTTTCCTATGGCTAAGAAGAATGAATGAGTGAGTGAGAATGAAGAAAAAGTGAAAGTTTCATGATTTTGATTTCATGATTTTGTTTTCAGTGCAGGTCTAATACTGATCGCAGTAAAGTGTTCCATTCTTTAGAATTTAAATTCTACTTTAGAATTTAAATTTTCCAACAAAGACATAGTTTAGATGGTCATCCCTAAATGGACTACTCTTTATAGCCACTTGAAGTGAAAGTGACTATCCTTGTCATTGTGAAACGCAGCACAGCACAACACAACAAAACTCAGCCTCTGCGTTTCACGCATACACACGTGCGGCAGGGGGCAGCTATTGAAAGCACAGGGAGCAGTGACGAGGATGGTACCTTGCTCAGGGCAACCTACTGGTGAGGGAATCAAACTCACAATCTTCCAATCCAGGGCCAACTCCCTAACCACTGCTGCCCCCATAATTTTTTATTTATTATTCATACTTCTGAGTTCTCATCTCAAAATGGCAAAATGTGACTTTAAAAAAGTCTCTTTGCTTAGTATCTAATTTTTATTTCCTTCCCAATAGCGATATACAAAAAATAGGTGGGCAGTGTTCTGTTTAATGTAGAACTCCTATTGTTGTATAGTTACAGTTTCAGATTATTTGGATTTATTTTTTGGATTTAATGCTGTGGAACAGAGTGCTTGTGAAATTAGCAGTGATGGATCAGCCGAGGAGACAAATATCAGTGATGTTTGATAAGTTGTTGGAGACACAACTTCGAAGTTTAACTTTACAGTCACAGCTTTGCACAACTTGGAAGGAAAAAATTTGTTTTTGAAGGAGCTGTCCATGTGCTTGATATCCCTTGTAAAAAATGTTTCATGGTTAGCAAACCAACAAACTTGTGTCATTTATGCCAGTTAAAAGTTTCCCTTAATGTAAAAAGGAAAAAAAGAACTCGATCTTACTGTTAACGCATTCTTAAATATCATGTGATATTGTAATTATATTTAGGGGAAAAAAGCATTATAATGTGTTAGTATAAGTGTTACCAAATAAGAGTTCATATGGTGGTCTGATTCATCTTGAAAATACATTGTCCATCAACCAACCTTGCTATAAATTACTACATTTATAATTCCTCTCAATATACCTAGTAATTAAAATTAAGTTCATTGTCCTCTGGCAGGAAAAAGAGATCCTCCTTCAAACCATCTGGGTCTCTGTGTGGAATCTCTTTCTGGTCATTCACAATCTGCTCAAGATTTTACTGCTGCTTTCTACTCCATAGGCTGCAGTTGGCCAGAGGTTTGTGGCCTTCACTTCTGGATGAGTGGGTAATAGTGGCAATGTGAGTCAGGTCCCTGAGTCCAGCACATAGAGGCAGTGAAGCTGATCTGCAAAAGTGGCCTCACATCTCCTGAGGCTGATGTAGACAGCAGATGTTCCAAATGAGTTTGTTAGGCTATTCCTGCACACAGTTCTGCAAAATTAAGCAGGCGCTCCTCTTTGAATTAAACGTTAATGAGTTACATAAGATGTAACTTAGCCTTCAGTGGTTATTCCTGCCACACTTTAAACTTGCCATTACTTCTCTGTGTGTGTTTTTTTAGACAGGCCAGTAAAGAGTGGAAGGAATAGCTGAAGACAGCACTGCTCTTTAGATATGATAAGCTAGATGTTGACGTGAGAAATGTGTAATCTTCCTTTGACTTGGACTCCAACCTTTTGATTGCACTTTCCATGTTAAGGCAAGGCTCCCAGAAAAGGAGTCATGAGTTCTTGGTATATCTTGCAACTATGTGCATAATTCGTGGCTAATTACAAGTGTTGTCTCTTTTCATGTGAAACCTTATCTGTTTCAGGGTGACAAAGAGAGCGTTCATTATTCATTGCCTTTGGTACTGGGGACAGATTGGCATGCCAGGCCAATCAAAAGGCACGGGGCCACAATGCCCAGGCTGCTCTTGAGCCTGCCACACAAGCAAACAAAATCTCATTGAGGGACAGCGGGGCTGTTGGAATTCTGCCACTTTGATGCTGAATGCTTTTATTGCTCAGGGGATGTTGGTTTTTTTTGGGTTCTGGTTTGACTTTGGACATTGCATTGAGTTAAGCCCAGCTAACTAAAAATTTAAATATTGAAGTTTGTGCTGTGATGATGATGCCCTGGTATGTTCTAAACAAAATTGTGGGTATTCTAGGCTAATATTAATGAATAAACTCTTATGTGTTTTTCTCCAATTAGCCCACCATAGAAAAGGGGTTTACTGTTCACTTATGCCATTGCCAAATGTGAGTAATAATATGGACATCTGCAAGTAATTTGGACTCCTCTGTGTTTCTAGGGTAAAATCATTTTAACAAGGTAGTTTTCCACAGCAGGATCTTACATTTGCCAGTCTTATATTCTAAATGCAGTGAGACAGTCTAATATCTTAAGCTACACTATGAAAGCAATTCCCAGAGAAAGTATGAATACTCCAGATATAGAAACCCTCAAATACTGTATGTCTGAAGCTTACTCTTGGAAGAGGCTTTTATTTTTCCAGTTTGTGGCTTTGTTGGTTCTGGCTCTGTCTCTGTATTTAGTTGGTTTGATTCAAACAGGAATGCATTTACAGGATGAAAGGAACTGAATAGTCTAATTAACACTGCTGTTTTTTCTGTTTCCATCTCTTCTGATCTTTAAGGTCTGCGATACTCCTCTCCGTTATACTAGTCGCTTTCCATTTCAATCACACATTTGCTTATTAATTGGCTTAAGATGCTGTTGTCTGATTCTGCTGATGTCAGTGTCTTTGTTTTTCTTGGTTTGTCAGCCATGAATTCAGATATGCTCTATGTCTTTTGGACTGTTGCAGCACAGTCAACTTTGCATCATATGATAAAACCACACGTCACTTATCATATATGACACCAGTGGCTCCAGGTTGTTTATCTTCTAGGCCTGGCTATAGAATTCAGTTTCCAATCTGGTTGTTCTACAGAGAATATAGCATTTCAGGATGAGAATGGACGTTTTTAGTTTGTAATCAAACCTGGTGAAAACAGGAGTGCCAGCAGGGGCCTGTGAGGCTGAGATAATACTGTGTCAGTCAAGCAGGAACCCTGTGGTTATTTTAAACTTACTTGTTAATCTTAGATAACTGAGAAATCCTTAGCGTTACATGTCACTTATCACTTGTTTGCTTTATTATTATGAACATGGTACTTTAAAATGAAAAGAACAGTTTTTCCCAATACAGTTATAGATACATAAAAACATAAGACAAAACTAAAGTTAGTACAAACTGAACCAATTTTAAATGCAAATTACTTATGAGCAAAATGTAAAATGATTTAAGTGCTCACTCTGATACTCTTTGGGCCAATGGTTCCCTAATGTTTAGGGACTAGAAAATAGATTAAATTCTCGAACCAGTAGGTTACCCTTGAACTAGGTATCCTAATACTGCCCCCCAGGTGGTGGATGTATGGATGCCCACTGTTCCATTTGAATGCAGAGAAAGCACACACACCTACTAAGAATTATATTTTATTAACTTCAAACTAACTGCTTGCTAGTTTCCAGCTAGATTAGCTGACTATTTGTTATCATTGGTGTTTGAAGAGCCATAAACACTTCTTGAGCCCTTCCCTTCCAAGCTTTGAGCCAGTGGTCTAGCCATCACAATAATATATATCACAAAACAGTATTTTTGCAGATATCAGACCAATATGACATCTAGTGTCTGTTTTTATTGTTGTTGTTTTTTTTCTCTGGCTACAAAAGCATTACACCCCAACTAACTGTTTTTTTTTTTTCTCTGGCTACAAAGCACGACACCCCAACTAACTCTGACTGTGTTTTTGTAGTGGATTTACTCTCAGGCTATGAGTCTGTATGAATTCTGCCTGAGGTAATGAACAGAGCCTGGCAGAAGGCTGGCACTCCGGCCATGTTGCATTGGGCTGCGATCACTGTACGCCTCAACACACTACTGGACTGATACTCTCAGACCAGATGGTGCCGTCCTTGCAGAGCACCTTTTATTAGGAACTCACAACACACAGTGAACACAGTTCAGGTTTTACAAATACAGATACAATTGTGACACAACAGAGTTAGGATTGCCAGACCAAGATCACCACTTCCAAGCCAGGAAGTGCTCTGTCATACACATTGTGTATTAAACTGTGAACTGAAATGGTGACTCAGCTGTGGTTTAACATTTCTATTGCATGCATATAGTACAGTTGTCTTTCATATGTCACTGAGGAGCTTTCTTTTCTTTAGAATAGTTATTTAGACAGCAGTTTAGTCAGAAATTAACATTTTTATTAAAATTAAAAATTAAAAGCTCAGTGTCATTGCTCATTGACTGGATATTAGCTTCCAGTGACTGTTGTTTACACACTTCACATTTTAGCCATCAGGCAAACTTCAGCCATCAGATATGTTTTGACTGACAACATTTGAAGTAAAGAGATAGAGGTGTACATTGAATTGTTACTGAGCAACCTTTTTGTGATTATATACAAGACAATCTGCAGAAGAGAGTTCTTTTTTGCTGTCCAGCTGTGGGCTGAGTGTATGCAGAGTGACACAGTCTTCCGGGCCTCTCTGGTTACACATAGAGCCTTCCTGTCTTTTGAAGAAGTCTGAGGGAGTGGGGAAAACACACAGAGAACTTGAGCTTTCTCCTGTGAATTACACAATACACCAGCTATGGTGCAGAGTTCTGATCTGGAGACTATCCCAACATAAGCCTGCCTCCTCCTACTTCATCACCTCCCAACCCTCCACCCCACCATCTGCAAATACACACAAACACACACACCATTCCCTATAGCTATACCCATTTCCTCACAGTTACATTTATCTTTTTGTTGTCACTCTTCTTGATTGAAATTCATCTTGTTTGCAAATTCACTACCCTTAAAAACAGTAAAAGATGGAGATCACAGTTTGATGAGGAGCAGACATGACCTCATGATCATTTGGATCAAAAGAATCAATCAGACAAATAGCATTTGGCCTGCCATGTTGGAATGTTTACTTTGTACTGTAATAAAACTATTAAATATTAGACCCACTGTGCTGAAACCACAGAAAGTCATGCTCTTTGTGCTGACAAGACCTCAAAACCATATTATTTGTAATTGTTCTCTATTGCTCCATAATATACAACAAAAAAATGGTTTTCTTTTGCTTAAATAAGTAAAGGTCCTTTCAGATATACTAAACTTTTTCTTTATTACATTTTTGACTAGTCTGAACACTACAAGTGTTTGAGTGTACACCTCAGTGAGGGAATGCAGCATGAGAGCATGCATTTCTCTTTTTTTTGTACAAAATCTGCACTCTCTCATTGTGCTTAATAGGTGGAGGCAGCAGAAGCATTTTTATTGGTTAAATTAATTTATTTCTCTTTTGACCAAACACAAAATTTGGTGTAATTACTAATTGGTTTTATAATTGCACTTGTAATGTGAAACTAATTAAACAAAAACATTGTCATAAATGATGACAAAAATGTTGAACCTACCATGGAAGCAAACTATGTAAATGTGAAAATAACCTAACAAATTCCAGAATAATTAGGACATTTAACCAAATTAACAAAAAAGGATATATTAAACTAATTAATCATACAATTAATAATATTTCAATAAATGACTAAGCAGCATTTTTCATTACATTCTGTTTTGGTACAATATATAATTTTATTTCAAAATATATTTTCTGATGACATAGTTTTCCGAAACATTGGCATAACCTTTATGTATATTTGGTGAATACTTCCCTGGCAAGCCACTTTCTATAATGCTTGACATTGTAGAATCTTTGTTGAAAGATCTTTGCACATTATTAAATGCATAATATTTCCAGTTGAGGTCTACCCTTTTCATCGCCCAACACAGATTTTTATATTGTTCCTGCAACCACTTTTTGTGTTTATTGCCAAAAAGTATACCCACAACTAAGTCGAGTCAATTTGGCATTTTTTTATATGGCTCTTTTAACAACGTTTATTCTCAAAGCAGCTTTACGGAATCTGGGTTCAAGCCCTTAGTAAGCAAGCCAAAGGTGACCAAGATGAGGAAAAACTCCCTAAAGTTGGAGGACTACACATTGGGACTACCCCTAGAGCTTAGCGCAGCTAGGCAATAATTTGAAGGAACTATTTAGACTATTTAAGTAATATTGAGTCAGTTGTGATGCCAAGGATTTCTACAGTTGATGCAAGCTTAACTGGAAAATGTGCAGGTCTAACATTAAACCATTAAGCCAGTTTGACACAGTCTTATGTTTCCCTTACACAATCTTCCAACTTTTTTATTTTTAAGTCTTATCATCTGGTTTTGCTGACATATATACATTTCTTAGTTGTCTTCATTAGAATGGAAGCAGATTGCATGTATGTGGGTAACTGACCACTAAGGGAGCATGTATAATATGAACTGAAGAGGACATAACCTTGCAAGACTCCTTAATTTACTTTTGTATGGTCCGACTTCACTGTTAAAATTAAATGCCCCTGTAAAACTTAGATGGATTAAGATTTTGTTTCTCAAGTAGAGGCTTTTTAATTGCTTTTGTTTTTGGTACTTAGCCTATGTTGAAGGATGAGGAGTTTATTATTCCCAAAAGAGGTTTGATTATTATTGGTATGACCTCTTTTATAAGACTGAAAGGGACTGGGTCAAGAATGAAAGTTGGAAGTTGAGATAAGGTCTGCCTATAGAACTGTTTTAAAATAGGCTAATCTCCATATAGAAATTATGTTTTGCTCTAAATCTGTATCAGGCAGAAGGTGTGGTGGGATTGATACTGTGTTTTAGATTACCTACCTAATGACTTCAATCTTATTGTTATAGAAATCCATTGATTGTTCAGTGCTGTAGATTATAGGTATCTGAGGTCCAGCTTCTACTTGATTTTTTGTGAGTTTAGATATTGTACTAAATACAAATCTTGGATTATTTAAATCAGTTTCAGTCAGAGTGGATAAGTGGGCTGAGTATGCAAGACCCCCTTTCAAGGCAGAATATAATGGAATGAAATGGAATTCTAGCTTCACATTATGGTGGAGGCAGGTGAATTTTGGTCTTAAATCTCTTGGAATTTGGTGGAATTCTTTATGCCATTGAGTTTTTACCTCTAGCAGAAAAACAGCCCCAAAACATAAATAACCAACCACAAAATTTTATAGTGGGTGTTTTTCTTTGTATACTGTCTATATTTTTTTTTTTTACCAAACATTACCAAAAAGGTTCATTTTTACATGTGTGTAATCCATATTTATACCTCAGGAAAACAAAAATGATACTAGGCAGCAATGGATTTCTTGGAGAACAGGACAAAAAAAACCGTCAACGTCAATTGCTCTGTTTTCAGGTAAACAATTGTAAAGGAATCCAACTAATTGTTTCCCTTTTTTCCCTTTATGTTTTTAAAACAGTCTATTAAGAAAGATTGTGCTAAGTACAATTATTTCTCTGACATTTAGGTTATTATATTACTTATTTTATAAAGTTTGTGTTAGGCCCAGTTTCCTGGAGGGTGGCTTTACTTCTGGAGTTGACTCTGCTAACTTATTTACCTTTTAATGTAGATTTTATTGATTTTTTTAATTATTTGGAAGAAATGCTGTATTGTTAATTTTCTTTTGGCCAAATATTTCAAGTTCAGTTAACTCAAAATTTGACGGCAGCTTGGTTAAGTAACAGTGTGCTAGTTTCCCACCTATTTACAATAAAGACAATGTTGACATTACACTAGTGACTTCCTGTTACTGGCAATGCTATGCGGTGCATATTCATCACTTCTGACTTTATTTTCAGTCAGGCATAGTCTGGTCTGTTAGTTTAGTATCATGGCACCACATGGGAAGTGCCTTTTCCAGCCACTGATAAGATCACAAGTGCTGTTCAGTGTCATACTAGACCCAACAACCTAGAGCTTTCATGGCCCCTTGATCATGATGATCATTACAGGTTATGTAAATGTATACATGCTTATATTTTCTTTAAGACTTAAATATATATCCAAATGATGATCTGAAGAGCTTTTCTATTGTGTAAATGATAAATAGTAATCATGTGGCTTTTAAAGGATCCAAAAGTACTTCAGTGTGGATATAAACATTTGTAATGATGGTGCTTTAAGATATGGGGTTCAAAATCATGCAACCAAAATAAATATCCATGGAACTCTTTGCTTATTTGAAAAGCTTATATAATAGCAGAGGTGTAGCGGAAAGATAAATGTATTTTATCAGAAGCAAGGATTCAATTAAGAATTGCTTGGCCTGTTGTTCTGTGCTTGAGCATAGAAACAAGTGAGATAAAATTCATGAATGTGGCCAGAATCACAATTTCATTAGCATTCACCATTTGCGAGTATCTCATTGTAATTTCATAATGTGAAAACAGTTTTATTGTACATTCCTTAGCAATGTGTATCTAAATCTGATGCTGCAAACATCAGCTAAAACAATAAAGTCTTTTTCCACATAAAAGCTTTCTGAGATAAAACAAATGTCAGCATATACATTTCTTGATTGTTCTATTGGACTCTGAGTAAGGGAGCCTGCCAGTGCGCAAAAGAGGCAGTCACGCAATGGGGATGTGCTAAAACAGAAACATGTGTGGGCAAAGAAGTTTGCATTAATACCAGAGACCTTTTTCTCCTCCCTCCTCCTTTTCTGGAGTAGCACCACCATCAAATGAGACTTTCACTAGAAGGAGTCTGGCAAATGTAGGGAAATGACATCACTAAGGGATGCATGTAATTGGTATCTCAGTTTTACAGGCAGTATACTATTGCTGCAGTCTTACTTCTTTGTGATTCACAGCTTGTACCTTCAGCTAGTTTCTGTAGCCCAGTCTTGATAATGAAAGTTGGTGTGACTCTTTTAAATGGCATCCTTTTGACCATGTTAAATAAATATATGGTCCCACCAATAAGGAACCAATATCATATAATAGTCAGAAATGATCTGTTTAGTTGTTTTTCTTTTTTAAGAATTTAAAAAAGCATTGCAATATGCATTTTTGTATTTGTGTCCTGCTTTCAACTGATCATCATACAGCTTTTGATGATTTTTGATTAAATTAGCCATGTGAACATAAGACATTTTTTGATATTTTAAATGTTTGAGAGTTTATTGTCATCAGTACTTTTTTTGTACGTCTACAAATGTTAGGGGTTATAAATGCATTTGCAATAATTTGATACAATGATGCTGTGGAAATTACCATTCTGTATTTTGAGCCAGGGTGAGAAGAAGATGATTGGATTGTTGTGGTCTTAGATGAATCATGCGCAGTCTAGTTTATTGGCTTATATTATCGGATTTAGCACAGGACAAGAGTTCAGGGAGGAGTAAATTAAATTTTGGTTTGCTTGACTGAATCATTTATGTGGATTTCATCTCATCTCCAGTCTGCTTGTTGAAATGTCATTGTGTTTACAAACACAGAAAGTGAGTAAAGCTCTGATGTTAAGAAAATTACATAAAATCTCTCACACATGATCAGAGCAGAAAGGATTCTTTCTTTGTTTTTGATTTCTATGTGTTCATTTATGGTCAGGACTGATTAAGGAAGCCACTGTTCATGTTTGAATGCTGTTTGTCTTGAATTTATCCATCTAAAAATAGAACCAGAGAGTTATAGTGCACAACATTGCACTTTTTTTCTCTTCCACACTTTGCTTCTAACAAAACAAGACTTCAGCTTTTTGAAACTAGTGAGGTTAGGAAATTCAAGCTTATACAAATTAGTAGCTTGCTGGAAAGTGCACCGTATTTATTTATTACCTTATTTATTACTTATTAATGAAAATCAGTTTTATCAGCCATTGGTCATTGTATAATTTTATGTATTTATTTTTTAATTGAATCATTTAAAATTAAAAACGAAATCAAATTCATATGAAAGTCTAGTATAATTTATTTTGACTATGCACTTTACCACCTGTGTTCAGAACATAAAGATAAAATTATTTTAACCCAAAAGACTGCTGTTGGTTTTAGGCCTGTCAGTGCACAATGGTATAACCATCACAGATACTTAAAATAGCCTCAGTTACTTTCCAAAATTGTCAGCCCTGAAATACTTTTGGTGATGTCTAAGCAAACAGAATATGAACTTTGTTTGGTGGGCTTGCAAACAATAAATCTAAATAATAAAAAAAAAACAAAAACGCAGAGAACACATTTATTAAGGTACATCATGGGTCTTACAAAACAAAAACTCAAATACGATGCCATAATACCTTTATAGGATAGCTGTGAGTGTTTATTTAAGCTCAGGTTGCTTTTGTTCTCATCTGATAGCAACAGTATATTAACAGCTAGGAAGCAAAATGATCAGCCAGTTTCATCATTTTTGGCTAGCATTTAATGAAAAAAAGTAAATTCAGTTGTTGACTGGGCATCATCTAATGATAGGATGAGCAGCCTAAGTCTTCAGGAATAGTACCCACAACGTGATAGCAGTGGACCATGACATGGTCATATTTCTGGAACAGATGGTGGAGCGACTTACCTTTATTGGGTTCTCTTGAGTCATGGTATTCCGCTGCTTTCTGTCTGTCATAGAGCTCTCTTACCATTATTGCTCAAGGTTAGCTTTGTTTCATTAAGGCTGAACATGGTCTTCTCTAAATGAATTATTGAATGCCTGGCTTATCATCAATGTCATGTAGAACTTTATTGCCCTTGTTTGCACTCACAGCTGTTTCAGTTTAACTCTTGTGATTAGTCATTTCTCCTCTTCCAAGAAATACTATCCACTGTAACTTATTAGATAATTAATGGAACAATAATGCTTTCTATCAGTTTGTCATTAATTTATCAAGTTCTGCATCATGTCAGTTGTTTTCTCTAGTGTACTTCATTCTGTTGGAATAGCAGGCTGTGTCAGATAAACATGACAGAACTCTTTTTTTTTTAATGATAACGTCAGCATTTTTTCACATTGATTTGCAGGAGAGAGGAACTTCTTCAAGCTTAAGCTTAAGCTGAAACAGTTGTCGTCTTTGTTAGTTGGGAAACCATAACTTAGAATTTCAATTACAAGGAGTAACACATGTAATACCTAAACATGATGACACAACATGACACAAGTAAGGGAAGGTTTTCCACCAACAGGGTACAAGAGTCCTGAACACTTTTCAACAGAAAATAAATTGGTTGGGCACTTAAAATGTTAGTTCCCAGCTAAGAGCCAAAAAAAAAAAAGCTTTTGACAGTATTAGACAGTTTTGAACCTGAATCCTGAGTGGAATTGGTTCAATAACAGGTTCAATGTTGGGTGAAGGTTTAGAGTCCATTACAGGCTGTGAGGCCCAAGATGGTTAAGTGGCTGTCACTTTTTAATTCCTGTAGCAGAGGGCAGGCAATAATCTGTGAGCTGTAATGTGTTCTGCTCATTAGTGTGCCCTCATGACCCTGACCTTAGCAATGGTTTGTTATGCTCAGTTAGCTTCATGTTAGCATAAACGTTTGCATGCAAACAACAGTGGTCTGTAGTAGACACTAGATTGTCTACAACAGTGGTCCCCAACAACTGGGTAATTTTATACCGTGCCACACAGAAATACTGATAAAAAAATATTTTATTGATTATCAGAGTCTAAAAGACTTTTAAATTTAGAAAAAATGCTCATCTCGGTCACATGATGCGGCACATCAAAAATTAAGCCCACTAGCTAGCAAAAATGAGTAAAAAACAAATGTGTATTTTTATGCACTTTATTTTTAGCTGCTTCTATGCCGGCCTGTGGAAATATTGTTTTACATGAAACCGTTCCGTGGCCCAAAAAAGGTTGGTGACCACTGGTCTAAAAGACTATGGTTGGAATAATGATTTTGCTCTCTTTTTGTACTGTTGTTCAAAAATCTGGAAAATTTTAGTGCCGAATTATATGTGAGCTCTTGTATTGTACATGTCCATGTACAAGAATTACTGTACAAGGTAGCTCTTGATGCTTTTGTCAAATATATATCACAAAGCAATGATGAATGGATTTATGCATATTAAGCTGCAGAGTGCAATTCACCATAAAACCTGATTTATACAGCATGGATTGCAAAAATTCCTTTTCCTATCTGAAGTTTTTGTTAGTTTTCCAGTAGAACTATGAAGCTATTGTAGCTATCAGTAAATAAATCAAAAAATGTTTACCACCATGCAAACATCTTAACTAAATTCCAATTTTTTTCTTTAACACTCTAAGTTATAAAAATGTCAAAGACTTACCTACAAGGTTTTTGCAACTATATGACAAACTGCTATCTAGGGAGGAACAGCAGAAATGAACTGTACTGTAAAGGCATGCTTTTCTGGGCTTTCTGCAGGTCATTGGAACTGCATGTGTTTTGCAATTCATGCATGTTTTATTGCATATCCAACTTCTCACAAACTAAATATCTGCATAGGTGTCATGTAACTACGATACTGTTATCTATAAAAATGAACAGAAGTGTTGACAAAATTCAGGCTAAACTAAACCTAACATTTTTTTAACTGATTAACAATAGCTTGTTGAACAGGAATCTGCGTTTGTTTTTATAAACTACCATTGCTTTTAATTCTGAGAAACAGAACTTTTTGGCATTTTTTTAATTACATTTTTATTGAATACATATAACTGCATTTTTAATACAATAATAGTGCATTTATTTCAATCTCTGCCCTTCTTGCTCTCCTGGTGTCTCTCTCTTTCTCTGTATATATAATGGCCAGTCGAATTCAGCTGCCTTTTTTCTCCATGGGCTTCAAACACTTGGCAGGCTACACTGCATGGGAGTGAGTGTGCAGTTTGACATACACCACAAGAGAACTGTTTACCCTCAAGAGGCCTAAGCTTGGAACACATTGACCCGATTAAGGTGGCACAGGATTTTGTTTACTCGTGTTATAATTTTTTACATTGCAGACTAATTCTGTTCAGAAATAAAGAGAAAGGAAAGTCAAAAGTTTGTAGGTTACGCAGGGACACATTGTGTTTGACTTTTGGGTGTATATATATATATATATATATATATATATATATATATATATATATATGTATGTTTACGTAGTTCTTTTTAGAAGAGTCAGTATTTTAAATGGTTCTTTTTGATTTCTTTTATTTTTCTTTGGGTGCTAAGTCTAAATATAGTTTTGTGATTTGGAAATATTACTGAATGAAGTCCATGTGTGGGAGGTTTGCTTCACAGGGCTGAGGCATGTCAGCTGCAGCTGACTCACACAGCTGTCTGGCCTCTGTTTTGAATCTGGAGTGATGTTCAGTGATCTCTCTGGCTGAATGCACTTTTGCACTAGTTCAAAATGTCAGAGATAGTTACAGTTTGCTTTGGTAAAGACACATATATTTGTATATGTACACAGTATTTGATCAGCTTTTTTAAGCTGTGTATTAATGTTGATCAGTTACACATTTAAAATATTGCTTAGCCTTGGCTTTCCAGACAAATGATTCCAGTTCCAAAATGCAGTTTTATTTCAGTGGTACCTTAAAATATGTAAAATACATTTGGACCCTTTCAATGAAGTGCTCACTTTTCCATATAAATTTACAACCCAAAGTCTTTCACAGACCCATTCTGTAATGCAATGCCAGCACTCTATTTGAGCTGCCAAGCTCGAGCAGCACTTTAAAAGCAGAGCCACTTGTGCCTTTCGTAATTAAGAAAAACCTCACCTTTCCTCTTCGTCCTACTCAGAAAGACCCATTTCATTACTGCCCAGCTGCTAGTGAATACCTTGCCAGCCTTTAAACCCCTGCCTTCTCTCTTTTTGTAGAACTTGTGCTAATGGAAAATTTATAACATGTTTTGGAATAGAAACCCAGCAAAATGATAGCGCTCTAAAGAATCTATTTTTAAAGCTTTGCTTTTAATTAATGAAATGTCCATATATGCGAGATAGAAACTTGTATAATCATTGCTGTTACTTCTGAAGTTTTGCATTTGACAAAGATTTATGAAAGACCAAAGGAAATAGAATGTTGCATGTTGGCATGTTGGCCACAGGTAAAAACTTCTGATTACATTAGCTAATTTGGCTCTTTGGATGTACACCTTGATATGTTTCAAATGTTTGACATACTTTCAGTTCTGAACTATAGTCAAGAAGATTTACTTTGGTAAGAGAGCCTAGAGAACATTAAAGAAAACTTTTGGTTTTTAGTTTTTATTTATATCCTATGGAGCAACACAGTTTTAATCTTTTAGAGGTTTTTGTGAGAAACAACTACATACTTTTTAAACTGCAAACATATTTTGGCAAATGAAAACATTTTAAATCTGATAAAGCTGTTTTGTTTTTTTTCATAATGTCTGGTCTAAGTATATTAAATAAAAATGATTCTGTAGATTATGGAATGCATTTTTTAAAATGTCTACTTTTTTTGGGTCATTTTCTCTTGTTTATGTGCTACTGGCTATTGGTAGATGTAATTAATTTGTTTTGAGAAATAAATCTTCTAACAAGCAAAATTATCTGCCAGTTTAAGATATTATCACTGGCTAAAATGAAAACAGTTAAAACAAATCAAAGTTCTTTATTGGTAAAAAATATTTTATTTCTGTTAGCACTGGAAAATGTTCCTTGCAAAATAAATCTTTTAACTTTTTGTTTGTATTTTGTCTTTCTTAGACTGGCATTTGTTGACTACAAACGTGTCAAAGCAGTCTCTGAGGAAAGTGCCACATGACGGACTTTCACCTTCTGCCTTACCATCCTCTTCTTTCAAAGCCTCAGAACAGTCAGTTGATGTCCACAGAACTCCCCCCCCTTTATCCAACACTGAACCACTCAAAGCCTCAGAGAATTACTACAGTGATACCAGTGTCACTGGACACTTATCAGTCATGCCACCTCAGAGCTATTTGTCTAGCCCGGAATATCTAACTTCCCAAGAACTACATTTCTCGGAATCAGCTCAAAGAGATGAAATTAGTTCTGGAGTGCCCTCAAGGCTGTCACGGGAAGTGAAGCCAGCTATCCCTCAAACTGTGCACCCTTTTCCAGAAACTGTCGCACCAGCTCCTAAACTCAAATTAAATTCACCCAGTATTACACCAGCTTTAAACGTCTCCACTAATTTGACTTCTTCTGAAGAACCACCTTTTCCCTCTCCTGAATTGCAAACTGAAACAACTAATAATAGTTTTATGGCCCCTGGACAAGTAAAGCCATCTACCAGAATTCAGCACTTTGCTAGCTATGACATAAATATCCAGAATGATGCTTATGGTGGTGACCACCAGTTAAATCCAAGTCATGCTCTATTTGGAAACAACGTGGCATCATCTTCTGCAGAGCCAACCATGGGTCCACCAGAAGAATTTTTCCCAACCAACACGATGGATGTGGACTATGGTTCTGGAGATTATTTAGAAACTATGTCCTTCATGGGGTCTGAGGGAGATGACTATTCTTTGATCACCAATCTTCCCTCTGAAATGTATGACTTTGAAGAATCAAACTCTGAATCTTATGACACATCTTTCCCTGCAAGAATAATGATTCCTTTGACTACTAGACACCTTTCTCCAATTCCCACTAGTATAATTTCCAATAAACATGTTACTAATCTGACCTCTGGTTTTAATTACAATCCAACCAATACACCAAATGTAATAAATACTGTTCTCAACAAGCATTCAATGAATGTATTAACTTCAAGTCCCCCTACAGTAACCAGTATTCCCCATATTTTGACACAAATCCCCATATACACACCGATCCACTCAGGCATCTTGACCATACAACCAACAGCAGTATATTCAATACCCATTCTTTCCACTGTTTCTGCCTCCTTAAATCAGAACAGACTTGGAAATGATAGTTCAGAAACAGAGTCAGTGTGGCTAGACAACATTACTATTGAACCCACCGATGTTCTTCTGCCTGATATGAACAGTCTAGAATACTACACCATTCAGCTCACAAAGGGTAATGAAAACCTGCCAGAACAACGGGGCAATCGGTCCACCTCTAAGAATTTCTCTCTAACTGTATTAAGCACTACTAATGTTAGGGCCACTAGCACTTACAATGTTGACCCAAGCCAAATGTTTACAGTGATGTATGGAGAAGAACCCCAACCTGTGGACAACAACAACTGGCCTGAAGATTCTTCTGCAGATACCTCAGGATTTGATCCTTTCAACACTACTATTCTGGGTCTGTCAGAAGTTAGACCCAGTTTAACAAATACTACAGTGCCATTTCTAGATTTATCAGTGACATTGACTCCATCTATGGACTTTTCAACTTCGTTGTGGAATCTGACTTTGACTCCTGACTGGATCAGCACTGAAGTCGTGCCTTTTGGTGAAGACACTAGCACCGTATCATTACTCCCACCTATTACATTAGAAGAGCCAGGTGTTATGGCATCAAGTACCACAGATGTTCACTGGTTTGTCAAGTCCACTGTGACGAAGAACCTTGTCCCCACCCCTACAATATTCAGTGATGTATTAGCTCATATTCCAAATGTTACTGCATTACCTGATTCTGAGACAGTTTTCAATACCACCTTCAAAGTACCTATGACTGAAATGGCTGACCAAGGTATCACAGAACGGCCTTCAGAAAGCCCTTTCACTGAGGCTACTGAAGATGCACTGACATCAGTTACCAACACAGAAACCATGTCCACTTCAATATTTGATAATGAGACAACATCGCCAACTTTAACTTCATTCACAAGCACCAAATTTGAGAGTTTTAACACTACTACCCTGCCAACGACAACTAAAGAACCTTCAGTGACAACCCTAAAGACAACCCCTCAAACCACTACTGTCCGGGAGTATCTCTGCAATATCACCAAGCCTGACACCTACTTAGTTAGAGTCGGTAAGAGGTTTAACTGAGTTCTATGTTTACTGGAGAAATTTTGCAGTTTATTAAAATATATTCAAGCTAAGATATGGAAAATGTATTTCATAATTAATTAGGTTGTTTACTTGTGTTACTTGCGTTGTGTAATACACTATAGACTTATGTTCCAATTTCCTCCAGGGTTTCCTCTTGGGTCCACAGCTGGCTATGCAAAAGCCAAAGTGAGAGAGATACTCAAAGCTGAATTCAATCGATCAGTTGAACTCCAGGTATGTGTGAGATCTGTAAAAAAAAAAAAAAATAGCCTCAAAGCATTACTTACTTACATTCAATATATGCTGATTAAGCTACACAGCCACTGTCAGATTCCAATTCAAATCTAATTTTTTTATTTTCACAAAAAACAACCAGCCTTTACATTATAACCACCTGTGAAAAAATTGCTTATGTTCCAGACTTACCACAATAGCTCTGTCAAAATGAAAATACTTATTCTATAACATCCATATGAATTCCAAGACCCAATGTTTCCCAGCTGAACACTACCCAAAGTATTGCACCGTCTCCATTAGCTTGCCTAGTTCCATCTTAGTGCTATACTAAAGAAATCAATGCTCATTTTAAATGATGTAAATAAATGATTAATCAGACCAGGCCTCCCCCATTACTCCATGATACACCTCTGATGCTCATGTGCCCATTGTAGGCATTTTTGTTAAAGGACAGGGCCAGCATGGACTGTTACGTGGTCCTAAAGGCATCTTTATGTTAGAACCATAATGGACGTTTTCAGTAACATGCTACATTATCTCTTCGGTGGAATCGGATGATTCACACTTGTTACCCACATAGATCACTGAGTCTTGGGTTCTCGTCAAGTTACTTGGACCACTCTAATCACTGCATTTTTGTAACTATCCTCATGAAGAGCTGTGTTGGAGCCCCGCCTGGGTGGTTTTAATGTTTGGCCAATTGGTGTATATTTGTTTCAACATTGTAATCTTATTTAATTGTGTGTTCATGTAGGTAGTGAAAGCACCTCCAGATTTTGTGTTTCGGGCTGTGTCTGGTCCTGTTGTCTACACAGCTATATCAGTGATGAATGCTCTGAGACAGTCCACACGAACATCTCGCTCCATCCTCAGTGTGTCCCCGATCAGTCCTGTACCAGGACTTCAGTTTCACATCCACTCTGGTAGATTTACTCATATCTCTCACTAGCTCTTTTATGCATTTGGGTCAAGAATCCTTTTTACTTCAATGCTCTTATATATGTATATATGTAGAGGTATGATGTGATATAAAACAAGTAGAGGAAAATGACAAGTAATCTCTTCTCATGCATATTGCCCTTGTGTGTGGTCTCCCTGCAGTTCTCCAGTTTGTCCCCAGTAACACTGATGTGCATGTGTGTACATTCAGCGAGCACATAGAGAGAGGCCTTACTTTGGCTTTTGCTGAAGTGCGTCGACGCTTAAAGGAGTCTACAAATTTCACTGTTCATGTAAGAACATCTCAAACAAGGGTTAAAAAATTTTATGTTTTACATGCATCTATATGTCTTGTATTTATAGCACAATTGACAATAGCGTTGACTTTGATTTCACTTTGTCTAATGTAGGCTAGTGTAATGTACTCAATCATATAGGGTTCAATTAAGATATTTTAAGCAATCTCAGACAGACTTGGTTATGTGGTTTCATTTAGAAAATGTTCCATAAAAAAAACTAATAGACACAATTTAGATTGAAGTGGCTCCTATTACTTTTTCTATGCATAATTCATCATTTTTAGAAAACATTGTCATACATTGCCCAAAAACACATAAGGGCTTCAAAAAGTAATTTTTCTATAGAGATACTAATTTTTATGATGGATTATTTATGTAATCTAAGAATTTTTTCTGCATCTGTTTTAGCTGGTCCAGAACATAATTGCTTTAAAGAGTTATGCTCACATGCTGAGCAGAATCACAGAACCTGCAGTACAAGTAGCTCACAGGCTTTTCACACAAACTGTTAAGTGCCTGAGACCAGGCTTTCTTTCCAATCCACTTAATTGCTTCTTATTTCTGTCAGGCTTGCTTAACATGCTCTTTTAAGACATGTAGATTGATGGCAGTGGATTAAATTTCACAAACAATTAAGCATTTTATTTTAGGGCTGCATTGACCCAGACATGCTCTAGAGCTGCTGCTTTTTTTACTTCTTTTAATATTGCTGATGAGTGTACTAAGCCATTTCTGTAGATTACTTTCGACACTGTGAAATGACATCACCCACAGCCGTTTTCTTTGATTGGATTTAGAGAAAAGAACATGCAGTGTTTGACTCTACTGTTGTCAAGGCAACAAAATTAATGAGTGAAATTCACAGCTTGAGGCTGAATGTGTTACACAGGCCTAAGTCTTAACACATCTTGAAGCAATTGTACTACAGCTGATGTTTTATCACATACACCTTCAACAGCTTCAATTGGTTTTATTGAATTTCATCTCTAGTCATGATTGTAAAGAAGAGCATATTGCAGAAATTGTTAAACAAATCTGTTGAGCACATTGAGTACATTTGCTTCTGAATTCATACATAATTGCAATTTGATCGGTATTTGATTAAGCTTTAGTAGTGATGTCTAAAATTATTTTACTTGAGTTCTTGAGCATTATAAATGTGCTCAGTAGAGGAAATAAAAAAGAAATATGTCATTTTGTGCAATGGTTTATATTTTTTACCAATGATGCACAATGGTTTTGGTGTCATAATGGCATGGTCAAATAGTTGTTATAAAAATATTGGAGAGATAGATGGATTAAACCAATACTTGTACTGATATTAAAATAAGCATCCATTGTATTTGTTTATGAAAATATGAAATATTGGCATTTACCCATAGATCCCAAATGCCATTTATTTTACCTATGGACAATGTGTTTTTGCATTGCATGACTTTAAATACACTCATTCCAGTTACTGAACATCACTATGAGCCCTGTGACTAAGAGCCAGAGGCAACCAAGTGGGCCAGTGGAAATCACATTTGTCATTCGTGATGTACGGGGGTACATACTAGGGTCAGAGGTCAGCAGCCTTCTGAGACAGCTCAATGTGGTGGAGTTCAGCTACTACCTGGGCTACCCTGTCCAGCAGATTGCAGAGCGTAAGTTATCATTGACAAACACATGTAAGCACCTTCCATGTTCTGTTTGCTAATGCACATTCATTCTTAATCAATCTATTTAACGAATGGACCAGTTTAACCTTGGGATTGATTTCTCTCATCAATAGCATTCTTCTACCCTGAACTTAATACGACACAGCTGCTGCGCTCTTCGTGGGTGAGAACAGGTATTCTTAACTTTTTTTATTCTAATAAACACCTTTTTCAGTAGTGTTGTCATTTCTTTTCTAGCATCTTATTGTGACTTGAAAAGAATGCCAATGTCAGATATTGTTTGTTTGTAGTGTTATTGGGTGTGATGGAGCAGCATGTGAGTGATAGGATTTTCCAGGCGAAGATGGAGAGGAGACTGGCTCTGCTGCTGGGAGAGGAACTGGGAACAGGAAGACGCTTTAGAAGAGCTACCAGCATTGGGAACAACAGTGTGCAGGTAGCACAACAGCAAAACTGTCACTCTTTAAGTACTCTGAAGCTTTTGCTTTTTTACTTTTTTTGAAAGAGCTCTTTCTGAGGTTCAGTGTTTTGGTTTGTTTGTGCCTGTATGTACATATTTTGGTGTCATACCAGAACTAAATTATTCTTGTTTTTGCAATATTTCTTGTACATAATGTGAAAATTTAATGAGAAACTGATTGACAGATATTAACCAAAAGTGGAATAAAATATTTCACAATTTTCCTTCTTGTGTATCACAAGACTTATGTGTCATAAGTTGTTTGCCATATCCCCCCTGGACTCCTTGTGTGTTAGTGAAAATGGAGGCCCTCATTGTGGAGCTCTTCCTGTGTGGATGCCTCAAGCCTCTCTGGCTTCTTAATGACTCTCTGTTTGTGACCCCCTCTCTGCACCTGCTATGCTCTGCACATCCCTATTCTAGCTCAGGAGTATCCATGGCAACACCTCCTATTCATCCCTAAACTATGGGGCCACTGGCTGACTACTGTTTCCTCCACAGTCTGGGTAGCTAAGACCAGATCAATTATTGAACACTCATCAAACACAGCTAGAGCCATTCTCTAACTCAGTGTCTGTTCAACCTGTGCTGAGAGATTTACAGTGTTCCATGGGGCAAAGAGAGTGCGACAGTCTGTGTGAACAGTAAGAAGCTGTCAATGTGATTAAAGATCAGCCTAGTTTTACAGCGCCCCCCCAGGGGCTGCACACACTGACCTTTTGGCTCACTTCAAACCACTGTTACTGTTGATACGGACGGTACACTCTCCAGTAATATTAAGTGTCCAGAAATGACGTAATTTTCAGAGTGTGAATATAATGCAACAAGAAATTCAGCTCAGTGGATGGAAGTATTACTATAATAAATATGGGTAATATTAATTTGATTAATGGAATAATCTTCCAATAATCAGTTTTATAATGTAATTAATGATGATTTCTCTCCAGAAATGGTACTGTTTCATTTAATGTTTAAAGTATTTTTAATAAGCAAGTCTTATTTATTGTTTTATTGTATTGTATTATACAGAGTGTTATATCATTATATTTCATATCTCAAGTCTCTTGACTCATATATTGTGCCTATAAACGTAAAAAAAAATATAAAACTTATTACTTTATTTTTACCTCATAAAAGCATCAGTTTTCCCTGTTTACAGAATGATGCAAGTGACAGGCAGACCACTGAATTGCCTAGCAACACAGGCCCATCTACTATGCTGTAGGGACACTGCTATTCCTCAGTTAGCTGCTAGCACTTTGAAACAAGCTGGAATGGTGTCTGGCCAGGGCCAGTCTCAGCCCAGCACTGAGAGTGCATTATGTAGGTCGAGTTCAGGTGAGGCTGAGTGCTGTCACCCCTTTCCACCCCAGTAACACTGATGTGTGTTAGACCCAGACATGGCCAGGCCAGAATCCACTTTCCAGCATTTATTGACCTGACTTTCCTTTTACCATTTTGTACAATGCATTTTATGTTTTTATTCCACCTTTATGTCTATCCTTTATGTGCTGGTCCTTCAAATTTGTTCAGATAATACATTCAAATAATTGTTAAGAAAATAGGAACCTTAAAAATACACACTTTAGATGTACCCAGAGTGATGAATGAAGCTGAACACCAACTCAGCCAAGACTTTAAACCACTGAAAAGGCAGTGTATATCAGTGGTTATCTTCTTACATTGGCACCTTTAAAGTGGTTGGATATATTAGGCAACAAACTAGTGCAATCCATGAAGGCCCCATCTCACAGCTTCAACACTAAAAGAATCTGATTTTATAATTTATGATTTGGTATTGGGTACCACAGCGCATCTTCAGAGATCTTGTGGAGTTTGTGCCTCATTCTGATACTATTGATAGTTTATCAATAGTTATACAGAATGATCCATATTTCTATCATTCCTTAAAACAGATATTCTGAAAAAAAATGTTAGTAGATGATTACATGCATTACTTACATATTAAGTACTTATACCTTCTTCCAAGAAACTTACTGTAGTACTTCAATTCAGTGGTCAAAGATGGGTTTGATCTTACCACAGGTTGTTCAGACGACACGGCTGCCAGGTCCTGATAACCCTCTTGAGATGATCTACTTTGTGGAAGGTGCTAATGGTGAGAGACTGCCTGCCATTACAACCGCTAATCTGTTAAACAGACTGGATGTGCAACGTGCAGCTATAGTGCTGGGATACCGTATCCAGGGCATCCTGGCGCAGCGTGAGTATTTATGCTACAAAACACACCTTTGTTTTTCTTAGTGAATATTCTTGTCATTGTGAAACACAGCACAGCACATAGGGAGCCACAATGAATTTAGACCCTGGGAGCAGCGACGAGGACGGTACCTTGATCAAGGGTAGCTCAAGGCAGCCTCCTGGTCTGGGATTCAAACACACAACCTTCTGATCCTAGGGATATTTCCCTAACAACTAGGCCACTGCTGCCCCACTACTTTCACTTTATGTAAGAAATAGGAATGGAAGAGTCTGAAACTTTGATTCCTTGTGTGAACTCTCTCATGGAGCCATTGCTGGTTGTTTTTAATCTAATTATCATAACTAGTCTTCATCCCACAGTCTGAGTTGGCTGTGGTATTTGAAAATGAATGCTTGAGCTCTCCTCACTGTAAACATCAAAGAAGAGGGCTTAATGACCGTGTCCTCTTGAGAGCTCAGCTGCTCTATCTGACACTGTTTTTGCTGGCAGATATTCAGCTGCTTCACCTACATAAAAACAAACTACCTTCATTAGACTCAGTGAAGCTGTTTGCTATTGTATTAAAGTATCCCGAGGCCTGAGGCACTCTTCTATCTTTGTGTATTGTTTGGGTCACCATGGTCAATTTAATTTTTTTTTCTTCAGTTCCCTTTATGGAACCCTGTTTGTTCTGACTTCTCAGTGTATTAGTTATGTACTAGAAAAACTACATATGAAAACATACTTATTTATTCTAACTTTTGGCCTTAAAATGATGACTGGATATCACTGTTACCATGAGTTGAACAGTGGACAGAATATTTCTTATTTTAACAACCAAAAAAAAAAACAGTTAATGAATCAGTGACTTCAGTTCTGTGTCATTATTGCTATCAAGCAGTCAAGCAATTCTACTGTATATACACATCTTGGGGTCAGTAGCTAGCAATCGGGATTTTTGATTTATACAGGGATTCCCACTGATTCTGTGATTTCTTTGTATTGTGCATGCTGGGTTTTGAAAAAATAAAGGTCAAACCAATGAGGCTGAGAGATACAACACTATACTACATAATTTTATATATCAATACAAATAATATACTGAATGCTAGTTTTAGGCTGAAATTTAGATTAACTTTGGTATTATGCATTATTGTTAATTAATTTTAGGATGTATTTGGCTGTATGGATGTATGAGCTAAGAGATTTGATTAGTGTTAAAATTTACATCAGTTTAGAGGATGTGCTTTTAGGCAAATATTTATAATGATAAGAGGTATAAAGACAGACTTTCAGTTAAAAAAAAATGTTTCTTTCTTACAGTTTTCAGTTTTGTTTTATTTAAAAGTATAAAAAGCTAAATAAATCCAGTGGGTTTTTTTTTTTGTTTTTTGGCCTGATTTATCATACATTTTCGATTGGTCCATCAAGTAGTATGTTTATAATGTTTATAATTATGTAATCATGTTTCTGCATTGTTTTCTCTACCCCACTTTGTCTGTGCAGCTGTGGAAAAGCAGGCATCATCACCCTCAGAGACAGAAAATGCAAACACGTGGATTATAGTAGGAGTGGTGGTGCCTGTGCTGGTGGTCATGATTATAATAACTATACTGTACTGGAAACTGTGTCGCACAGACAAACTGGAGTTTCAGCCAGACACCATGAGCGCCGTCCAGCAGAGACAGAAGGTATGAGGTTCATTGCATTGTGTGAAACCAGTTATTGTTAATTTATTCATTTCTATTCTATTTCTACATATTATCCAGTACCTCCTAAAACAATAATAATGTAATTTATGTGTTTATTATAGAATGTCATGGAAATCAGGATACATATACTTAAGCCATTAAGTCATGCTTTTTGTTTTACAACTGCAGAAGTGTCTGATAAGTCTGTTGTTTCACCTGTTTTCTGGGTTGTATGGCTAAAGAGGTAGATAGAAATAATCAGCATGTGAGCTCCTGTGTGTCTCTGCTCTGTCTGCCTTCTGCTTATCTCATCTCTGTGGGACTGATATGGGGCTCTCAGTGCCATTCCAGTCTGCAAGATATTTTTGTATCTTTGGAATCAGACGTGTATGAGGTCATGTCTTGGTTGAAGTACTTTGTTTAAACGGGCTCTCTAGTGTTGCAGTTGAATGTTTGTAACACGCACATACACATAAACATCTCCCATCAGAAATTTGGGGTCACCTAGCTTTTCAGTGTTTTTTAATAATAGTTTTTTTAGAACAGGGCAGCTGTGTAGGGCAGCTAAGCTACACCGCACACAAACCCCACATTTCCAAAAGCTGCATTGTCATGTGCAATGTTGTGGGCATGTTTGTGAAAGAGCAAGAAAGGGATTTGGTCAGAACAGTACAGCTAGTTTATGATAAAATAAACTATATCGTGTTGGCATCCATGTACAATATTAGGAGATATTATTTGATTTTCTGCTTGATTTTTAATGTTGCTCATTTCTGACTGAAGAGTAGAAAGGGTTTTTAAATAGTTTTCCTTAGCTACTGTTAAAACAGAGAGAGAAAATCCTTTCCCTCAAAATGTTTAGTTCTAAAATTGTTTCCTTTTAAGCCTTTTTAAAGTTTCCTTCTCCACAGTTCTTTGTCTCTCAGTCAGATTTATAACTTTATATATATATATTATATTATCTTTCTCTAAGTGTTTGTGTGAGTAATTTTATGAATCAGGACATTCATGCATTCAAGTTGTTATACAGACCGTTATCGATTCACTAATGTCTGTGGTTGCAGTTTTTTAGTTATGCTCAACATCATTGGGAGTCTTGCTATTTTCTTACGCCTTTTATTTCATTTTTATCCCCCCATAATTTAACTGGCATTTCTTACTTTTCTATGCCCAATTTGTACTTCCAATCCCCATCTAGTCCACAGCTTCATTGCAGAAATCCATACCCTCTATCCAGAGGTCAATGACCCCAGTCAAGGACAAAAAGCTAATAGTAGAAAGCAGTGAGGAAGAGGAGGAGGAAGAGGAGGAGGAGGAGGAAGAAGAAGAAGAAGAAGAAGAAGAAGAAGAGGAGGAAGAAGAGGAAGAGGAGGAGGAGGAGGAAGAGGAGGAGGAGGAGGAGGAAGAGGAGGAGAGAAAGAAAGAGAAGGTAGAGGGTGGAACAAGAGGAGTACAGTGAAACCATTGTATGTCCACAAATGCAATTTTACATAGTAACGAGAATTCAGTTATGTGACAAATAATAAATACAAAATATTTTTGTACACAAACAAACTACTTTTTGAGTAAAGTGAAAATGGTTATTTTTTTAGTTAACATGGCAGCACAACATACAGTGCACCACGTATAATAAAAAAAATAATAAAATGATTTGCTGCATTCATACCATCCACTCAAGTAGAGCAGTAGGTACCATATACAGCTCCAGGGGAGCAGTGTTGGGGGACAGTTCCTTGCTCAAGGATACCTCATGGTAACCTTCTGGTCCGGGGCTCAAACCAACAATGAAGGGTCAGGTACCTGACCACTAGTCCTCCACTGCAACCACTGCATCAATTGAACAGCTCTAAATTTACATATTTTGACCAAGCATAACTTTCTCATTAACTTTAGTGGATTTGTTTAAGCTTACAGTCATGTGAAGAAATTAGGACACCCCATTAAATATTCAGTTCTTTATTAAGAAATGTTCACATATCAATGTCTAATCTTTTTATTTTTATTTTTTTATTATTGTTTTTATTTATCTCTGTAAACGAAAATGATTTAATTGCAGGTAAACAAAAGATATCAACAAAAATGGGTATTCTAACTGAGGAAAAAGTTAAGACACCCTACCTAATAGCTAGTGTTACTCCCTTTGGCTGAAATAACCGCAGTGAAACGCTTCTTGTAGCATCTACTACAACAACGTTTGCCCCACTCCTCAATGCAGAATTCTATAAGCTGTGAGATGTTTGAGTTTTAGGTTTGTTTTTTTTTTTTTTTTTGCATGTACAGCATGTTTCAAGTCACCCCACAGCATCTCAATGGGATTAAGATCTGGGCTTTGACTCTGCCACTCCAGGACTCTCCATTTCTTAGTTTACAGCCAGTCCTTAGTGGATTTACTGGTATGTTGTGGATCAGTGTTGTGTTACAGAGTTCAGTTCCACTACAGCTTTAATGTTCTTACAGATGGTCTCACATGTTCCTCAAGCTCCCTCTGATACACAGTAGAATTCACGGTGGATTCTATGATGGTGAACTGGCCAGGTCCAAACCATGACACTTCCACCTCTATGCTTCACAGTTGTTATGAGGTCCTTTTCCTGGAATGTTGTATTTGGCTTACGCCAGACATGTCCTCTGTTCTGGTGTCCAAATAATTACATTTTAGACTCATCTGTCCAATGAACATTATTCAAGAAGTCTTGGTCTTTGTCTGCATTATCTCTGGCAAACACCAATCTGGCCTTGATAGCAAAGAAAGAGCAAAAGGTTCCTCCTTGCACACCTCCCATGCAAATTAAAGTTGTGCAGTCTCTTTCTGATTGTAGAGGCATGCACTTTCACATCAACAGTCACAAGAGCCTGCTGTAGGTCCCATGAAGACATTTTGGGGTTTTTGGAGACTTCTTTTAGCATCTTGCAGTCTGCTCTCAGGGTGAACTTGCTTGGATGGACAGACCTGGACATGTTGGTAGTTGTTTTGGAAGTCCTCCACTTGTAGACTCTTTTCCAGGCAGTGGAATGGCTGATTGCAAATTCTTTTGAGAGCTTTTTAAATCCCTTACCAGACTTATAAGCTGCTACAATCTTCTTTCTGAAGACCTCTCTTTTGATCTCAGACAGCTCTTTTGCTGTCTCTCAAAGTGTTCACTCTCACCTCAACAGTCAGGAGCACAACAAACTAAATGTCTGAGGTTTAAATGGGCAAATCTCCTTGAAAATTCTGAGTAATGATTTTTTAATCATGTGCATCTGATGTGCTACACCTGTGTGTGATTTGAGCCATTTTAATTGGGAATAAAGCTGGGGGTATACTATTCCTCACCAGAAATTGCATTTTTGAAGAATTACATTTTACAGAAGATCTTGAAAAGTCTTTTCTTCAGTTTTAATTGTTTAGTTATATTACTTGAATTTCCCAGTTTTGTTAAAATTGAGATTAAATATCCATATGTCAAAGAATGTTACTAAAACAACCAAGCTTTTATAGGGTGTCCTTTTTTCACATGACTGTATATAATTAAACATCAGTTACTATGAAAGAATGTATTGGTGGGCAGATCTTGGTTCAGTCAGTTGCTTTCCTCAGAGATAGCAATGAAGCAGCAGTTTGTCATAGAAAGCTTAAAAGGATACCTTGCGAAGCAAGTAGTATCTTTTCTTGCCTCCTTTCGAAACCATTTGAAACCTGCTTAGTTTGTGGTTCTGCAGTAGTGTAGTGTGTCCTGGAATAAACCTGCTCTGATGACAGCATGTAGAGGAGTAGTGCCAAAAACACATCTTAACATGTGCTTTGCCTCCACTTAAACTTTCAAATGAATCAGAAACCAGTCCCTGCTGCCAGGGGCATTAAGAGGCAAGAGACTGTTGAAGAGACGGAAGAAGAGGAGGAGGAAAAAGAAGAAGAGGAAGAAACACCAAAAAAAGGGATCAAGAAAAAGATAAAGAAATTGGTGGAGAAGTCAGAGGTAAAGAAGCATAAGAATAGCTTCATATAGTTAGAACTATTGCTAGCTGTGTATGAGATAATCCACTTGTCCTAACCAGAACTGGAAAAATAATCTCAACCCCAGATGTGTCTGAATGCTTCTTTGTTAATCCCACCCCTCCTCCATTTAGGCCTAAGTAGAGCAATCCAAACAGTAACATTGGCCTACATTTGGTCCCTACTTACTGGTAGGACATATAGGGAAGAGACAGTTTTTATTGTATTCAGCTTTTGTCCTATTTCTAAACAGCCTGATTTACATTCAAAAGAGACAGAGCCAAAAGAGAGAGCTGCACACAGTCCCTGATGATTGGTGAATTAGCACATTTTCAAGAAGAAAACTGGTCAGTAAGTTTCTTTAAGAAACTAGCACCAGCCAAAATGATGTCTTTTCAAAAAAGAAAAGATTCTGAGGTTTTCTTTTGCAGTTTATCAGTCGTCTGCACCTATTATGGTTGGGTTTTCTTTTCTCAGCTGGTCCCTGGAGAGGGCCTGCAGGCATTAAGCCACATTACAGTTCTTGTTCTGCTCATCTGGGCTGTTATCCTTCTGCACACAGACAGATAGGCAAGCAGGCAGGTCAGTAAGCAGCATATTTCATTTATTACTGTGTGTCTGCCTGCTCTGCCCTGCAGCCACAACACAGAAAGAGTGAGGCATTGTATTTACTTGGATCAAAGCTATACTTCATTTACTCATAAATTAAATCATCATTGAATATCCACACAATTTAGTCTTCCAGTTAAATAATTAGGCATTTTGAAGGTACTCTATTACACTTAATTACTCTATTTATAAATCACATTTCCTATGTCAGTGAGTTGACAGATTTTTATTATGGCAATGTATATTATTATGGTTAATCCTTTTATAATTTTGAGATTTTAAAATAATCTCTGCATTACATATTTATTCATGTCATGAAAAGTGCTCTTAGTTATTTTGTATTATATATGATTATATATATGATATTTGAATCAAGTAAATTCAGCACATTACCTTTTCCAGTTTACTCAGCCCTACAGATAATCATCTCATTCCCCTATCTTTTTTCATAAATATTTCAGTTCCAATTTAATTCATTCATTCATTTCACTCATGTTAATATTTCCTGTTTTTAAACATCTTGAGTGTAATTCTGTAATCTAAGGTCAAAGGGATTTGTCCATTTTTTTCATGCGTTCCTACAGCCACCCTGCAGAATGTCCAGGGGTGGTTGATCTAGTGGTAGGATACTCAACTAAGGACCAAGAGGCTGTAGGTTCAAACCCCACCTCCAGCACTGCCACCATTCGGTTCTTGAGCAAAAACCCTTAACCCGAAGTTGCTCCAGGGGGACTGTCCCTGTAATCAAGAACTGGAAGTCACTCTGGATAAGATGCTTTTCATGTAAATGAGCTGGACAATAACTTGGCCTTTTTGGTCTTAATCCTTGTGCTCCTTTAGGTGCTTTCTTGTAAAGTAAACAGTGTTAAACAATGAAAGTCATTCATCCTTTTTCCACTTCATATTGTCCTGCTTTCCATCTTTCCATCTCAGCATGTTTCTACCATTTCCATCCCAACATATTAATCCTGCCTCTTTCTCTCTTCTACTGCTACTAACACTCTGCAGCTGCAGGCTCCCAGCGTGAAGGGCTTTGACTTTGCTAAACTGCACCTGGGCCAGCACAGTAAGGATGACCTCATGGTAAACCAGGAGCCATTACCGTTGCCTTTGCCTGCTGCTAAGGAGCCAAATGCCGCTGAAAATGCAGAGGCATCCACACCCAAGTCCAAAGGCTCCTCCACTAAGGCTTCCCGAAACAGCCAACAAAGGAAGGGTCGGTGAGTGAGTAGGGATGTGATCATTTATATATTCTTTTGTTTAATAACTTACTTGCTAAACAATCACAAATATATTTTGCAGAGAACAGTAGATCAGCAGTAACAGAATAGATGCACTAAGAATTTAAACAAACTTGAGAGAACTTAGAATGGACATTTTGGCATTTGTGGAAAACATGACCTGTGATGCCATGCCAATGGATTCTGGTTATCTGATCAAAAAGTTATTATTTAAAAAAAAAAGAACATCAATATACATTAACAAACATTCTGCTTGTAATTTAAATAAAAACAGGATGGAACCCAAAATTTTCATTTGTTATGACAAGGTCAAAGAATACCTAGTTAGATTTTTGAAAATCCCACCTTCCATGTTGCTCATTTGCCATTTTTTCCATTTTCTAGTTCCTAGTCATGCAACTAAATAATCCTTTCTATGATGAATAAGTGTGTATGACAAAAACAGATGCCTTTCTGTGCTCATCTAAGTATGAAGCATATATTAAAATAACATGTTCATCGATTTTGGGAGAAAAATGCAATTGGTTGTGAGATCCCTGTAAATCAATAAAAGGGCTTTTAAAAGGACTTTCCATCTAGCCCTGAGATCAATAATTCATACATTGCAGAAATGGCAGGAGGCAAAGGCTGTGTGCATTCATCTTAACTGAAAAACTTGGTCTATATCATGGTTTTGTTATTCTGAATCAGAAATATCTAACACGTTTAGCATTTACTGCTCAAATGTGGAGGGAACTTTGTCATATTTCTGTAAATAGTGTCTTAGCTAGGTGTTCATTCACAAGAACTCAAAGTCTCAAAGTTCCTGCATAGCTGCGTGTAGTGGTAAAGCACCAGAAGCTAATATGTAGGCCTAACTGATGAACTTTTGGTGCTCATTAGTCATATTTTAATTAAGAGGACAGATCAGAAATAGGTCAGCATCTTCCCTTATAACTGGGCTTATAAAAGTTGAATGGATGTAAATTGTGTTGTCCATCAAAATTCTGAGGGTAAGGAGAAATTTATGCTGATTCTTGTCTGAGGCACAGTTGAGCTAATGTAAAATTCTTATAAAAGAATTTTACATTAGAATGAATTAATGTCATAATTAATGTTAATTATTCCCAAGTAGTTGTGACTAATGATTCACTCTAATTTTAATAAGAAATAAGGTATCATTATTAATTTATAGTCAGTTAAAATATTAGAGTTTATGCATCCAATTTATTTGAAAGCAAGCAGTATTCTGTAAGCTTTTTTGACCATATTGCATAAAATAATTCACAGCTTCTGTTTTTTTTTCCAACCTAGTATTTCTGCTGCTAGCAGCTTACTTCTAGATATATGCAGAATGCTTTGCTGTGGGTTGTCTTCCATAGGATCTCCCCTTCAGATGGTGACTCTGTGGGTAGTGACCCATCCAGTGATAAGGAGTCTCCCAAAGAAAACCCAAGGCTGGCTGGTGACTCCAAGCAACCTCGCATGATGGTTGCTAATGGATTGAATGGTAAGTTAACTGGCTCCTGTTACCATGGCAGTGAAGCTGTATGAGAGAATAATGATGACATACAAAAAGGGAGGTTCACCTCAAGATAGAAAGGAATAGAGCAAATAAATAAAAAATAAGAAAGAACATATATAGTGAGACAGACATATTGAGATTAAGAAGTCATCCAAAGAAAAATAAATACATATTTATCTCTTTGTGTTAAAAAAAAAACAAAAAAAAGCTAATATGGTGCAAAAGAAAAGGCCAATTATCTGGACAGTTAACATTTTTTTTCATTAACTACCTTTCTTCCTTGAGAAAGCACAGGATATAGAATTATTATCTAGTATGTGCTTCAGCTAATCATTGGTTTATTAAATAAAATTAGGAAGGACATTTATATATATTTTACAACCCCAAATAAAAAGTCAGTATGGAATATGACACACTTTAATTTGGAATATTTTTATTTACTTTATTTCATTTACATTCAATTTATTGATTGCAGGCAGCATAACCCAATGTTTCATGTTTTGTCTAGTCAACTTAATTTTATTTATTAAGTTAATTTTCTTAGATATTTTATATGTATATTTTCTTTTTATTATATGTTTATTTTCTTATTCAGATACATAAGATTTTGCATAGCCAGTTGTGACAAATCAGCCAATCCTCTGTCCACCTTTTATATATATCTCTCTCACTTTCTCCCCATCTGTTGTGGCTTTCAGGGAGAAATAGAATTGGTAAGAACATCTCTGGTCTGTTTAGTAGAGCTAGTATAGTTTGAATAGGAGTCAGTGAGAAATTGAAGTTCTATGCCCATTGAGCAAATACTGCCTCCTGCTGGAATGGAAAAGCAAGGGCAATACATTGATCAAGAATTAAGGCGCATATTTCTGTTTAACTGAATTAAAAATATACATTACAAATATTTTTGTAAATATTTGTATATAAATATAAATACATAATAATTATATGTAAAATGATTGCTTAATGTTTAACATAAGCCCAAAGGTATACAGTTGATAAAGGTAGTTTTAATGTGATGACATTACACTCAAACTTTTCTTTCTACAGGTCCTCCTCCACTTAGTGGTATAGATGAGCAGGTGTCATCAGCCTCTATCTTTGAGCATGTGGATCGGATGTCCCGCACAGCAGATGTCCCCAACAAGCGATTCTCCAGTAAGATCCAGCTGATTGCAATGCAGCCCATGCCTGCTCTGCCCTTACCCAACCCTGCCCTCAACGGCAAAGCTGCTGAGAATGCCAAGATCAACAAGGAGGTATGCTGATCTTCCGACACTCTCACCAGTAATTCATGAACAGAGCCACAGGGCCTTCTGAAACTCCTCATTCCATACCAGAATTAAAAAAATATTCAATAGATGTTTCTCGTATATTTTTCTCTGTACAGATTCAGGTTGCTCTGAGACAAAAGTCTGAGATCGAGCATCATCGTAATAAGATTCGTTTGAGGGCTAAGAGGAAAGGCCACTATGACTTCCCTGCAATGGATGATCTCATGGATGGCCTAAGTGACCCCAAAGAACAGGACCGCATTTACCAAAAAGCTCAGATGCAGATTGATAAGATACTGGACCCTGACATCCACATGCCCCCCCTCTACAGAGAACCCAAAAAAAGGTTGGGAAGCATGTGTAACAGCTCAATAGCATCACATTTAATAATTTGAAGAAGAATTTATATACATTATACAATACAACTTTTTACATCTTCATAATTTGAAGGTTTATCCTGTGTAATTGTGTGTGTTTCAGTGGTAGAGAGAGGCGTTCACCCAGGCAAAGGAAGAAGCAGCAGATGAATGGGGATCTGACAGATGCAGACAGAGACAGACTCATCACTACAGACAGTGATGGCACATATAAGAAATACCCTGGAGTCAACAACATAGCATATGTGGTACATCAACTATTTATGAAATATATGTTTTCATTTTTTTGTCTTCCTTCTACTTATAGAAAGTAGTCAACACTGTGCTGAACTGTACTATTTTGTGCATAGATATTTCAAGTTTGATATTATATTTGTGATTGTAATAAACAAAAAAAAAAGGTAATTGAATCTGAATCATCTTTACATGAGATGCTTGGACGCGTTTAAATGAATAATTTATCAAAAACTGAAATTTACTAAGTTAAGAATTATGTAGACTTCCTTCCTTACACTGTATAGCATGCTATTGTCTAAAAAAAGACAAAAGGAAGTAATTTATGTTGTCTATAACTACCAGCTTTTCCGACACTGTCCCCATCTCTCTATCAGTCGGATCCAGATCAGGGCACTGAACCACACAGCCCATCTCCAACTGACGATGTGTTTCTGGGCCCAGTGTCACCCCCGCCAGGCCATGCTCCTCCTCCTCCACCCTACCTCCCCCCTCAGCCATCTATTGAGGAGGCACGGCAGCAGATGCACTCCCTGTTGGATGATGCCTTTGCCTTAGTGTCCCCCTCTTCACAGGGCAGCAATGCTGGCATTACACTGCCTGGAGTGGGGTTCAGTGTTGGACCTGCACCACCCTCCAGCCCTCCTTCTCGTGGTCCACGACCCTGGGGCCCTTCATATCCACCTGTCAACACGTTTTCAGGAGTAAGTTTCTTTTTACATCTTGATGGCTGATTTTTGGCATTTTTTTCATTCTGTTTAAGCTACACACTTGGAATACACTTTTTATTTACTTTTAAAGGTACATAATATCACAGTAGTTGTTATTTAAAAATCACATGCCTATTCAAAAAAACAAAAAGTTTCAATTTGGTTATATGGTGAAGCAGCAGAAATTGACAAAATCAAACAAAGATTTCCTATATTGTGTTTAGATTATAATTCTGATCTTGCCCGATTGTCATGCATCTCTTTGAAAGTCTTTTAATATTTATTTTTGGTTGAATTTTTTATTTTTTTATGTGTACAGCTTTGCATAGGTCAGGGTAATACCACTCCATGACAGTTTGCATTGACCTCAGATGTCTTTTGCCCATAGGCATTCCTTTATCCATAAGTGTTGAATATTACTATAATACATATGACAATATTTGCTCCCCGGGTACTTTCAATAGCTTTCCCCTGCTGCATGTGTGTGAGGGTATGGGTAAAATGCAGAGGTGTAATTTCATTGTAGTTCTATGTGTGCTGTGCTAGGCACTTACAATGACAGGAATAGTCACTTTCACTTTCACCATCAAAATGCCACTTAATGCGCTTGGACTTACTGCCAATTCAGCTGTGCTAACCGGTATTGTGCTGAAAGTGACAGAGAAGAGAGGTATTTCGGGGGAACCTGTAAAAATAGAATCTTTTAGAGAAATTGTTCTGTGGCTCAGTAAAGGCTTTTGCTCTGTATTTGTATCTGTATTTGACTTTAAAAAACTAGATTTGACTCTTACAGTACCTGCATTTACAGGCTTCAAGTAGGTTTGGGAGACACATTCTTTGTTAAATAAAGCTGTTAAAAATACAGAGGCATAAAACACTTAAGATTTATAGTTTATTGTTTAAATTGTGTGCTTCTTCTTCTTTTTTCAGAGATATGCTGAGTTAGGCCTTCCACCTTCTACAGTACAAAGTTTACTGCAGAGGTAAGTTTTAATATATCACAGTCACAGAGCACAAGGGAGAGTATCTTAGCTCTTCATAGAGACTGATGTATTTTACTTATAAAGACTTTTTGACTTTGGATTTTCTTTTTTCATAGTTACATTATAAAATATAATATTTAACTCAATATCTGACTGTATGAATGAAAATCAGAATTTCACAAATAATAAATGATACAATTAATATTAGTGCTATTCAACCATAATTATACATATATACATAAAAAATAACAATTGTAGATTAAAATGACTCCTTTTGAAAATAAGACGATTGGCATTGCCTGATTCAGTTTACTTCAGTGGTAAAGGTTTTGCGATTTCATGACAACAACAAAATATCTTTCATTGTAAACATATTTTTAACATATATTGAAAGTCATTCCATCTTCACCTCAGAATCAAAAATTCTGTGTAACCTGAAATTGTGCATAATGGTACACTCCTAACAACTGACACTTCACAAATCAAATGGTGAGTAGTAAGATAAGATAAGGTATTTGTTTATTTATTTTAGTGTCTGGTCTTCTCCAAGAAAAACCTCCCCCACACCCCTCCCTATCTTCCATTGTCCTGAGCCTGCCCTCTTTCTTTCTCAGCCAGAGGCCACTTCATGGTTCCTCATCAATAATTCAGACATAGTCCATTTTTATTTCATCACTCCAGTTTAGCATGGCTGTGCCTCTGGTGCCAGACAGAGCCATAAAAGCTGTTGTTGAGACGTCAAAGAGGAAACGATTTAGTGATGTTTCACACTCAAGTCATATGAACAAACACATTCTGCACTCACTTGTTGAGTGTTTCTCAATATTAGCAAATTGTGATTGCAGGCAAGGGCTGGTATCTGGCTATCCTCCAGGAGATGCATTAGGTGGAGAGCAACTGCAGCCTGAGGTGCTCTTCAACAGTAGAGGGGGCTACATGGACGAGCTGTCCTCTTCTGCCAGACCACGACCAGTAGGGGGCACTACAGGTACGTGATTGGGCAGATCACAGTCACAAACAATGTCCTTTTTTGGTTAAAAAAATCCAAAGATATTAGATATCATTATTATTTTGATGACGTATAACAAATTTTTTGTATCTTTATTTTGATGATTTATAACGGATAGTAGTACTAAAGTATGCATATTCAGTTCAAATGATTTCAGAGATCAAAGTCAGAAAAAAGCTTGCTGCGGTTTTTCCCATTGCTGAAAAAAGGTTTCTTCAGTCACATTACAAAATATTACAAAACTACTTGAAAAATGATGAAATGTTATGAAATTAAATTATGGGTTGGTTTTTTTTTTCCATTTTAAGGTAAACCTACACCCCTGAAGTACACAAAGCGGAACTTCTCAGTTAGCCTGATAGCATAATCGCATATGTGAGGATTGTTCGATATCACTCTTCTGTACTGGACAAGCTTCACATTCAGCTTACCTGAGAAATCTCATTTGTAAAATACACTCCTGATGTTTACCTGTGTGTTTGTTTGTTTCGGAGCAGGTGCTCAGCTACAGCACTTAGCCCAGGTTGGTGTTTCGGGTCGTTTGGGTGAAAGTAGACATCCTGGTGGCTTAAACTGTGGGCCTTATGAAGAGGACTTTAAAAGACCTGTTAACAGAGACCCTGTAAGTTCATATCTTTCATACTAAACACATGTTTACACAGCTGATTTTAACTGTCTCCTGCTGTCTTCTTTGTCTGGAAAGTTGTTCCCTGCTGATCTTTAACATTTCTTTCTCTACTTCACCTTCATTCTTTCATCCCCTCCTTCAATCATTCCTTCCTTCCTTGTTTTTCCCTTGGTCATCCAGGTTTTCGACTCTTTTTCTTTTGACTACTCCCCCATTTCTTTGTTACAGACATCCAGGAATGGCATGAGGGAGCCTACTGCTCCCCCTGCTCACTTAGACTCCATCGGCCTTGGTTACCCACCCTCTGCTGGGCCTGAGGAGTCCTCTCCTCCTAATCACTCATCCGCCTCGCTCATCAAAGCCATTCGAGAAGAGCTGATGCGGTTGTCACAGAAGCAAGCAGCTGTCCCAGGCTACCACAGCTGAGACCCAGCCCTATGTATGTCCCTTCTAGGCTCTCCACACAGCAATACTGTACTGTACTTCCCATGGAAGTGGTTAATTGAGTGCGGAGGAACCCCTGTATGCCCTGCTGCATGAAGCACTGTGGTAGTGGAGAAGATATTCTGAATGAAGACACTTTTTCAATGGCAGCCAAAGCTTTACCGGATATCAGTGCAGCCGAAATTGGATCTGATTCCAATGAAGGCCCTGTCATTTATACTCTGAAGGTGCCAAAAATGATTCTTTGAATCATTGCGATAGTAAGACCAGTTGTTTTTACCTAAAGGACCTTTCCATGGATGGTTTTTTAAAAACAGTTTGAAATCTCTTTTCAAAAGGTTCTTTAAATGACATTGCTCCAAAGAACCCTTCTTGGCACCTTTATTATTAAAACTGTGCTCTGCGATACCACTGCCCCTAAAATTTAATCTCTTGGCCTCTGCTCATAACAGATTGAAAAAGAAACATTGTTCTTAACATAGCACTGTATGGAGGATGAAGATCGCTCTTTTATACTGAACTGTTTCATGTTTTTACATTGTAAACGTTTACCTTTCTTACTGACACATAATGGCAGACCAGAATCTCTGGTAGCAATTAAGCGTTGTACTATTTCTCCTTAGACCATGAGGACTACAACCAAAAGCTGACCACCACACCTTACTACTTTTATTGCTGAAGGTGGTGTGTGGTGTCATTGTTTTTTGTTTTTTTTCTCGCTGCCTCTGCATTTGAATAATCTATCACCAAGCCTCTGGTGGACTGTTGATCAGTGAAATATATAGGGTTTTTTCCTTATACCTTAAAGAAATGCTTTGTACTAGCATTCATTGCTTCATCGTGCACTAATTTTCCTACATTTTGAGGTTTTCCTTCACTCCATCCTCCCTTGGTGCTATTTTTTCTTTTTCAGTTTTCTTGCCATTAACCACACACTGCCTTCTACTGCAGGAGAAATAAACGCTTAATCAGTCTAACGTCAGAATAAAGGCTTGGACACCTGTATAAACACATAACAACTCCCACAAATACTGTAGACAAACAACTCCCACAAATACTTAATTTTTTTTACTCTCTATTTTTTTGAAGCTCAGACAAAGTAGCCCTTTAAGAGTAAGTGCTGAAAGATCCAAAAGCATGTGTACAGTTATTTCACCTGAAAACATACTACACTATCAGTAATTCAACAATAATTAAACATATGCTTCATAAAATAAAATATGGCATATATAAGTGTAAACATATTAATTTGAAATAGAATTAATATGGTTTGAGGACCAAAGTATTATCATACTGAAGTTCTAATAAGTTTAGTCTGTTTCCAGTTCCTGTGAAGGGGCTTCACAATTCACAGTATACTTACAGTTCAGATCTGTTTGATCAGGCTCTCATTATTTGATGATGTGCTCCAGCATTCACTGTGTATATGTGTATAAGCAGAGTACAGTGTTCAGTTACTTTTTATGTAGTATTTAAGACAAACCAAGTCTGTGGTACTGGCCCTCACTGTTTTCTTTGTGTACCTGTACCTTATTTTGTGTTCCAAAATGTGTTCTTGCTTTTCCTAAAAATCCTGTTTTGTTGGAAACTGAAGTACTGTTTTTAATGTTTTTATTTCAGTTAAAAAAAAACTGCTACTCAAAACACAGCTGTATTCAGGTTCTGTTGTTAAAATATTCATTTTCTGCTTTGTATTTTGTTGACTTTGTTGGTTTGATGTAATTAGTTCCTCTACCTGTAGTTTAAATTTTTGCTGCTTCTTTATTTAAAGAACATTAAAAATGCAAATCTGTTCATTTGTGGTCTTCCTCTGTTAAGGAACTTGTGCTTCACTTTCCTCAGAAACATTTCTCTTGTTGAAAAACTCTACATAAGTGGCCTTTCTTAGGCATGCTCAGCCTTAGAGCTGCATCCATTTCAGAATTATTATTGTACTGTAAAACCAGTCCAGTCCATGCAGGGAAACATATCACTTTCTCATTATGATGAGCTTACAGCAGTAAAATAAATCCAGGCAAATTATGTTCTTGGTTTTTTTTTTTTTTCAGTTACATGAAAGGATAAATATAACTGCTATTACCTATTAATTTTAATGTTATGCACTGAAGCTTGTGGATTTCAATTTAGGCACCATATCTTAATTTAAAAATGAAATGTTTTAGATGTTACGATTGATTTCTGCTGATTTCTTTAGTGCTAAAAATGTAATGATCATCAAAAACAACAGAGTGGTTAATGTTGCTTCACTGGAAGAAGGTTCTGGGTTTGTTTTCCAACTTGGATGGACTGGGTGCTTTCTGTGTGGAGTTGCAAGTTTTCTTCCTATCTATGTGGCTTATTTTTTCACAAAACAAAAACATGCACATCAGACTGAAGGAGCAGAAAAAATTGATGGATGGGTGGATGAATGGATGGGTCCCGAAAAGTAGTCTAGCATTTAAGCTGTTTGAATGGGCTGGTATTGTCTTTATATTTTGCTTGTTTAATGTTTGGACTATGTACAAATTCCCACTAAGCTCAAACTTTAAGAAAATCTACTTCTTTGACATGGTGATGCAGTGGGAAGTGCTGTCACAACACAGTGAGAAGGCAATCACTTTGATTCCCATGTGGATCAGCCTGAAGCCTATCTGTGTGGATGTTCTCCCCACGTCTTTGTGGGTTTCCTCCCACAGTCCAGAGGCATGCTCCTCAGGTGGATTGGAGATGTGTTTGTGTGTCCGCCCTGTATGAAGGTGACCTGTCCAGGGTATTTCTCCTCATTTTGCCTTGTGTGCTCAGGGTTAGGCCCCAGCACCACCCATTACCCTAGTCAGTAAAAGCAGTTGAGATAATGAATTCATGAATAATTTACTTTTTTATTGCATACTTTTACATGTCCAAACAGCATTTTAAATACAAATACATTGTTGTATTTTTTTTTTCTTTGCTGATTCTGCAATATTGCTCCATACTGCACCACATATTGGAAACATTAATGTGCATTTTGAGATAATATAACACATATGACATTATATTAAAGAAATAAAGATGTTGGTGTAGTGCTGTGATGATGATTAATTTTTCGAGTTATTATTATTATTATTATTATTAACAATCACAATTATAGCAATGATTATTATTTCATTTTGAAAAATGAAACCGTTAAACTACTAGGCTCGTGTTTTCGCTGTGCACATATGGTGACTGCACTCTCGCTGTAGTGGAAACTAAAGTCCCTGTTTACATACTCCAACAAAAGAGTTCATCAATGTTTCAGTAGCTCTCTACTTTTCAATTTGTACACTGTGTAACATTATGAGTGAGTGCTAACAATTACATCTTCAAGCATTCACAAAGAAAGCATATTTTCACATTTTTAGGTATTCCATAAATGCTTTACAACGCATCACAAACTATCTAACCTGCAGCCTCCATAAAATGCCTGCTTGAGTCTATTTACTTCCAATTCTGCGATCAGCTGCCATGAGCAGGAGCTGCTAGACAAATTCTGTTTAACAATGCCTCTTTCTATATATGTGAGTGTTTGGGCATTGGGAATCTCATCGTTCTTGATGCTGTTTTTTAAGTTTACTGCTTTAGCCTTTATGGTGGGCCATACAATGACTCCCATCACACCTTGCTGCACTACTGTTCTCTTGCATGATTAGGCTTCACATGGGGCCTATCACTTACTGTGGCCGGGGAACCAGACACCTCATCAGCTCCAGAGGTACTGGGCTGGAGCTATGCAGGGACAATGCAGGCTAGCCTTGGCAGGGGGAGTACCTGCTTAGGTAATGGGACACCCTGGACACCCCCTATGCATAATCCTCTCTAGTTGCTTCACAAAGCTGCTGACAGTACCAATGAACAGAGGAAAGCAGGAAAGAGTTGGAGAGCAGAAAGAAAGGGTAAAGCAGGGGAACAGTTTGGTCTCTGTTTAGAACTGCATGTGGATGTAGCCTGAGACATCTTCAGCAAGAGGTGCCAGCTTGTGATCCGATACCTGGAATTGTATTGGAGCAGGACATGGGAATTATCCTTTGATGAACAAGCAGGCTCCTAAAGGCAGGATGAGAGAGGGTTTGTGCTGACATTATGCCTTTCCTTATCTTTGCACCTGTTCCTGAACCCTCTAAAAAAGTGCTCTTCTATTTGTGATGGTAATGGTCGTTTTATATAGCTAGTAATACAGCTCATTATTATTATTTTTATTAAAATGTGAAGCATCTCTGACATTCTTATTTTTGTCAATTCAGTTTGGACCTCAGGCTGTTTTTTTTTTCACAACATTGTCATGCATTTGTGATATTCCTCTTTTTCTTCAGTTTCCATCACCCATTTTGGTGGAAACACATTGGATATGCTTTTTAGAGTTTTCTGCATCTAGATCTGTTTTGTTTTCCAATGTGGTGATGCATGGGCTCCCCTGCTCCTCACTCCAGCAGTGTTTTGGAGCTCCTGCAGATGTTGCAGATGTTTCTCCTGAGCCTGCTCTCCATCTGGACTCCTTGGAGCCTTGCAGAACCCAGCAAGACCCCCCCACTCAACCCACAGTTCTTGCCCAGCCTACTGCAACCGGTCACATAGAGCTGCAGCACCAGCCTGCTTTCAGCTGTGTCTCTGTTCACACTTCAACTAATGGAACCCAATCTAAAGAGCCAGTCCCAGATGGCAAGCATGTCCTCCATTCCTCTCCCAGTTCAGAGGACTTCTCTGAAGATGACAATGCTCAAGAGGAGAGTCCAGTTCTGGAGGATAGATATCCACACATACCACGTCCATCCATCATCAGACAACCAAAGGTAAAAGGCTAGAGGGGATCTTGCTTTAGTGAACAATGAACAATGCTTGATTGATTCAATGGAAAGCTTGAAGACAAAAGTGAGCGTGAATGTGTTCATATATATTAATTATAATTAAATTAGACTAATTAAACTTAGTCTGTGGTCTTCCAGGCAGTGTAAAGGTTGTGTGTTTTCCCTCATGGAGAAGACATTATTCACATTATAAACTCTCCATGGATCCTCATGATCACATTTGTTAGCTGCGTTTGTACAGTATAGGATTATTTTCATATAAATATGGTCTAAGAGTTGTATGTGATTTTAATGCATATGGTGCCGTGTACGAGTGAAAATTTTACTGGGATTGTACAAAATTCCTTCTTATTGCCAATTTAACTGCAAATCAAATCCATAAAATTATCCAAACAGCACCCGAACCTGGAATGATGGTCACGGTCAGCCAGGATGATGTGCTGTAGAACCAAAATCCATCTTTAACCATAACCCCCACTAGAGGGACCCTATTTCACACTATAGAGGCTACAGAGGCCTGAAGGATCTACCAGGCTTTCGCTCTTGGTCAAACTTAGGAACTGTCCTTCTGTCCATCATAGAGAAGAAATATTACTCATACTCAGTGTAATGTTCCCACTTTACCACAAATCAATTCAATTCACTTATTTTTCAGTATGATTGACATGATTATCGTTGTAAGACACCCTTGCAGACTTAACTCCCTCTCTCACTTTGAATTGATTGTGTCCTTCCACATGTCCATACCTGCATGATATCATTATTATGTTATTTAAAGCCTAGAAAAAGTCTAGTGTTGTCTCTCGAAGGGGTGAGTGTGTTCCCTCTCACTCCACATAGTTCCAGTAGCTCTGTCTCGGAGGAGCTACTCCTTGGCTGGATGGATTTTACAGCAGTGAGTGTGTGTCAGAATTATGCTGAGTCTGGTGAAACAGAACACATTACAGTTTGTTAGAACACTGTAACTTTAAAATACCAACAGTTGCTGTTCTTTATTTCAAATCCACTGAGGTAAGTGTGTGTGTGCACCAAAACCTGCATTAACACAATTTAGTTTCAGTTCTCACTTTTTTTCATTGCACTAGTGGTAATAATTAAGTAAACATTATAAAATATGATTAAACCTCATAAAACCATGTTACTCTTTTAGTGTGTGTGTGTGTGGGTGTGCCAGACACATTGACAGATTGGATCTTTTGTTTCTATGCTCTGTGTCAGGAACAGAAATGTCCACTGCAGGAAGTCCAGTCAGACTGCACAGATTATATAGAGACAGAGGATGGACCTTTATCAGGTATAGAAACATACCCACCCATCCACCCACACAGACCAAAACACAGACACAATTACACTGACACACACACACACACACACACACACAAACTCACAGATACACACACACACAAACTCACAGATACACACGTATCCTCAGCACTCAGTAATGAAATTCCATGGACAGAGGGCGGACGGTTATCACAGAAAAGCCCAGGTTTCCTCTCCTCCTCTTCCCCTCTGTGTCATTCACAGAGGACCGGAGAGGAAGCACCCCCACCGCACATACACACAGAATGGAAAAAAGACAGCAGGCTGCAGTCTTAGTGGAAAATATAATGACATGAAGTTAGTAAGTGGTTTATGTATCTTCAGTGTAATGCTGGATGAAGCGAGTCTAATTGTAGTTCTGTGTGCCATCTTCAGTTCAGTCTGGCTGAACAAATCTGATAAACAACAAAAAACTTTACCTTTGTTCTATTTTCTTTATATACAGACATACAGAACATCTCTCCCTCTCTCTCTGTCTCTCTCTCACTCTCTCTCTTTCTCTCTCTGTCTCTGTCTCTCTCACTCTCTCTCCCTCTCTCTCTGTCTCTCTCTCACTCTCTCTCTCTCTGTCTCTCTCTCTCTCTCTCTCTCTCTCTCTCTCTCTCTCTCTCGCTCTCTCATGATTTGCTTTCATGACACATCTTTCATTCTCACATACAAACAGAAACAGAATGTTAATTAGAAAATCTACTTATCTAATAAGATGAAAATTAATAAAAACCTATTTTATTAATAGTATTAATAAAACCTATGCTCAATGTGTTTCAAGGTATTCAATGTGTATTGGTTCTGCATTTGTTTAGCATTGTTTTTTAAACTAAACAGCTTTTAATATGTATGAGGTGTGTGTAACCAACTGAATCTGTCTCTGATCTGAATCTGATTGGTCAGCACATAAGCTATTGATACAACTGTCACTGTCTTAGAGATACTAAGCCTGCCTATTGTGTGGGTCTGATCTGTGCATCTGAATGAGCCAGAGCATTAAGTCCTGAGGGAGTGTCTAACACATTCACTCAAACAAACACATGTTTGAGAAATGTCTTTGACTATCTTGGTTTTATTTATTCCCATATTGCGCTGTAAAGTTGGGCACATTATGATATTATTCTCATGATAAACTACAACCCATTGGGTTTTTCTAAAAATATGGTGATAAAATTATACAAAGCACACATTGTGACATATCACAAATTATGAAACAAAAAAAAAACAAGTATTGCTATATCAAGTTTTTCCATATCAGTCCGTCTTTGTTGGCACAAATAATCCCCTGGAACACGGCTATCCAAACACAGTGTTCTATACACTGATGTTAAAACATTTCCTTGAGACACTTGGAATATATAAACAGATATTTGCTCTTCAAACAGACCTTTAAAAACCTGAGGCAGATTTCCTAAAAAAAAAAGTGGTTTTGTGGGAGTTGGTATAGGATTGATCGGATTAATCCTCATAGCCACTCCCCTGGATACCCAGCAAGCCCTGACATATGACAGGCTACTTGTCCAGCCATTCCACCCAATGGGGGAGTCCAGCTCTTCTGTCTAATCCCACTTTGTTCAGTGGTATTGAATGGACTTGCTGCCACTGCTTTTAAGGATTATTACTGAGGAATGATTCTGCTTGGGTAGTAAAACAGAAACTGAAGTACTGCGCAATCAAAACCCACAACAGCTCATTTTTAATGGTTCCCTGTTAATGGCCTTGAATTTCTTATTTTGAAACCATATGTGTGTGTGTGAGCCCTTCTGTGTGTGTATAGTTTTCCTGTTTGTAGCTGAAGTCCTTGCTGATTCAGCATATTAGTAGTCACTCGGTCACTTGGTCACTCTGCTGTCTATTGTTCTCTCCTTGTCAGTCTGCTCCATTGCGTCATGTGTGATGCACATTCTGTGTGTACTGACTTACATACTGACACCTTGCCCCAGAGAAACAGATCAACACAAAAATTGCTGTCATTTCTATCTATCTATCTATCTATCTATCTATCTATCTATCTATCTAACTGTCTCTCTCACTCTCTTTCTTTCTCACTCTGTCTCTAACTCTCTGTCTGGTTGTCAGTCTGTCTGCCTCTTTGTCTGTCTATCTCTCTCTGATCGGTCAAGCCTTTATAAAGTCTCTTTCTAAAGAACAAAGTAGCTATGAACACCTGTTTGTACCATATACAACACAGTGATTGGCAAGCATGAGAGTGACTCAAGATGCCTTTTGTGTTTGTGATCAGATCATTATCAATATCTGATGGATTGGCATTTTCATTGTAGGAGAAAAAAACATTATTACATCATCTCTGTATCTTCTGTCCTCCACACCACTTTCCTCATTCATTTCACTTAGCTCCATTAGGCTAAGTGCTTGCTGTGCACTGGGCTATATGTGAGTGTATTTCACAAGAGAGTCTGTGTGAGTGACAGAAACAGCCTAAAGTCCAGGCTGATTTAAGACTGAGTGCTGTCTTAAAGCCTACAGAGCTATTCATTTACTGTAAATACCCTGCTGTTCACCTTAATGAGCTGCGTCATCTGCTGTCATTTATTATAGAATAGGTCAGTGTCCAGACATGTTAATAGTCTTAAATAGATGGGACAGATCTGCAGGAATGCTGAGCAGATAAATCTGGGGGAAGGCACATTTTATTTAAACATTTTATTGAAAGGAAATTACATTTAAAGAAGATATACAGTTTTTATTATTGCTGGTTCTCTGATAGGAATGTAGCAAGTAAGTGTGAGTATGGATTCATTCATATCATTTACTCATTTATATAAAGTTATTGTAACTTGTTATAGCCATTAGTTATTGGTGCAAATCAGCATTTTATACCAGAAGCTAGCTGGATAGCGCAATTCATTGCTTGTAGCTGTTGCTTAGTAAGAGTTCTCAAATATGAGGCTGCTGTGTGTGGGCTTTCAGCTGGAAAATTCGGAACAGACAGGCTAGCCTTTGCTCCCAATGTAAATTAATGACTGTTGGGTACCCATGACCTTGTCTCCAGTTCACCGGCTGTTCCTCCATTAACCACTTGTAGTAGATATGGCCCACTACATATAGGAACACTTCACAAGATATGCTGTTTTAGAGTTGTTCTGATCTAATCAAAGTCACTCAGATCCTTCTGTTTATGGCTACCTCAACACACAACAGCTTCAAGAATGAGCTGTTCACTTGCTGCCAAATCAATCTCACCTTTTAACAGGCATCATTGTAATAACATAATCAATTATATTTAATTCACCTTTCAATGCATTAATGTTAATGTTAATGCAGATAGGTGAACTTTTTACTTTACAAAAATTTTCAACCACTGCTCATTTCAGTAACACATATTGAGTAGACTAAATTAAATTATCAAATGTTTTAGGCTACAAAGAGTCTAAAGATACAAGGTTCTAGAAAGAGGGTTCCAACCATTTGGCATTCAAGATAACCAGTATATTAATCCCAGGCCTGATCATCTGCACCTGTTTCTTTACTGCTTCATGCTTAAGATAGACGGCTATGTTCTGTTTGAAAGTCACTTTGTAGTCAAACTTTATCAAATATTTTTGTAATCTATTGCAACACTGGAATATCTGAATTGCAAAACTCAGAGTAATACATCATGTTTTTTTACCCCCTTAGTCATACATCATGTGTTAATGCACAATGTTTTTATAGTTATGTATACACGTGTTTCTGGGAGAAACAAGATACCAGCATGAAGGCACAGAACAAAATAGAACAAATAAAAGAACAAAAAGTACTAGTGGGAGCAAGACAAAAACCATTATAAACAAACTCTTTACAAAAGTTGTAGTTATCTCATGTAACAAGTAACAATAGCCATCTGTTTTCTGGAGCTGTGACTGTATCGTTAGTACAGTGGTGATGACATCAGACAGAGAACATAGTGAAGTCATTCTGTAACATGGCTGCTGCAGTCACACATCCCTCAGGCTAACTCAGTATATGCTATCAGATTAGGAGTGTCCGAGCGGAGCTGCACTCCTCTCTGCCCTACTCCCTCTTTTCAGCTGCCTATGAGCTCATTCAGTGTACTGAAAGCACTACACATGAAGCATTTAAGGCTCTTCACTGTATTGGGCCACCATGCTCTGCTCAGACAGTAAATGAGATTTGACTGGTGATTGATTAATTTAAATGAAAGAAGATTAATTCTGGTCAGCTATGCTCTTTGTATTACAGTTTAAAACAAAGACTGTTGCTACTTTTACATTTGCGAGAGTTGTTTTTGTTAAGGGGCAGCGGTGGCCTAGTGGTTAGGGCGTTGGCCGCATGATCGGGGGTTCGAACCCCTTCCCAATAGGTTGCCCTGAGGTCCTTCGCCCTGTGTGCGCTGGGTTGGACTCCAGCACTCCCCCACAACCCCGTTAGGGACAAGTGGCAGAAAATGACTGACTGTTTTTGTTAAATGTACAAAGAAATGCAGTGCTGCTCTACAGATAGTTGTTAGTAGAGCACTGGTCCCTGCTGAGTGCTAGAAAATTCCTGCTCCAGGCAATGCAAGCAACAGTCATGTGCACAGTATTGATTCCCTCCTTGTCATACACCCTCCCCCTCCTTAATTTAAACTATTAATATACTGTTCTGCCATTATAGGTTCTTGGTTTTTTTTTTAGGAGAAAAAAAAAACTAAAACCAAAAAGGCAAAATGAAAGTATAATGATTGTCACTGTTATGTGGATTGAGAGCAATAGACAAGGCATTGTGATTCAAAGCTTTTCAAAAACTTAACCAGATGCCAAAATCTTCATGTAGTAAAGATCTCCCTTTGCTTCCTTACCAGTAAACATGTATGCTGTTGCATTTGTTTGACTTCAAGGCACTTCCCTCCTTGAATTCCTATTAGCAACAATTTTAAGGGTTTTAAGAATTTATTTCCTTGACAATATTATTGCATATGTTTTTTTATGAATTTTTGCAGATGCTGGTTGAACTCCCAAAATGACTGCAGTATGGGCGAGTCAGTTTTCCAGTTAGATTTAATCTGATTGCTAAAATGGGTCCCCTGCCCAACAAAAGTAGGTCACAGTGAGGAAATGTGCATTTTTAGTCCAATTATTTATAACAGACAGTGCACTTATATCCATGGACGTGTTGTTAAAAGTCTGAGCTGTGGTTAACATCACTCCATGGTTGTTGCCTGATTATGAATATTATGCATGAAGGAAAACATTCTACAAAAGACTGAACAAAGAATATCGCTGACGTTTATGGATGAACAAGAGCATTTGGCAAGAATGAGTGAATGGTGGAGAAAATGAGAGAACTGTGTAAATAAGAGCAAGCATTCTAGAACAGCACAAATGTAGAACATTCCAAGTTAGTATCGAAAGAAGAGAACAGAAAAAACACTTAAAAACCACCCCAGAACAGGAATTAAGAAGCATTGTCATGGTGACAGTAAGCTATAATTTCCTGCTTAAGGGCCAACAAACTTGTGGTTCCTACTGTACAGCTGTGGCCAAAGGTTTTGAGAATAACACAAACAGTATTTTTCACAAAGTTTGTTGCCTCAGTTTTTACGATGCCAATTTGCATAAACTCCAGAATATTATGAAGAGTGATCAGAAGAATTGTATTAATTTGTAATGTCCCTCTTTGTCATGAAAATGATCTTAATCCCAAAAAAACCCATTTCCACCTCAATTCAGCCCTGCCACAAAAGGACCTGCTGATTTCACTGATCCTCTCATTAACACAGGTGAGAGAGTTGAGGACGACAAGGCTGGAGATCACTCTGTCACTCTGTCATCACTCTGTCTGTCAGATAGAATAGCAGAATGGATGCGTTAAAAGGAGAATGGTGCTTGAAGTCATTGTTTTTCCTCTGTTGACAATGGTTACCTGCAAGGAAAGAGGAGCAGTCAATGCTTTGCACATAAAGGGCTTCACAGGCAATGATATTGCTGCTGCTAAGATTGTACCCAAATCAACCATTTATTGGAACATCAAGAACTTTCATGGAGGGAGGTTCAGTTGTTCTGAAGAGGGTTGAGGGCACCCAAGAACTCCAGCAACACCAGGACTGCCCCTTAAAATTGATTCAACTATGGCATAGGCAGGTGTGAGTACATCTGCTCACACAGTGAGGTGAAGACTTTTGGAGGATGGGCTGGACTGCTGAGGACAGATAGCTCAGTTGGTAGAGCAACAGACTTTTAATCTGAGGGTCCAGGGTTCAAGTCCCTGTTTGGGCAGACAGCTTTTTACAGAGGCAGCAGTGGTCTAGTGGTCAGGGAGGTGGCCACAGGATCAGAAGATTGTGGGTTCAAACCCCTAACCAGTAAGTTGACCTGAGGTACCCTTGAGCAAGGTACCATCCCTTTCACTGCTCCCGGGTTGCTTTTATTAGCTGCCCCCTACTGCACGGTGTTTGAGTGCATGGGTTAAATGCAGAGGTCCAATTTCGTTGTGGTTCACTGTGTGCTGTGCTCTGACCTTGCAATGACAAGGGTTGTCACTTTCACTTTCATTTGGGTAAAGCCATTTTCTCTGATCAATCCCCTTTCTGATTGTTTGGGTCATCCAGAAAAAAAAATTGTCTAGAGAAGAAAAGGCGAGTGCTACCATCACTCCTGTGTCTTCCCAGCAGTAAACCATCCTGGGACCATTCATGTGTGGAGTTTCTTTTCAGCCAAAGAAGTGGGCTCACTCACAATTTTGCAGAACATCACAACCAAGAATAGAAGAATGGTACCAAAACATCCTCCAAGAGGAACTTCTCTTAACTATCCAAGAACGGTTTGGTGAAGAACAAGGCCTTTTCCAGCATGATGGAGCACTGTGCTACAACACAAAAGTGTTAACTAAGTGGCTCGGGGGATTGATTGATTAATTATGCAAGAATTGGCTCCATCAGTCAGGATTTGGCCCAGAAGTTGATTGACAGCATGCAAGGGTTAATTAAAGAAATCTTGAAAAAGAAGGGTCCACTCTGCAAATATTGACTCTTTGCATAAGCATAATGTAATTGTCAATAAAACTAGAAACGTATGAAATGCTTGTAATTATTTTACAGAATACCATAGAAACATCTGACAAAAATAGATCTAAAAAAACTGATGCAACAAACTTGTGAAAGCCAAAACTTTTCAATATCACAACCCACTGATTCATTAAATGCAAAACCTTAGTTTCATTACTAAGAAACTAAAAATAAGAAACTAAAAATTGCTTTTATTCTCTCATGCAAATTTGTGACATATAACATTAGCAGCATTATGTTGTCTTGAATAAAGGAAGCTGTTGTCATGGTAATTCTTATCTATATAACTGCTTTAAGCTGCCAGGACCAAGATTACATCTGTAATAAGTTCAGTTGTGACTCTAACACAAATGGTACAACTGAAAAAGTCGATTCTATATACGGGAAGTTCAGTCAAGGTTTTTGAATTTCCCGTCATTAAGAGTCCAAATTATGGACAAAGTCTCAAGGGATTGCTTCATACTTGTCAGCTCCAAACATCACACTCCGCTTCTCAACCTTCTCCCCCAAACTACTCACATCTGTTTCCTGCATGCTGGGTTGGGGCTGCAGTTCTGGGTAACCTCTAGACCTGTCTCAGCTATGAGTCACCCCATCTGCAGTTATATCATTTTATGGGGTTCTCCACTACTGCACACATGATACAGAGCTGTGGAATGCACTGCATAGCTACCTCATGCACAAGCTGTAAAGGGAAGGGGGGCTAGCAGCACTCTGACAAGAAAACATACACATGCAAAGAGAGGAAAAGAGAGAGAGAGACAGACACAGAGAAAGAAACCTCAGAGGATCTTCATAAATGCTTAAGGAAAGTCTTTAAGAAACAAACACAGCACTTTTTTAGTTGACGAGCTAAATGCTGCTTTGGCATATAAGAAATCTAAAACATAGCAGATAGGTTGGACACACTGGTAGAATGATAAAAAGTACAATGTTGGATTGTAGTTTATTTTACAGATAAGTGGCAAATTAAAGGAAAACTTAAACAAAGGCTCGGAGAAAAATAATGAACACCAATACTTTCTTACAGGTTTACTACATGATACAATTAAGATACTATTGTTTGACATGAATTAAATGAATTAAATAAAAGAAATTATATATATATATATAAATATAATTATATACATATATTATGTGTGTCTGTATATATATATATATATATATATATATATATATATATTATATATATATATATATAATTATATACATATATATGTGTGTGTGTGTGTGTGTGTGTGTATATATATATATATATTATATATATATATAATTATATACATATATTATATGTGTGTGTGTATATATATATACAGACCAATAGAAAAGGATCAAAATGTCAGAAGGTTTACTGATAAATGGTTTGCTGGAAATGCTGAACAGTATCCTCCTCCAACAGAAACTTTGTGGTGGGATGGGATTATTTAGTATTTCCTGAAGAAGAAGAAACCACTGTTGTACTGAACAGTACACATCCAAAAGGGTGATCAAATAAGCAATAACAGCTGAAGACAGACGAATTGTGAGAGTGGTAAAGAAAAATCCCAAAACAGCAGTTAGTGGCAGCATGAACAACCTCCACAGGGATGGGTGGAGGGATCACTGTCCACTGTTGGACATATAGAGCACGCAATCTCCCCTTTTGAACTTTCGGAGGGGATTGTACTCCGTGTATGTGGTGTTGGGTGTGTGTGTGTGGACTAGTTAATAGACTGACATTTTCTTAACAGATCCATATGAGTTGGCAACATGACAGTATGACTATGACAATAAAACATCCGCTACGAACTTGTTGAATCCTCCACCTATTCCTCGCCAGATAAGCACACTGATTACGGAAAATCGTGTGAATCGTCTATTTTCCGAAAAGACCAGAGAGAACAGAAGAAGACCCCCGTCCTCTGTACAGCTGGGGGTTTCCTGAGACTGGAGCGTGTCCTATAAGCCGATTAATTCATGAATCCATGCGATCGCACCGAGAATAAGCACCGATGACCCTGTTCCATTGCGTTCAGAGAAATTTGACAGACATCGCTACGAGACCGTGTTAACACTATAACGATAAAATAATCAATTTTCGGAGGGAATTTTTTATTTGGCTTTGTGTGGATGAACGACCCGTTTTCTTTTCTCCCTCGTATATTGAGACCCGCCCTCAAACAGAATTGACCAATCAGAGCGTAGTGCCCGATGTACTACTAGCCAATCGTGGCACAGGAGGGCGGGGACTGTGAATTCGAGCGTGTAGAACCCTCCCTGTACTGATTAGCCCCGTCTCCCGGAGCCACGCCCTGTCGACTCTCGGGGGGTCTCCCCGTCCAGCAAAGCATGAAAGAACTGGGCGGGGTCTTTCGAGTGACTCAAGCGTTGGGTCACATTGGCCCCACCCCCTCCCCCACTAGTATTAATTTCCATTTTTCTAAGGGTCTTGGTCTCGTTCTACTACTGAACTGTTTCCAGGAAAGGTTTTGCAGACACACCTTAAGACAGAAAGTGCTCCAGTCGAGCCGAAGTGTTTCCAACGGCCCCTCGTCCCATCCAGCTGAACTCGCTTTAAAGTCGTTTCTGGGGTAGGTCTGCAGTCTTTCTTTATCTCCTCTCTGGGACGTGGGTATCAAAGACACATTATCTGATGTTGCTTGTTTTTCTTCTGGAATGGGTCCCACTTTAATCCTTGGTTGCCATCACCTCAGGCTGAGAGAAAGTAGTGAATAGCGGGGAGTCTTTTGTTCAGCTGTGTTGTTGTGAGTGGGACAGTCCAGCCCAGAAAGAAAGAAAGGAAAGTCAGTATCGTTTAGGGTTTTCCACATAAACTCAGCAGAACTGTAAATGTTCTTAATCTGTACTGGGACGGGACGGGACGGGACGGGACTGCTTTCTTCTATTTTGGCTTCTCCCCTCAACCATTTCCATTTCTTTCTGTCCTCTGCACCTACCTTCTTCAAACTGTCTGCATGTCCTCTCTCACAACATCCATAAACCTCCTCCTTGGTCTTCCTCTTTTACTCTTTCCTGGCAGCTGAGCTGTCCCTCTAATATACTCATCTTGTCCATCCTTGTCACACAGAGAGAAAATATCAGCATCTTAAACTCTGACACCTCCAGCTTCGTCCCGTCTTTTCATCAGCGTCACTGTCTCTAACCTGTGTAGCATAGCAGGTTTCACTACTGTCCTGTAAACCTTCCCTTTCAGTTTTGCTGGTCACAGATCACTCCTGAAGCTCTTCTCCATCCATTCCAACCTGCCTGCACTCTATTCTACACCTCTCTTCATTCCCAAGTATTTAAATTACTCCATCTTTGCCACCACTGTTCCCTGCATCCTAACCACTCCATTTTCCTCACTTTAATTCACCTTATCTATTCTGTCTTTGTCCAACTTATTTTCATTCATCTCCTCTCTAGAGCACATCTCCCCAGGTTCTCCTCAAGCTGCCCTCTACTCTTATTACAGATCACAATATCATCAGCAAACATCATCGTCCACAGGGACTCCTGGCGAACCTTTTCCGTCAACCTGTCCATTACCATTGCAAACATGTAATCCTGCCTCTACTTTAAATGCACCCGTCACTCATACTACTGTCACTCAACACTGACACACTACCCTCATACCTATCTTGAACTGCTCTCACATACTTCTCCACCACTCCTGACTTCCTCATACAAAACCACAGCTCCTCTCTAGGCACACTGTCATTTGCTTTCTCCAACTCCACAAAGGCACAATACAACTCCTTCTGACCTTTAATATTTTAATATACTGAACATCTTTCCCAGCTCTGTCTATCTGTCTACCTAATTAGTATTGGTCCTTTTCTCTCTCCTTACTGTCCAGTGTCTTTCTTATGGGACTGGACTGGACTTTAAGGGTCACTTTTTACCAACCAAACAATCACTGTTTCACACTGCCCTCTACCCAGCCTTAGACTGCGATTCAGTCAAAATTAAAATATAATTTAATAATTGCAATCACAATTATCCACACCAGATCTGGACACTGAAAAGCAGCTGATGGGATAGCAAGGTGATCTAGTTTTAATTAATATCTGTCATTGACGGTGGTTCTGGACAGGACAACTGTTTGAACGAAGGAGTTCAGTTCTTCCATTTGTTTATAGCATATTGTCATAAACACCTTTAACTTAGACATGTATTAGTATTCTTATACCTTCGTTCACTATAAAAATGGAAAAGAACAAAGACTAACCAGATTTGGTGAGTAGGAATTTTAAATACTTTGCGGTCATTAATTCAAGATATGATCTTAATTATTTTCTTATTATGAATATATTGCATTGACTATTTATTTTATATTTGACTAGAATAAAGTGCTTGTTGAGAAGTGAAGTACAATATTGACTTGCTATTCATACTGTTGTTGGTGTAACAACAACAGTATCATTATCAAAGTTAAATCATTCACCTGGCCACTGTTCATCTTGAGAAACTGCAACAGTACTGAAAGGTAATAAGTAGTAGAATATTGGCTTGTTGCGCTTTTATAGGGAACACTGCTGTTTAATCAGTGAAATCTACTAGCAGGCAGGTTAGTTGTCATTATGAGACACTGATAACACTGGGGCAGTGACTATGTATGCGATCACAAGCATAACAGAGTGAGTTCCTCAGCTGGGGGGAGGCACCAGTGTAGGGAGGGGTAAATCCCGTCCACATGTGTTTGCTATTTGGAGTATATTTCGTCAAACGCCTTACATCTGTTTTTTGATCTTTGAGCTAGTTCCACCCCCTCCAATGCTATAGAATTCCTTCCCTTCCGCTGTGTGTGTCTCTTTCTACTTTTTTGTGTGTTTGTATGCGTGACTTCCCAAGTGTATAAGAGAAAACATGAAAAAATGAAAGCGAGAACGTGAATAAGAGAGTGAGCAATGTCCTTTCCCGGATGATGATGCTGTCCCAGGAGAGGCAGAATTGGGTGGGAGGATTGAAACGCGTTTTATGTCGGGTCTTTCTGTGCTCGGTGTACTGACAATTAAATGAGGGAACACTGTCTTTCGCATTTTAATGAATGTGTTTTATAAATGGAGTATTATTGAAGCTGCTGAAACGTTAGCTGGTCGCTATCCTACAAGAATTGAATTAACATATTGCTAGTGTTGAGACTATAAATAAAAATTATGAAGTATATATTAAGAAGTGATATGAATGTTACATGAAATTCATTTATCATATCATGATATATTACAACACAATATGTCACAATATACAATTCTGAGCGTATCATGGATAGCTGCAGTACCTAAAGAATACACTTCCTGTCTCACTACATTAATAATGTTTTAATGGATTATTGCAGTACGTGAAATTTCTATTTAAATTCAATAAGGTACATGACGGCCAAATCATCTGTACTGCTACAAGTAAAAATGGTATAGACATGCAGGCGATGCCTACAATTTGCTCAAAAACTACATATTGCTGTAATTCATTGTAAGAATCATACTGTAATACTGTCCATCCCGGCTACCAGCCTGGTGATTTGAACCAGCATGTTTTTATTTCCGTCTTTTTGTGAATTGCTTGTATATAAATACTAGCAAATGCAGACCCAGAACTAGAATGGAACTCTAACCTATGAGTATGAGAAAGCTTTTGAAGAGAAAATAAGTTTAATCTTTGGTTCATCTGAAAAGCAGTTCCTCAGTGGCAGCGCTGCAATTTTGTGTTTTGTTTGAAACAAATAAATTTTTGCTTACTGTTTATGTGGAGAGACCTACGGGATTGATGATACATTATGAAAAGATGGCACATTGGTTACTGTTTGATACGACTGGCTTGACAGTTATACAGCTATGATTGTGTGTGTCTGATTGCTGGAATCCCCTCTTTATACTCTGGTAGCCCTCAACACAAACACTCCAATGAGTCAGCAGCCTGCTAGGGTCCACATTGCATTCTGTCCACATTGCATATTCTGTGTGTGTGTGTGTGTGTGTGTGTGTGTGTGTGTGTGTGTGTGTGTGTGTGTGTGTGTGTGTACGTGTGTGTACGCGCGAGCATGGATCTGTGTACACAGGTTTATCTTGGTACTAGACAGGAGACAGACAGAAACTTCTTCCCTAAACAAATTCTGAGTGTGTGCATTCAAAACCAGTTATTTGTGTGGCTGTAATAAATTAACTCTTTGTCAGTTCCTTATCTCATGATTGACCTTTGCAATGATAAAACAACAGAAGGCTACATTATGCAAATGAGGATTCAATCACAGCAATTCTCCTCTTGCTAAGAGGATCTTGACCAAGATCCAGGTGAGATTATCTCTGGTTGTTTTGGTGAATCGTGGTATTCATGTGATCCAACAAAAGAAAATTATTTGGTCAGCATAATGGTTTATTTAAACATGTCACATTATTGATTTCCCAATGTGGTTTAAGTACAGTATAGCTTAGCTTGTATTGCAGTTGTAAAATGTAATAGTATTATTGCAATACTAGTATTTTGCTTATACCACAGCTGTGAATGTGCTTTGTTCCTTTTGTTCTTTGTTGCATCTCAGTGTTTACATTTTTTCTGCTTCCTCTGTTGGCTTGTAATGATAATCTTAACCTTATGTTATCATATTCTTCTTCCACTATAAGCTAATGATGAACTTACTTGATTGGAACAAGATTGCACTGCTAATGTGCAACACCGCTGCCTCTGTTCTGTAAAGCATGGGCTGCTTGTTTATGTTCTTTGTTTGCAGTTGTCATGGATTTCTATTGTGACGTCTTAATCCTGGGACTGCACTTTGACATGTGGCCATGAGTTGTTTTGTTCTGTGTTTGCTTGCAATGATATGATTGAGTGAAAATCTGAGAAGGGGGAGTGGGCAAGATTTTTGATCTGAATGGTAACTGGATTAAGAATCACAGGAGATGTACCTCATTTAACCATATACACACTCGCCACTGGCAAGCTACACATGCGTAGACACAAGGACGAGGAAGCCCAGTACATTAATCATGTTGTTGAGCATAGCAGCATAAAAGCAGGCAGTCTTGTGATTTTACTCGCAAGCACACATTGAACTGAATCAGGTCAACAGGCAATTGTTCACATGATGACACCAAAACACTAGAAGTTAAAGGGATAAGCACATACAGACATCTAAGTAACATCAACATGCTGCAAAATGAGCTGTTGTACCACCATGCGCTTAGGGAGAAAAACAGCTGTTGAGATGACCTAAACATTTTCGTGACTGAAAAACTAGAAATGGGAATGTACTATTGGGTGCACTCTGAGATGGGATTATGGTGTCAAACAAAGGTGTAGCTTTGTTGTTTTTGTTCTCATGAACAAAGGAGTGGTTGCCTCTGCCCACTACCCACAACCACTGTAAGGAACCACAGGCAGTGAGGAATATGAAGGAGGCGGAGATTACAAGCTGTTATCTGTACCAATACAGGACTCCTGCAGTACACGTGGGATTTGTAGCATAAACTAATCTGAAATGATGTAAGACTTTCCTAGTCTGCCCTGTGCCCATCAAAGGAAACTTTTACAGATCTCATCTGGAAAATGTGAGCTGCAGACGCAGAGCTGAATTTTGGTAAAATTGTTCCTTTCAAAAATAGCACTGCACCATGAGAGACTAATGCTTCTCATGAAGGAGTGTTATAAGTGATTGTATGAACCTACCCTACAACAATGTAAAAATGTATTTAGAGTCAGTTTAGATGCTGTACTACATTAGTCCTGGACCACATAATTTTTTCAATATAGAATGCTGCATAGTCTGGCACTGTAAGTCTTGAAATCCCATCCTTTGTGGTTTAGATTCAAGAAATATAGTGCTTTTGCTCATATGTGTTATTTTGTTTTGCTTCATTTCATTTAATTCATTTATTTGAACTGGATAAAATACTTTACACTGATTGTTACCAAAAGTGCAAAGTAAAGAAAAAGTGTGTGTGTGCCCGTGTGTGTGCCCGTGTGTGTGCCCGTGTGTGTGCCCGTGTGTGTGCCCGTGTGTGTGTAACTGAGAGAAATCCATAAAGTGATTCAGTCATGGATAGCTTTCTGTAAATCTGCCAGCTCTCCAATGGCAGCCTAAAGCTGTGCTGCTCACATTGATTTTCCTTTCATTCAGTCAAGAGCATCCAAAACTGAACAAAGGAACATTACCCTCTCTCTTGTTCTGTTTTTCCCCCATTTTTCCGTATATACTTGCACAAACAAAAAATAATATCCAGGGATTACTCATACATGTTAATATTTAAGCCAATTAGAACTGAAATGGAAAAATCTAGTTGAATATGACTGTTACAAGTCTTCACTCTTCATGTTCTTTTCCTTTATTGTCCTGTTCTAATTTAACGTGTTAAAGTGACTACCCTTGTCATTGTGAAACGCAGCACAGCACAACACAATGAAATTCAACCTGTGCATTTCACCCATACACACATGTGCAGTAGTGGGCAGCTATTGAAAGCGCCCTGGGAGCAGTGATGGGGACGGTATCTTTCTCAAGGGTACCTCAGGGCAACCTACTGGTGAATCAAACCCACAATCTTCCGATCCGGGGCAACACCCTAACCACTAGGCCACCGCTGCCCCGTTAAGACAGGTGTATTAAAGTAAAGTCAAAAGCGTATATATGTGTGTGTGTCTGTGTATATGTTTTGACATGACCACCTGTCTGTATGCAGTGCAAGATCAGCAGTCTCTAATGGCTCACACTCTGTCTGGATAATGGCAGCAGCTGTTTTTTGTTACGTGTATATGTGCATGTGTGCATGTGCATGTGCATGTGTGTGTGTGTGTGTGTGTGTGTGTGTGTGTGTGTGTGTGTGTGTGTGTGTGTGTGTGTGTGTGTTTTTGGGGATCCTATCTAATCCTACTTACTGTGCCAGAGAGCCAATAAGGACCTTAGAATGAAAGGTGGGCTTACAAGGCCATTGGTGTTATCTGTCCATTCAGACACAACAGATAACTTAACGTCCCGTGATGACCTGCTCTTATGTGTAGGTTCCAGGTCTCTTAGTGCAGTGAGGGTTTGTATTATTAAAGTATACAAAAATCCATTGCTGGTTTAATAATATATATATATTTTTCAATTATGATGGCCACAGGATCGGAAGATTGTGGGTTCAAACCCCTTACCAGTAGGTTGCCCTGAGGTACCCTTGAGCAAGGTACCATCCCCGTCACTGCTACCAGGGCACTTTCATAGCTGCCCCTTGCTGCACAGAGTTTGTGTGCATGGGTTAAATGCAGAGGTCCAATTTCGTTGTGGTTCACGTGTGCTGTGCTGTGACCTCGCAGTGACAAGGGTTGTCACTTTCACCTTTTTTCACCTTTTATTAGGAAATAGATTGTGGTTTGCATTGATGTGTATCTGAATCAGGCTAAAATCAGCACAAAAGGCTAGATTGTAATTAATATCGACCAACTGATTGACAGTATTAGCAGATATAGTCCTTCTCCATTAAACCACTTGACCTCACTGACTGATCAAATTCATTTTTTTAGTGAAACACAAATTTTAATAAAAATGAACAATTTTCCATGAGTTTTTCTTAAACTGAAAATGTATTTGCAACTTTGAGTCCCATTTCATCTCTCTCAAACTAGCAATTGTCTGCTGGAATCTCCTTTTTATGCTCTGGTTATATAAATGTTATATATGCTCTTAGCAGGCTCTTAGCAGGCTTTGTGCTCCACATTGTGTAGACACCTCTTGTAAATCCTTAAACTTCACTTGTGACATAACAGGTGCTGAACACAGCCGAGTGAAAACTATAGCTATACTGCAGCATTTGTCCTATAGCACACAAGTGGTGCATACACAACCTCATGCACACTCAACTTACTCTTTCTAAGCAAGTGTTATGACCTCTGACCTCATTCTCAAATGGAGGTAATGTTTAACAGTGGTCTAGAGCTCCGACAACTGTTCTCAGAAGAGCAGGTGGACTGAAAGAGTAAGGCATAAATCTGCATAAGAAAAGTCTTCCCTTTTCAGTTTCTAGCTTTTTCACAGACACATACACCCAACCATAATAAAGTAGTATTAAGACAGAATGTAGGTCTGAAGAAGTAGATTCAGCTGTAATTTTCACGACAACCAGCACTGTTGAGATGGGTGTGTTTGCACTTCTCTGGTACAGCATTGGTTTGCGTGTAGAAGCACAATAGAAAGCCTTTTGCAGGTTCATCACATTCCTTCACTCTGACATAAGCTGGTGTAGTAGTCAGTCTGAATGATCTCCATTCACACAGGCTCCCTTCAGCTTTAATTGTACACACAGGCATACACATGTTCAACCTAGAGGTAGCTTATGATCCTGGGTATCAGTATCAAGCAAATTATAATCTTAAAAATCCTAGATTACTGATCCAACAGAACATAGAAAAATGCAATTTAATCCTGAAAACAGATCTAGTCTGAAATTGACACACTCAGTAATGGCATGTAAGCAGTGCATTTTTTCCTGCAAAGTATTTGTAGGGAAGTCATTTGGCAAAGATTTTCCTGGATTTTGTTCTCTGTCCCAGAATAGGGGAATTCCTTTTCTGGATTCAAAATTTCCCAGAATACAGATGTTTAATATGTTAATATTTTTCTTATAAAGTGTAAACAGCTTCTTTTTAGCAAGTCAGACTGTTCACGGACAAGATGTTGAGATTTTTGTTGGGAGTGACCAGGATGGACTGGATTAGAAATGAGTATATTAGAGGGAGAGAGACAGCACAGATTAGACATTTTGGAGCCAAAGTTGGAGAAGTTTGTAGAGGAGAGACAAGGGTTATATTGGGAGAAGGATGTTGAAGATGGAGCTGCATGGAAAGAGGAGAAGAGGAAGACCAGGAGGTTTATGGACATGGTGAGAGAGGACATACAGGTGGTCAGTTTGAAGGAGGAAGATGCAGAGAACCATAAGAAATGGAAACAGATGATCCGCTGTGGTGACGCCTAAACAGGAGCAGCCAAAAGAAGAAGTAGAAGACTGTTCACAGACAAAGAATGGGTTTAACTGGTTGAGATTATCAATCAGATATTGCTGGAGGCATGTTTGTTCAGGCACTAAGCAGCCAAGTAATGTGATAACTGAGAAGATTAGGTTCTGTAGCTGAGCTGACATCTATCTGCCTGTAACTGCATCATGATCAAAACTACCAGTGCAGTAAACCTGGCAAAAAAATAAATAAAGATTTGCTTTGTGCATGAGGGGACAGGCTGAGGTGGCTGCCTTAAATAATAAACTCTTTGACCAGTTTCAGCATAAAAGATACATTTAGGTGTTTATATTTATTAAGTGAATTTTATAGCTTGAGAAAATCAATTTTTACATAAATCATGATCACATTAATGTGTTTCTCTGTAGTGTTCCTCAAGCACTAGCTTATTGTTGAACTACATAAGAAAAATTTGAGAAAGTAGAAAGTGAAGCAAGAGCATGAGGCAGGGGAGGTAAGCTGCTTTTTTTTCAACATTTACAGGAAGCAGTGTCGTTACAGTTACTGCTTTGCACACCGGAAAAGGTTTGGTTGTGAAAGTGAGTGTGAACATATAGTCTTCTATTTTTTTTTTTTCCATGTGGGCAAGAATGCATCTATAGACAAACTCAAAGTTGCTTGTGATGCTTGGTGAATTAGTCCTTTTATCCTGGACCATGCTCTAAAAAGTAAAAGGCCATATGTGTTGCCCTGATCATCATTGTTAATCTATTAATATTAACCTTGAATTAATTGCTAAGTGTATTCAGAGTAGGTTTACATGTCCCTGCCTTCTGCACATGCAACTTTCCCTTTTTTTTCTTTTCTTTTTGTTTTCAGCAACCGTTAACCACAGAGTGAACGATGAATCCTTGTTCTTGCCTTTCCTTCCTCTTTCTGTTCATCCGTTCAGGCCCTTCAGGTTACGACATGCTTGGTATGCAGAGAAAAGCAATAAAATAGCAGTTTGTACCTTCCAGCAAAAGGCAATGAGAACATGCTTATCAGATTCCTAAGAGGTAAATCCACTGTACAGAACCTGTAAGAGGTCAGTAGCACTTTGACATCACGGGAGAGAAATCTAGAGACAACTCCAGAGCAACTTGGAAACAGTGAGTGATTTTTTTGAGTTTCGAAAATTTTCACTTCGAAAATACTATAATACATAGCTGTGGTGTTCTTTTTATTGAAAGCACTTCAGAATCAGAAACTGTAGTAAAAAGCTGCCTATTGCGGTAGTTTATGAGGAATTTTCCTTCAGAATAAAATTGGGTACCTGTTTGTGGATGTGGATGGCGTGTGTGTGTGGGTTTTTTTTTGTGTTTTTTTTGGTTTTTTTTTGTTTTTTCTCATTTCGGCTGAGAAATCGTTGTTGTTGACATATGGTAAGTTTGCATGAATGCTTACATGTTAACATGAAGTTAAACATGAAATTTAATTTAGCTGTTTAAACACAAAACGCAATTTGTACCTGCATATTCTGTATTGTATTTTTCTGTAAAATGTGCAACTGTATAATCTAAGAAGATAATTCTTTATAAAATTGTTTACCTGTATATTCTGAGGAGTCAGACTCTTCAGTAAAATTAGTACCTTTTTAATGTAATTCTCTGGTAAAGAAGTTCAGAAAAAGTCCTATTGGAACTGCAGGGGATTATGACAAACATAATATTCTACACTACAAAATCTATTTTCATTTTTTGCAAAATATAAGGTTTACCTTAATGACCTTTAAAAGCTAAACAGTAGCAAATAAACCTTCTACTGGACCATTGCATTTGAAATCACCAAAGGCCTTAAGAGATTGTTTGGAAAATGGATTTGAAGTTATATATAGACACAAGCCTAACTTTTCCACACTTTCGATAGACATTATTTCCTTACAGCATTTAGCAAATCTGGGATGTGAGTCAAGAACAATTTCTAAAATGTGATAATTTGATTTTCCTTGAAGGAAAACAGTTGTTGCTCTTTTAGAAGAGTTAATTTTTTTGAGGCAGTTTAGATTTTGTTCCACCTACGATAATAGACAGTCTAGAAAAGGCTTATGTTGCTTATCTGTCAACAGATTAAAGAATTACTGCCACAGATAATTTCAAGAAGTTAATCTTAGTAAAGGGTGATTCTGTTTAGGGGAACACACTTTGAGATTGGCTTTTACACTTGGTGCTGTTTCTGTGTTGAATTGAATCTGATTTGGTTTTAATTTTGGTTTAGGACTCAAGACAATGGCAAGATGGCAAGCTATGGCAAAAATATAATATGACATTTGAAGGAACCTCTGCAGAACCTTTAATTGTACCATGTTTATTTTTTATACAATGTCTGTCCAAAAAAAAGTCACTCTGATTATGGTACGCATTCACGGTGGCATTTTTTCGATAAGCTCTGGCATCATCCATCCATCCATCCATTATCTGCCGCTTGTCCCAATCGGGGTCGCGGGGGAGTGCTGGTGTCCAACCCAGCGCACACAGGGCGAGGACGGGGGATGCACCCTGGACAGGTCGCCAGCCCATCGCAGGGAGCTCTGGCATCAGTTAGGGTTAAATAACGTGTTGCCATCTGAAACATAATCCTCCATGCAGTAATTATCCAATGGGAGGCTCTTACCTATTTGCTTTGTTAGGTGGTGAATATTTTTGGACAGGCAGTGTATGTGGATCAGCAGATCAAGTGACTCTGGTTAAACTCAGGGCAGCGGGAGTCTTTCATAAGGCACCTGAAGCAAGGCCACTATTGACATCGGAGTCACACTGTGACTGATAACCTCAGACTCATAGTTTTACACATGTATTTATTAAATACATGTGTACTGGGGCAGCGGTGGCCTAGAAGTTAGGGAGTTGCCCTCGCATCAGAAGATTGTGGGTTCGATTCCCTCACCAATAGGTTGCCCTGAGGTACCATCCCTGTCACTGCTCCCTGGGCGCTTTCAATAGCTGCCCACTGCTGCATGGAGTTTGAGTGCATGGGTTAAATGCAGAGGTCCAATTTCGCTGTGGTTCACTGTGTGCTGCTCTGTGAACTCGCAATGACAAGGGTCATCACTTTCACTTTCAAATGCGTGCGTCTCTTTGTATGCTTATGTGTCTAAAGTGTAGCAGCTGGTTTTGGCAGCTTGAACTTTTTTGACACGACTGCCTGTCACTGTGTTTATATAACGTTCCTCCCCAAAAGAAACAGAAATGATTTCAGTAATGGGACATTTATTCATTATTCAAAAATGACCTCAGTCTGATCTGCATCAAATGTTTATCTAGTGTTAAAACTGGAGCTCTGTTTTACTGAACCAGAAACAATGCATGGGGGCAATGCTCAGGTGTGCCCACATCCCCACAGATGGTGAGTGTGTGCAAGTGTATTTGTCTTTGTTGGAATATAGAGCCCTTTCTAAAGTGGTCTAATGGTCTGTTTTTGTTATGATGAATAAGAGTCCAGGGTTTTTTATAGAGATAAATTGTTTTGTTTTGAGTCTAAGTGCATGCTTAATTTGGCAGAACAGGTTTTCCGATATCTGTCAGAGAGACGAGCCTTTAACTTCGGCGAAAGATATATAAACATTGTGCTGACTGCGTTGTGACCCCTCAGGAGGAATATTTCTCTTTCTCTCTGACTCTCTCTCTCTCTCTCTTTCTCTCTGCCAGTCTCGTTCTTTCTCTCTCTCTATCTCTGTCTGCCTCTCTGTCTTTGTCTCACTGCTGTCTTTGCCATGGGAAACTTTTCCCTTTGTGGATTGTAAAATTCCATCTGAAGGAAATGGAAGTGATTCCCTCCAAATCTCAAATTCTTTTTTTCCAGTTAAAGAAAGAAAAGCTCTTGTATTTATGTCCATGCAAGTCAGTCTCTCATTGGTAATCATACTTTATTCCACACAGTCATCTCTTTCCTTCTTTGTAATGATCTTAAACCTCAACATAAACTGTAAAAAATGTTTTAGTGACCAGAGTGTCTGTTCTGTACAATGTTGGTAATTGCAGTCAATAGTGTTTAATTTTGTAAGGTAGATTTAATTTTAGGTTAAAGGCAAATCATTGGTTTGCAAAGCAGTTATGAAGATGGTAAAGAGCTTATGCAAATATTAATACAGAGTTATTTTATTAGAGAAAAGCTTCTTATTACACCCTTTAATTCTGTCCCTCCCTGAAAGACTGAAACTACTGCAACATCTTTTTAGTGCAGATTTACTTCATGCTGAATCAGCTGCTACAGACATTTGCAGGTGCTGCTATGGAATAAATTTTAAGATGTGGTATTTCATATAAAACAGACTGAAATCATGCCTTCAGAGAAAGAGAGAGGGAAGGAGATGATGTGAGGAAGTGAGAAAGAAAGAGAAAGGAGAGGACTGTGTGGAGCGGGTGAGAAGGGATTACTGTGAGGGTTTTTTGGAAGATGGGGGAGGAGACATGCTAATAGAGGGGGTAGTTTAGGATCTACTCTACAAGATGCAAGGAATGGAATTGATCATAAAGGCTGAGCTTAAATCACTAGTGGACACATGTTTGTAGGTCTTTTGGGGATGAAGGTGGTAGTGGGGAGTAATCATATAAGTAAGTGTGTGTGTGTGTGTGTGTGTTTGTGTGTATAAGAAATTGACAGCCACATTATGGAGAACGTGTCAGAGTGACAGTGGCATGCAGCCAGAGAAAGGGGGGTTTGAAGGAGAACGGTGGGGGTAATAGACCCTCCTGCCGAGTGTAAAGCATGCCCAACGAGGAAGACAGAGGGTCAGATGGTGGAACAGAGCGCCAGCTGCTCCCTCTACCCCCCTGTCCCATTCTGTCCACACTGACAGCCTTGTAACTGTACAGACAAAGAAAAGCCCATTAAATGGAAATCTCTGACCCTACAGCAATTTGATCTGAGTTTGATTCTTTGCAGAATGATTGAGTACATCACCAGATTTCATCAGTTATTTAGCAAAGACGCACAGTTATTTGGTAAAATACACTGAAAATAATAACGTGATTTGAGGAACTATTTACTTTTAAGAGCCCAATTTTATTATTATTGTTATGGATTATTAGTTTTGATCATAACCCCTTTGTTCGCACATCTGCGACTCTTCCTTTTCCCTGCTGTAGTGTCTGACGCTTGCTATTCTTCATCCACACTGCTGGTATTACTCTGGAGTCATGGAGCCCTTGTGACTCTCTAAAGTTTTTGTCTGTTTCCTGTTATTTTGACCTTCTGATTTTTGCTTGGTGTGTGTGTGCGTGTGTGTGTTTAGTAATGTCAGACAAGTGTATGGAAGTGGAGGAAGCTGTTGATGATAAATTGCTCCCTGCAGTGTCTGAGAGTATTTAGAATTATTTAATTATTAATTTTTTGTATCAGTGGCCAAACTACAATGACAGGGATTGAACATACAGTGTTGTTTCATTGCATTTTCAGCATGTTCTTTAATGCTCTGTGTGTGTGTGTGTGTGTGTGTCACATAAACAAGCACCCTGGTAAGTAGACAGAAAGGTGTCATTTTTCCAGGGTAAGGCCTAAGTGTGGTTTCTAAGGTGGTTATTTTTAAGATCTCTACCAAACACACTTATCTTATTGCTTATCTTATGCTGCAGCATAAATGTTTGGCATTTTACAAAATCTCTTTATCTTTAAATCTCTCTTTCATTTAAACTTTAAACAACAACATTTTTAGAAGTATAAACAAAGAAAAATCAGTTGTCTTTTTTTTTTTAGTTTCTTCTATCAAAGTGCCTACTTGGTCACTGATCAGTCTGATCTGATATTTCCACTGAAAAAAAGATACATTTTCAATTAGTGCTCTCTGGTATTTAGACCTCGCTGTATGTGAACTGTGTCTTAAGCAAAGCTCTTCACTAAAATGGAAATATTGAGGTCAAGGGCCCTCTTTAGCTCACCAGTGAAAAGTGTGTGTGTGTTTTTAAATATGAGAGTAGGCTAGGCTAAGACAGAGGAAAGTGACTATTCTTGTCATTGCGAGGTCACAGCACACAGTGAACCACAATGAAATTGGACCTCTGCATTTAACCCATGCAAACACTGTGCAGCAGGGGGCAGCTATTAAAGCGCCCGGGGAGCAGTGATGGGGACGGTACCTTGCTCAAGGGTACCTCAGGGCAACCTTCTGGTTAGGGGTTTGAACCCACAATCTTCCGATCCAGGGCAACTCCCTAACCACTAGGCCAACAAGCACTCTCATCCCAGTCACACACCTGCATACATACATACACACAGTCTTTGAGTGTCAAATGTCGACAGAAAAAGAAATCTCTGCCCAGTGTGAACGTTAATGTATTTGTGCAGGAATAGAAACCAGTGTTATGCTCTCTAAGGTGGTCACAGTGCTCATGGCTACACATTGCAGCTCTTTAATTAAAGGCTACACATGCTCTTCATTAACTGTGCTTCCGCTCTGCACATGCAAAAGAAGTGTGTGTGTGTGTGTGTGTGTGTGTGTGTGTGTGTGTGTGTGTGAAGGCCAGCAGTGTTGTGAAATGGCCTTTTACAAATGAAACGGATAAGATCTATGGTTATTATCTGCTGACTCATAGTGGAAATGCCAATTTCATTTATACATGATGGACACCCAAGAATGTTTCATCACTGCTGATAAGAAATCACGTGGTTTGAGAACACCGACAAGCAGGAGATCGTAATAGATTTCTTTTGAAATGGGCCCGAACTTAAAGCTACAGTAAAGCCAGTGATCCAGCCTTTGGGCACTGACTCTGTGTTTGAAGCAGAGGCATTTAATATGAATAAAACTGAATCTGTACACTGTGGTTTGTTTGATGCATCTACAAGCTGAATGTCAGGCCTGTTAGCGTCAGCAAGAGTTTCTAAAACAGGGCAATTCAGATAATGCATTTTCTGTTTTTCTGTCGCAGTATTTTCTATTCTGGATGTAATCTAACTCTGAGAGCTTTCTGCAGAATTCTCGTTTTTGTGCGTATTGAACTCCACTGGGCTGTGATTGGTAAATTGGATTTGCTGGATTGCGTCATTCAGCTTTAAACAGGAAACATGTAAACGGCGTTTGTCTCCCTCTAGTGGACACGCTGTGTTACTACACGCACTTTCCTTCGAAAAGTGTCGCAGCTCTCGCGTGTCCAGGCGGAGTACGTTCACAAGATGTGTGTAAAATTGCGGCTAAATCTAAATAAAAACAAGAAGAAGGAAAAGCCTTAATGTGCATGTCTGTGTAACACAGAGTATCCTGTTTCTTAGGTTTGTGTGTTGTTAGTGTTTATAAATGAGAGATGAGCATTCAGTGATCTGCTGGATTTTCGATTTTCACACTCACCCCTTCTGTAGCTTTCAAACAGTCAACAGACCTGTCCATGTTCCTCTCCTTACTGAGTGCTGGTGTTAGGATTATTACACCAAACAACAATTTCAGCTCTGTTATCACAGAATTATAGTTTTTCAGCTCATTTTACTGAGTACTGTTGTTGTTGTTGTTTGTTTGGGAGGGGGGGGGGTCAGCATGAGATCCAGCTGTGAGGGACAGCGGCAGCCAATCAGAGCGCGGGGGCGGGGTTAGTGTGATGACGCGCTGACCGTCGGCGGTGTGTTTGGGAGCAGCAGCGCGCGATCTGTCAGCTGCTCGGAGCGCTGCGCTCAGTGCGTCTCTGAAAGGAAATAAAAAATATCAACCGCACCAGGCTGTTTCCCTCACTCTGAACTGCACCATGGCCACCGTGTTCAGATACCCAGTGTTTCCGGTCCTGCCAGGTGAGCGTGTGGAGAGCAGGTTGTGTGTGATTGGGTGTGTAGGTGTTGTTTACCTGCCCGGTGGCGCTGACTCTGATCTGTTTCCTCTTCTCCACCCAGCTGGACTCTGAGATCTTCCCCTCAGTCGTATTAGTCTTAGAGAGTAGATGGACATACAGCCAGTTTCACTGAAACTTCCCATTACAGCTGAAAGTACACTTATATAAGCAGTATTGATTTTGTTCCTCGGGTACAACATGTACCATCACTTCATCTTCTAGATCAGACTGCAGCAGCCCAGCTGCTCTGAACGAATCTGATCGTTCTTTATTATTTATGACTTTTTATTTACAGATTTGATATTTTATTTTAGATTTCAGTCATTAATGCTGCAAGTTGTTGTTGTTGTTTATTATGATTATTATTGTTGTTGTTGTTGTTATTAAACAAACATGTGCATGTCCTTTCTTTTAAAGGCACTTTTCAATGCCCGCCTCTCTCTCTGTGTGATAACTGTCACACACACGTCAGCAGGTCGTGGCTCATTTGGATAATTTACAGCAGAAAAGAAAGTAATTAGAGAAAAGACACGTGCAGTAAAGTAAACAGCAGACATTTCCAGTTTCCTCTTGGGCTCAGCTCCAGAACACGTGTTGTTTTGCAGATAACTGTATGTTGGGGAAGCAGAGTGCTGGGTGATGCTTCGTTTCGGTCTGGTCGACCACCCGCTCTCTTACGCAGAACGAGTTCTGGTTGCATAATTGCTCTCCTTTAATCAGCCGTTCATGCTTTCATGCACATTTGTTTGAAGAGCTGTTATTTTCAGAATTTGTGGTGTTGATGACGACACACTGGAAATGATTTGTTTCTTATGAATGTGTTGCACTTTTATTTGAACATGGAAATAAAATCAGTGATTTAAAAAAAAAAAAAATCTGCCATCCTAATAGGAAAACTTAAGTTTCTTGTGTTTGCAAACTTTATACTTCAGAATTGATGTTTGAAACTTATGAGCTCTCTGTCTCTCAGGTCTGGAGAAGTCAGAGTTGCCGGAGAGATTGCCACGCGTGCGCAGCATCATGGCAGAGCCAGACTACATGGATGGAGACTGTGATGAGCTAATCAAGCCCAAGAAACTCATCAACCCAGTGAAGACCTCCAGAAACCACCAAGACCTTCACAGAGAACTACTCATGAATCAGAAGAGGTGAAGCCCCCGTAGAACTGTACAATAGCACCCTTTCAGCTATTAGGTCACTAAGTCTCTCCTCCTCTTTGTCTCTCCTGAGAAGAGATTCTTTGGTTTAGAGCTTTATTGCACAGATCTGTCTCTTTTCACCTCACCTAGGGTTTTCCTGTTCATGTAATAATTGCTTCAGCCTCATTCCTTTCCTTGTATCTCTTCTGTCATTGCTGCCATTATCATCACTGTCAACATCATCAGTGTGCTGCTGATTGAAGGTGATGGCAGTAGTCTGTTTATAGCAGGTTGTGGGGGGTAATATGATACAGCACATCACCTGACCTCTGTTATTTAGTGAGTATTTAAAACTCAAAGCTTGTTCATATTTACATTTAACACTCTTTGTCATCCCAGACTGTTTTCTCTACATCTCTCCACCTTTCATTTCCCACATCAGTGCAACTGGATCAAGTACATTTGCATTTAAGTGTCCGATTTATGAAGTTTACACAGGAACTCAACAAAATGGAGCCAAAATATGTTCGCTACTTGAGATTTGCCCCAATGCTAATATAGCTAACAAGTAATAGAAACTTGTTTCCCATCAATAGTAATGCATAAATCTTCACACACTAATCTCAGATTATATACATTTTTAAGGATTCTTGACTTGATAATGAGAGTGTACAGCATGCATTTATTTATACAAATTAGATTTTTTGCCAAACCATCTGTTTTGAATCCCACAATATGAAGAATAGCACAGCACAACATTTTGCAGGTTTGAAGTAAGTGTGTGTGTGTGTGTGTGTGTGTGTGTGTGTGTGAGGGAGTGAACTGTTTTGCGTTTGAAACTGTAAAACCCATTTGAAAGTGAGTAGCACTCTTGAGCTTTGAGACCTGGATGTTCCATGCAGATTCCTGATGTAAGAATCTCCTGGCAGCGCTGTTTATACTGTGCTGTGTCCAAGCAGACAGAAATCAGGAAAAACTGATAAGGACAAGCCAGAAATAATTGTCTCTGGCTCTCCCTCTGTCTCCTTTGTCCCTTGATGTTGATGTGTTTTGATTCTTAAGAACATACGCCCTCTTATGCAAAATGTAAGTGCTGGAGTTGAGAAAGAAACCTTAAAGCCAGACACTAACAGACATGCCATATCTGTTGCCAGCATGCTTACATAACTTCGATGCACTCAGCCCATACCCCCCTATTTTGGAGCATAAAGAGCTGTCTCACTCCCCAGTGTTTCAGTATTATTGTATTGCATAATGTAGAGAATCCAGGGGGCTCCATGCATGTTTCTGAGTTTTTAAAAGATCGTCTCATCCAAAACATCTCGTTTTTTGTGTGTGCATGTGCATGTTTGTGAATGCATGCATACGTGCGAGAGGGAGTGTTTGTTATACAGCTAAAGTTAAATCATTTATTTTTGCAAACATTAAACAAAATACAAACATGATACTTTTAACCAAATACCATGATACATATAGAATATTATAACATTGTTGTTTGCAGGGCTGTTAATTTATTTTGTGAAGTCTACTAAATATTTTTACAATTAATCCAGTCATCATCATGGAGTTCTATTAAAACATGAGCAGATCTTGCATAGCTCTTTAAAGATTTTAATGCAATGCTTATTCATTGTGTTACCTTTAAAGTAAGTAATTAAGGGTAACTGACGTATCATGAAATTATTATTTTTTTTTATTTCTTCCCTCAGTATGTGTTTTAGTTGAGGGAGAGGGAACATTTCCACTGTCTAAATGGATTTCTATCCAGCAGTGATGCTTGCAGGGATGCAAAGAGATGAAGAGTTACATAAGCAGTATTACAGCATCATTCCCCACCTCCCTCTTTCCCTCTGTTCCTCCCTCTCTTACATCTCGATCTTCCTCCCTCGTTCCTTCTGCTTCAGTCTTGCACTCTCTCTCTCTCTCTCTCTCTCTCTCTCTCTCTCTCTCTCTCTCCCTTCCCTCCCTCGCTTTCTCACTCCTCCACTTGGAGCAGAGTTTTTGTATGCGTATTAATGTGATTACAAAACCATTTCTGCTGGCAGGACAGTAAGTGAGGAACAACAGAGCAAGTGATGGAGGTCAAGCTATATATAGGACGATGTATTGCATCATATATTAGATAACGTAGTGGATGAGGCTGTGCTGCAGTTTTTAGCACTTTTCTTTGATGTGAGTAGTTTGAGGAGAAGGAGGATGGTTTCTGGTGTGTGTGTGTGTGTGGGGGGGGGGCTGTCTGAGATCTTCCCTCAGTCTGCACTGTTACATAACCAATGGCTATCAATTACCACCCACATATTCACAGTAAAGGCTCTAACTTCAGGTGCACAGAACTACATGAATATATTCTTGTGCCCCTTAAGAGGACTTTCAACACAAATGTGAAATCCATAGCTAACCCATATAGTCATTTCATTCATTTGAACTGTGGCTCATTGAGGTCAAGGTAACGAGGCTACTATACAATACACAATAATAATAATAATAATAATAATAATAATAAGAGATTTACAAATTCAGAAATATGAACCAAAAGTTGTTTTTACCCTTTTATTCAATCAAGAAATTTTATGTACACATAGTTATGAGAAGAATGAGAAATATGCCACAATTATCTATTTATGTGTGTTTCTTGTATATAGAAACTATTCTAGATATTTTGTTCTTTGCCTTGCTCAGTTAATTTAGAACCATTTTAGAATATCTTGTTTTTTTATTTACAGGTTCTTGCGTCCTAGTGTAAATCAGAAACCTTTTACATCAGAATAATTTGCATTATTCTGTCTGCTCTAAACTCCTATTTCTAAACCTCTGATCAATAGATGTCTGAAATTTGTAATTGTAAGCCTTATAATGTAATACAGTACTGTGGAAAAAATGCTGTAAACAAAGAATGCTTTCAAAAATGGAAGTGTTAACCATTATTTTTTAATCAATCAACAAAATGCAGTGAATGAACAAAAGAGAAATCTAAATCAATCAATATTTGGTGTGACCACCCTTTGCCTTCAAAACAGCATCAATTCTTCTAGATACACTTGCACACAGTTTTTGAAGGAACTCGGCTGGTAAGTTGTTCCAAACATCTTGGAGAACTAACCACAGATCTTCTGTGGATGTAGGCTTCCTCACAGCCTTCTTTCTCTTCATGTAATCCAGACACACTGGATGATGTTGAGATCAGGGCTCTGTGGGGGCCAGAAGAACTGATGCTGGTTTGAAGGCAAAAGGTAGTAACACCAAATATTGATTTGATTTAGATTATTCTTTTGTTTACTCACTTTGCGTTTTGTAAATTGATAAAAATAAACAATCATTATTTATATTTCTGAAAGCGTTCTTTGTTTACAGCATTTTCCACACCTGCCTAAATCTTTTTTGCACAGTACTGTATATTTTGAATAGCAGTAATCAGTGAGGATGCACCAAAGTTTCACCTTCGAATAGAAAGCTCTTTGAGTACATATATATACATGAATGTGTGTGCATTTGATTTTTATCAGTAGATTGTAACTAATTTACACAAAAACAGCAGTAATAAGAGCCCGTACATTGGTAAATAATAAACTTTTATAATTTCCTGTTTGGCTCTGATCCAGGTTGTTTTTTAAATGACGTTTGAGAAGTGTTGTATGAAACACTTTCGATGGGTTGTAGTTGTTCGTAAAAGTTTTTTTTAAGCTCATTCATATATTAATCAAGTATTCTAAACTCTTCAGTTTAACAGTTTTATTGAGGCCCTCTATTAAAAGTATATTCCTCATAAATAAATACACGTTCTCTTAGGTCTGATAAGGGGTGTTGTAACTGAAGAACACCGGTGTTTTACAGTGAGAGCATAAGTCAGCCAAAGATGCTTTACTTCCAGGAACAGTTTAATTAGTAACCAGGAACTCTAATGCTGCAAAACAGGTCATTGCTGATGAATCTTTGTCTCCTCTTACTTTCTTAAGATATCATTGTGTTATTAGTAAGGAGTCTTTTTTTTTTTTTTTTTTTTTTTTTTTCTTTAGTTTTCTAAACCAAAGCTTTTATCCTATAAATATATCGGGAAAGTATAAAATATTTTAACTTTTAATGTAACTCAAATTTGGGCAATTTCTATTAAGTTTATCAGTGTACCTAATGTCAGGTACCTAACGGCAGCTGGTATTAATTGAGGGATAATTCTGCAAACTCCAAAATGGAAAGGTTAGAGTCATTTTGAGAGTCAACTTGTCCGCCAGCTGATGTTTTCTATAATTGATACACTCATCATATCTTGTGTGCAAGGTTTTATGTTTTGGCAGCACTGATTCTCAAATCCCAAAGAGTTGTGTCCACTCAGTCTAGCTCATGAATGAGCTTAAAAAAACTTTTAACTAAGAACAACTACAACCCATTCAAACATACAACACTTCCCAAACACCATTTAAGAACCAACCTGGATCAGAGCCAAACAGGAAATGATAAAAGTATATTATTTACCGATGTACGGGGTCTTATTACTGCTGTTTTTTGTGGGCAAGTTTAGGAAATGTGATGTTTTCTTCAGGTTTGCACCGAGTGTAGAAGTTTTATCCTAGTCTTTTCCATTACTTGCCTCAGATCGTGGGCCTTGTAGTTCTGTAATCGCAACCCAAACACAGAACATCTAATTACAGCCAATCTTCACTATTCCCTGGCCTCTTCAGCCTCAGCTTTGTCAGATTTCATTTCTTAAAGCCAGAAAATTTGTATTTGTTTCCATTCGTATGTTCTAATATCAGACTAGGTTCCAAGGGTTTTGGATGTCTCAGTAAGCCAGAGCAATTATCCTGCTCTGTTCTAGACCAAGGTATTGTTACTGCTAAAATAAAACCTCTAGAATTGAAACTTTTTAAGAGCGGTTAATTTTCAGACCGCTATGGAGTGCTTTCTTAGTCCAGAAAGGCTGATTTCATTCAGTCATTTTACAGGTCCATTTAATCTGTCTAGGTTTGCCAGTAAAAAGGCTCATCTGTGTACTCTTCAAAACTAGAGCACTGTCCTATTATCATAGATCCAATCAAGACCCCAGTCTCTCAATCCCATGCGAACATCCAGAGATTAGTGCATGTGGGTCAGTCAGGCTTTTTATATGGACGTGGCCTCATATTATGTAAGTTTCTGTGAATTAATATTCCTTCTCTGACTCAGCCTGTTCCTGATCTAAATCACAGAGCTAAATGATTGCTGCGACAGCATCACCATGGTGACACAGGGGATTGTGGTTCTGTTGACGACTGTCTTGGCAGCAAGGACAATCTTGATTTACTCTCTCACACAAACTGATGTTACACAACTTCAATTGCTGCTGTGGCCCTAAGGCCTGTGTGTGTGTTTTCTTTTGGCCTGATTCATGAACATGTATCCTATGATCTATGAGGTCCTGTATTTTAAAATTTTTATTTTTATTTATTTTTTGTCTGTTGTTCCTACAGGGGCCTTGCTCCACAGAATAAGCCTGAACTGCAGAAGGTGATGGAGAAGAGGAAGAGAGATCAGGTGCTAAAGGCTCAGATGGAGGAGCAGGAGGCTCATAAGAAACGATCAGATTTGGAGATTGAGCTCATGAAGAGACAGCAGAAACTTGAACAGGTATAGACACTAACACTTGTAACTGACTTGTAAGTCCTAAACTTAAGCAAAAACAAAAAAAACACTTTTCTAAGATCTGAATGTAAAATTATCATTTTAAGGTTGTCCTTTAATGCAGAAGCTCTATACTGTTTCAAATTGTTCCTTAGGATCAGTATGCCAACAGCCATTTAGGTACTTGGGTAGGTAGGTAGGTGCAAAATTCAGGTTTACATAATTTTACTTACCCCAGATGTTCTTTATCAGCAAAGACATGTTTGGAGTCCAAATTTAGTTTCTGTAGTTCACCCAAACATCTTTCAGAAATACTCTAAAACTTCAACCATTCCACTCAAATCACATCAGGCTTCTCCTTAAGGTGGAACAGAGTAAAAGATGTTGTTTAGGACACAGGAGGTCTTACAGTGAGCTATAAAAATTAACCTTCTCTCTGTAGCCAAATATGGCCAACAACAGGGTCTGTTTTCCTAAGCAAAATACAGAGGAATCAATCAAAGATCATTTGCTTCTTACTGCTTTATGAATATGATCCTTTTGTAGTCTTTTTTTTTTTTTACTTTGCCAAACCAGTATGTATAAGAGGTTTAAGTTAAGAATGCATTGTCAGTTACTGTTTCTTGTAGTGATTTCATTACATTGGATTAACTGAAATACAAATTAGTGCATAATTAAACCGGTCAGCCATAAAAAAGCAAAAGTAAGAAATGCATCTTTTCATGTCATGAGCTACTGAAATTTCTTTGAGAACTATGGTTAGTGATGGTAATGGCTTGTCTGCAGCCTGAGAAGCCTCATCCCCTTGAATGACTATAGATTAACATGTATTTCTCTGTGTGTCTAGCTGGAGCTGGAGCAACAGAAGATTGAAGAGGAGCAGGAGAACACCCCTGAGTTTGTTAAAATGAAAAGCAATCTAAGAAGAACCAAACAGGAGGTGGGAGAACAGGAGCGTACCTCCTAGACACACTGGGAGGGGGTTTCAAAAGAGTCCATGGCACATGACATGGCAACTGGACTGCAGTTTGGGGGATTTCCTGGTGTTCCTGCTCCCTGTGTTCCTGTGAAATAAGTGACCAAGATTGGTTCCTATTGCTGACTTGCAGACACGACCAGTATTCACATAACCCTTTCCCTAAAGACCGGCAGCAAATAAAGGGGCTGAAAGAAAAAAAAATGTGCACTCTTAGACACAAAGGCACAGTCTGTCCATCACAGGTTGGCTGGCTTTGGTGAACTTGCATGGCAGGGCGAACAGAACATAACAGAGTCTTTCCAGTTGTTTCTCCTTCTTGCTCTTCCTCTACATTTTCTTTCTTTGTGCTTTGGTTTTATTTTTTTTTTGAAAAACCACTCTGTTTTTTAACTTATTTTCATCTTCACAAGTTTAGAGTGGGACACTGGATGGACTCTTGTAAGCCAAAATAATGAGCATTTATTTGATTTCATGTTGGTTTGGCTTTGGCGCAGAAAGGAGGTCTTCTGATGACTCTGTATCCTCCTTTTGTTGATGATCAAAAGAAAAAACAGATGAATATGATTTCTCAACAGTTCAAACTTTGGTTGTTTGATGTACAGAATTTGCTTTTTTGTTTTACTCTACATATTTGTGCACTCCCTCTGAGCTACATCTTTTTTAAGCAATATTTAGATCTAGTTTGGTGTGTTTATGAATATATTTGGTGTTTTTTTTTTGTTTGTTTTTTGTTTTTTACAAATAAATTTGTTATAAATAAATTTTAGTTGAAATGATAGAACGCTAAATTAAGGCACTCTTTTCCACCCTGAATAGCAGTTGTTGAGTGCAATCAAGAAGGTCTAGAAAAAATTGAATTGTTTGTTAGTTCTTTATTGAATCATTTCAGTTTTGTGTAGACTTGAGCCAATAACCAACGACTTGTGCTCCCTTTGTTAAAAAAAAACCCTCTTTTAATAAATATTATTTTGTCACGTTTACTGTGTGATTTGTTTCTTATACCTCACCTTCTGTGAAGACAATCAGCAACGTGTTTGGTGTGGAACATCTACTTCATTATCCTGGCACTGACTGATTATGAGGCTCATCAAACCTACAGTACAAAAAACAAAGAATCAAATTTCAATAAGTTGTGTTTTATGATTTTCTACTTCTTGGGTTTGAAGGAATTTGTATAAATTCATTTTTTGTGAGTCCTTTCTTTGAGAAATTCATGCTTCTTAAATCCATTAGGTGGCAGCAATATCAAACACTTGGATGATTAAAGAGCCTCAACTTCAAGACTTAAAGTAAACTTGGTCTTTTGAGGGTTATGTGTTTTATTTTATATTGGCCAAAGTGACAAAATAAATAACCTTATTACCCTTTAATAGGCCAAACTTGCATATTGAACAAGAAAACAGCACTTAAATAACAAATAAAATAAAATGGCAGTTTCAGTCACGTGGCTGTTAGGCACAATGATTTGTGCATAATTAAGACATTTTAGAATAGTGGCACATTTGAATACATTGTTAGTGCGCTCATCTGCCTCATATAATTGGCCTCATGACACAGAATAGCCAACCATTAATCATTTCTGCTCTGGGATAGGCTCCAGCACCACCCATCACACTTTATAAGTGGTTAAGATCATGACTGAGCAATTATCATTGATGATATCACTGATGAATCTACAATGAAAATTTTATTTTTTTTCTAAGGGTCAGTGCAAACCATCCAAGACAACTTCATTAAAAAAGGTTCAAAAGCATCATACCTTGTAGGCCTATAAAGCCAACTAAAGAGGTGGGTCATGCTTTAAGGATGTGGTGGCAGCAGCCAGTGACACAGAAATGAATAGATGGATTCCACCAAATATCAACAAATTCTGAAAGCAAGCCTCGAAAGACTCCTAAATATCAGTACTGACATGTGAACACTGGATATCTGAAAAAGGTTAAATTTGAAAGGATAGCAGATGAACCTCAAGGAATGTGAAAGTGACTATTCGTCACTGTGAAGCATAGCACAGCACACAGTGAAACACAACAAAATGCTTTCTCTGCATTTAACCCACACACCATGCAGCAGGGGGCAGCTATGTCCAGCACCCAGGGAGCAATGACGGGGACAGTACCTTGCTCAAGGGTAACTCGGGGGCAATCTACTGGTCTGGAGTTCAAACCCACGCTCTTCTGATCCTGGGGCCTAGTCCCTAACCACTAAGTTATCACTAGGTAACCACTAGGCTGTCCTAAATTAGTGTTGGATCAGTAAAGCTGTCTTTTTTTAAGTGATTCATGTAATTGCAAGGATCATAATTCAGTTGTTCTACAATTTAATCTCTAAATATATTATTATTTCAAATGTAGATTAACAATGTGCATGATATATGGAACCAGAAGTAATTGTCTTCACAGGTAATCAAGGAAATCAACATTTATAAATTCCTTTCATGGCGCTTATGCGTTTGTTAAAAAAAAATGCCAGTTGTACACACAGTTAATGTGATTGATTGAACAGTTAAATCATGCAACCTGATTGGCTGGCTGAATTCTTTCTGCTTAGCCACCTACAATTTAATGGGCAAATTCCATCCTGATCTCTGGTTGGATATTAGGATCCTGTAATCTGTCTGTTTATGATACTACTGGAATTTGATTGTGCAGTTGCTCAACATGTTGCTTCTGCAACATTGTAGCTGCTTTAAGTAGTAGGTGAAAGCAGAGAGCATGTTTCAGATCTTTTGAATCAATACAAAATAAAAAACATGGCAACAAAGTTGGTGTAATTGTTTAACACACTAACAATGGCCTTAATCTGCTTCTCTGTAGTTACAATGACAAAACTCCAACACATTTCAAGCTATAAACAAGAATAAATGCTTAACTTTGTACTTGCACCACTGCTGTGAAATATTCTGCTATGAATATGTGGAGAAATCAAACAACTGTCCATCACTTACCCAAACCAATAACAGCATCTTCAGCCTTACGCCAAGTAAAGTACTTTGAAGGTAAATTTGCTTTTCTTTATAAAAGAAAAGTGTCCGTAAGTATCTTTTTATCACACAGATACAGTATCTCAAAAAAGTGAGTACACCCCTCACATTTTTAAAAAATATTTTATTATATCTTTGAATGGGACAACACTGAAGATATGACACTTTGATACAATGTAGTCAGTGTACATCTTGTATAATAGTGTAAATTTGCTGTCCCCTTAAAATAACTCAACACACAGCCATTAATGTCTAAACCATGGGCAACAAAAGAGAGTACATCCCTAAGTGAAAAATGTCCACATTGTGCCCAAAGTGTCAATATTTAGGTTGGTCACCATTATTTTCCAGCACTTCCTTAACTCTCTTGGGCATGAAGTTCGCTAGAGCTTCACAAGCTGCCACTGGAAGAGAACGTCCACTCCTCCATGATAATATAAGGTTAGAGACCTTGCGCTCCCCCAGATGCTCAGTAGGGTTTAGGTCTGGAGACATGCTTGGTCCAGCACCTTTACCCTCAGTTTCTTTAGCAAGGCCGTGGTCATCTTGGAGGTATGTTTGGGGTCATTATCATGTTAGAATACAGTTTCCGAAGGGTGGGGATCATGCTCTGCATCAGTATGTCACAGTACACGTTGGCATTCATTCAGAGTTCCCTCAATGAACCCCAAACCATTACACACCCACCACCATGCTTGACTGTAGGCAACACACTTGTCTTTGTACTCCTCATCTGGTTGCCACCATTTACATTTACATATGCGGCATTTAGCAGACGCTCTTATCCTAATTACAGGGACAGTCCCCCTGGAGCAATTCAGTCTTGCTCAAGGACCCAGTGGTGGTAGTACCAGAGGTGGGATTCGAACCTGGGACCTCTTGAGCCATAGGTCCATAGGCAAGTACCCTTATATGTTGCATTCTTTTACTAGACCACTGTCACCACACGCTTGACACCATCTGAACCAAATAAGTTCATCTTGGTGTCATCAGACCACAGGAAATGGTTCCAGTAATCCATGTCCTTAGTCTGCTTGTCTTCATCAAACTGTCTGCAGGCTATCTTGTGAAGAGGCTATCTTTAGAAGAGGCTTCGTTCTGGGATGACCAATTTGTTGCAGTGTGCGGTGTATGGTCTGAGAATTGACAGACTGACCCTCCACCCCTTCAACCTCTGCAGCAATGCTGGCAGCACTCATACATCTTGTTACAGTAACGAATCACAGGACACCAGGGAGGGAAAATGGCTAATGGGTCATAATGTGGACTTTTTTCACTTAAGGGTGTACTCTGGCACTTTTGTTGCCAGTGGTTTAGACATTAATGGCTGTGTTGAGTTATTTTTTGGGGACAGCAAATTCATTGTTCTACAAGCTGAACAGTGACTACTTTACATTGTATCAAGGTGTCTTATCTTCAGTGTCCCATTCAAAGATATAACATATTTACAAAAATGTGAGGGGTGTCCTGAGTTTTGTTAATAGGTGTTTTTTCCTAGAGTCAGTATAGTAGCTTGACACTTAACATATTTGAATTGTTTCATCGTGTCTACTTGTGGCTCTGTTCACCATAATCAGTTTTTCTGTGGTCATTAAAGTCTTCTGAGTCTGATTTACTGACGGACTTGACCTGACGGTGAATCTAACATTTGAGCCTGAATGAAAGTACTATTAGACCGAAATTGTTAATAAACTGTCGGTTTTTGCGATCATGCGAAACCTGCTGCAAAACTGAGAACATGCTGCTCCTATTTCGCTCTGAATCCAATCAAAACCCGCGGTGGCCTTTATGACAGAGCTAGTGCCTGGTCATCGCCTGAAAGAAAATCAAAATCAAAACACCAATAAATCGTGTTTTTCGTTATTACCGATATACAGACATTCATGAAAGGAAATTAATATAAAGATCGAATTATATTGTTCTCGTCGTGTGAGAAAAACAAAACGCATATAATTTTCGCTCTGGCATCTACGCGGACACCTCGGACGGCCGAGCAGTCATGGCTGCGCAGATGGCGGTAAATTCAGGTACTATATCCATGTGGTGATTTTAATCTTTTTTTAAATGCTGAGTGGCGTGCTCTTTTTGTTATAGTAACTTTTGAGAAAGTTTTAAAGTGTCTGCCGAGGTGTGTGTGTGATGAATCGAGGTTGTCCAGACCGTCCCCATGAAGTTCAGGCTAGCTTTGCTAACGTTTCCCGAATGCTAAATACATTGATGAGTCTCTCGTTACTTACAAAACTTCTTTACATGTACATTACATTAATATCATCATCAGCACAACAATAATAAAAAATATAATAATAATAACATGCTCAGTTATACAGTGTTGTTTGTTTGCTGGAGTAGGGAGAGCCATTAATCATATTTGGGTTCTTGTTTGGGCACTTAGCGCAGAGACCTCCAAAAACCACATATTGTAACTTGTAATGCCAACGCTGATATACCATGTAGTCTGGTAGTGTTATTATTTGTGTTATTTTTAGTTTGGTAGTGTGATGGTTTAGGTGTCTCACCATATTCATTTACTTGGATTTAAGGTTCTGTAAGATGTATAGGTTAATATGGGGTTTAGGAAAAAGACTCTCTTCAATGTTTGAACACATTTGCAATCTCAGTTATTGTATTTGTCAAAGAAATGACATTTCTTTTAGCTATAATTTTTTCACACAGATCTTTTCATGATCTAGTTTTTTTTGGCATGGCTGTCTGCCCAACATACAGACAAGCAACTGCACAAAAGATGTTCCGAAGCTCATTGTCGGAACTATCTGGTCCACTTTCATTACAGGTGCAATTTATAGGTCCACACAAGACCACAAATGAACAGATGTTATTTGGCTATTCTCACTAAGGCAGTGACACTAATATTGTTGTGAGTGTGTGACTGTGCATCACAAATACAAGAGCTGCTTGAGTTTCACTGTCTCACTGTCAGTTTCCGCAGTGATGCGGGCTCTGCGTCGGTCCGTCATGGTGAAGGAGGAGCTGAGCCAAAAGGCAAAGCTCTCAATTTACCAGTCGATCTACGTTCCCACCCTCACCTATGGTCACGAGCTGTGGGTAGTGACTGAAAGAACGAGATCGCGAATGCAAGCGGCCGAAATGAGTTTCCTCCACAGGGTGTCTGGGCTCTCCCTTAGAGATGGGGTGAGAAGCTCAGTCATCCGAGAGAGGCTCAGAGTAGAGCCGCTGCTCCTCCGCATTGAGAGGAGCCAGATGAGGTGGCTCGGGCATCTAAATGGGATGCCCCTTGGACGCCTCCCTGGTGAGGTGTTCCGGGCACGTCCCACCGGAAAGAGACCCTGGGGAAGACCCAGGACACGCTGGGGAAGACCCAGAACACGCTGGAGAGACTATGTCTCTCGGCTGGCCTGGGAACGCCTTGGGAGGAGCTGGAAGAAGTGGACGGGGAGAGGGAAGTCTGGGCATCCCTGCTTAAGCTGCTACCCCCGCGACCCAACCTCGGATAAGCGGGAGGGAATGATGATGATGATGATGATGATGATGACTGTCAGTTTCAGAATAGTCCACCAGCTGAGGATTGGAGGATAAATAACCCATCACGTGAACTACCATTAGTAACTTTACAGCTGCATAGTATTAAATATGGCTAATAATGTGGACACAGAAGTTGAAAATTCTAACACCAATGATTTGTATAATATACTCTATGCAACATTCACATTGTTTTCCACCATCACGTAATACCTGTTCAGTGGTGTTGTACAGTTGCTATAAGAGGTTTTTTTTTTTTCTTGAAGGAGCCAGTCTGTGGGGTCCTCTGAAAGAGTTGTGGGAAACAGTAGAGGGGGCAATATGGAGGAGGCAACCAGAGAGTGTTCATCTTTTGGATTTGCAGTTGAAAAAACACAAGCCGTACTTTCTGTCTTTGTTCAAGAATCCAGTAAGTACAGTTGCAAACATTTTTGACTGGTCCATGTCAGTGTCTCCCTATTTGCAACTAACACTGTCTGGTATTCTGTGAATTAACTATACGGTTTCTCCTTGGTTAGTGAAAATGTGTGTATTTGTTTAAAATAGCCAAAGAGTGCAGAGCAGAGAGAAAAAGTGAGGAAAGCCAGCACAGAGGGGATTTCTATTCAAGGGCAGCAGGGTTCACGGCCACTCCCTGAGCAGCTGCTTGCAGAGGCCTTTATTCTCAGTGATCTTTTTGATCTTGGAGAGCTTGCCGCACTGGAACTTCTGCTTGCAGGTAATCTAAAGCATCCACATTGCCAGGAACAGTAAACTAAAAGTAATGTCTGATATTTGAATTCTGTTGGAAATGTTATATTTTAAACAGTAGCACAGGATGGAATTATTTTGTGGTGGATTACACATATAGTTAGGACAATATTAGATAGGGTCTAAGCTTTTGTCAGTTGCATTAGCTTCATAGATCCAGTGATGATGCATTTTAAGGCATCAGCATTGTCATGGGTGATTGACTACATCTGGGATCTAGAAAAAAATATGCAAATAAAAAATTTTTGTCAGACTATGTATTGATCACATTATGGTCGGTGAAGTCAGACTGAATAATTTTTTCATGGGTATATTGCTAGATTGACTTTGCTTATAATGTGAGTATCATAATTATTGTTCCTCAATTTTATAGGAGAGCACCAGCAGTCCCATTTTCCTGGCCTCACAAGGGGCTTGGTGGCTGTTCTGCTCTACTGGGATGGCAAGCGCTGTGTGGCCAATTCTCTACGGTCTCTCATCCAGTCACGTCATGGAAAGACTTTCACTCTTAACCTTAGGTACAGTGCTATTTTTTTGGTTAAATACATTCTTTCTGACATGCTTTTAGTGCTTGGGATGGAAAGAGTTGATCTTAATCTTAAAGCTGTCATGTTATGTAGTTCATTATTCTCTTTTTTTTTTTCTTCTCCCACAATTCAATTTATAGTGCGGACTTGGTCAATCTTACCACACGCTTTACAGATGAGCTGATGGCTCAGGGTTTAACTAAGCAAATTTTAAACCTTGTGTCGGACATCAGCATCACACGTGAGTTTGAAAAGCTGCAAAAGGAACGGGGTCTTGGCAACGAAAAACACAGGAAAGCGGTAAAAAAACATAGCCTTTTTATCTTATAGTGCACTCCACCAAAGGATTGCAGAGTATGAAGAAGTTCTTTAACATTCTTTTAAAAATTCAAAGAAATTGCTGAGTTTGCTGTGTTTGTGGTCTCCAGGTTTCAGATCTCATCAAGGAATGCCGACAGTCTCTGGCTGAGTGCCTGTTTGCATGGACATGTCAGTCACCCCTTAGTAAAGACGATATGCTTGCCTTGATTGGTCATTTAGAGACAGTGACAGCCGAAGCTGATGGCTCGTTGGATAGTGTGAACCTTGCACTGGTCATGGCTTTGCTCTACTGTCTGGATGTCAGTTTTCTGGAGCAAGGGACTGAAGACAGGGAAGGTAAAAGAATGCTGTAGCGATCTGTCTTGCATTTTGTTTGTATGACATTCACTGGAAATGAAATATGTAATTTCAGCTTTTTATATAAATGAACTCTGTATGTAGTTAGCAAAAATCCATGTACTGAAGGGGCAATTCCACATTTATCTTTACTATGTTTGTATCTTTCAGACTTGCTACAGGCCCTGCCCTTGCTTACAGAGAAGCAGTATGTTTCAGCAGTGCACAGCCGTCTGGTGGAAGGTCAGACATGGAAGCTGCCTGGACTGCAGGCAGTTGTGCGGCTGGCCTGGGCACTCTCGCTGAGGGCCCTCTCTCAGCTTCCACAAGGCGCAGGTAATAACCTCATGCTTTCTCCCTGTAATTGACATTGTGGAAGAAACCAACATCTGCCATTAGTGTGTACCTGCATGCACACAAATTTGAGCAGATGCAAAGGACATCTGTTAAATAAGCAGTTTCCTGCCGTGCACATTTGAGTTATTCATTGCTTTCAACACACCTAGTCCAGCTTATATTGTTCTGACTTATATTGTATGTTTGTTAAGGCAGGGAACACACAAAAATATGCAGGAAAAGTTGCCTCCAGGTCCACGGCTGCAAATCACTGCCCTATAGTAGTGACTGTTAAAATTGTTAGAGGAGCTTTGTTACAGGAGTTTAATGTAAACTGCTATTTGATTTCCTTCCTAGCTCTTGTAGAGTTCACAGAGGCAGATGAAGCTCTGGCTGATCAAGCTCTACTTGGAGGGGTCTTCCTTTTCCTAACAGAGGGTATTCTGGGAAGTGAAGGCTTTCATCAGGAGGAGTTCTATACTCGAAGACTTCATGCTCTCATCACAGATTTTCTTGCTCTCATGCCTATGAAGGTGTGAAACACAAAATTGTGAAATGTTTTGTACTGAATATTTTTTTATTATTGATGGAAAATTTAATTTTGTGGATGATTATTATGGCAAGAAACACATGTAAATGATATTTTCCTAGCACATTTTTATGATTTCTCTTAACTTAAAAACTTTTATACATTAAAAAAAATTTGTGCTCAATAAAATATCTTTGTTCAGGTGAAACAGTTACGTAACCGTGCTGATGAAGATGCTCGACTGATCCATATGGCTCTACAGATGGGCACTGAGCCTCCAGCTTCTCTCCGGAAAGACCTTGAACACCTTATGATACTGGTGTGTCTCAGTTTTGTCTTTTTTGTTTGATCTGATACTGCATTGTTAATAAAAACACAAATACATCTGTGTGTTGTGCATATGTGTTTACCAGATTGGTGAATTCTACAGTAAGGATCCTTTTGGGTTGGAGCTAGCCCTTGAGTTTTGGTGTCCATCTGAGACCTTGCAGCACACCTCACTTACTGGATCTTTTTTGGGAGTTGCCCTGCAGAGACCTCCTCACAAACAGGTGTGTTTGTGTGTGTGTTTCCAGTGTGGTGTTATGGAACACTTACATTACATAGTAGCAAATATAAGTCTTTGTTCTTATTTATTCTGCAGGTGGTTCTCTCAAAGTTTGTACGTCAGATGGGTGATCTTCTGCCTGCCACTTTGTACATACCCTACTTGCGTATGGTGAAGGGGCTTGCCAATGGCCCACAGTGCTCTCACTATTGCTTCAGTCTACTTAAGACCAATGGAGCTCCTCATGGTAAATAACACCCTGATATGCTATTGCCAGTAAGTAAAACAGAAACAACTGATTTGGAACCACTGGTTTGCATCATGTGATATTTGCTCTCAAATGAGTGTTTGGGTTGCTTAGGCCATGGCTACAGTGTTGACCAAATTAATAAGTAAGTACCCTGGCCATTTCGTCAGGTCTTGTCTTATTGTGTCCAGTCCAGTACTGTAACTGGCCACTGTGTGTTTTTCAGGAGAGAACTTGCAGGGTGGGGTTTCTGGAAGCCCAGTGTCATGGGAACATCTATTCCATTCTCTCATGCTGTACCATGAAAACCTGAGACGGGATGTCCCCAGTGCAGATTCCATTCAGTACCGCCATCCACCTATCAGAGGCATCACACAAAGAGAGTTAGATGGCCTGACAGCTTTCCTCCAGCTGCTCACCACAATCATCACTTGGGTACTGAAGACTCATACACTTACCAAACCTTTTAACCTCATATTGCAATAATTACGGACTGGGTATGTAAGTGCTAGGTACATCACGTGTGTTGCATAAATTTGTGTTATATGTGTGTTATCAGAGTGAGAATGCACGACTGGCTCTGTGTGAGCATCCTCAGTGGACTCCTGTGGTGGTGATGCTTGGTTTGCTACAGTGCAGTGTTCAGCCAATATTGAAAGCCCAGATCCTGCACGCTCTAGCTGCTTTTGGCAAGTCCCCTGAGATTGCTGCCTCCCTCTGGCAGTCTCTAGAGTACACACAGGTAGGGACCAGGCATGGACTACATGAATTTGCCAATATCCAGACAAGTGATATTTGTAGATTCGAACATGAACTTTGTTGGTACGCTGTGGTGTACGTCTGTATTAAAGGATAAGAACACTAATGAACTCAAACTTTAGTTGGCATTCAGTTTGAAGCTAAATTCTCTCACACTAATATTTTGTTAGACCACCTTTAGCATTGATTATGCAATGTGCTTGCTGTGGGATTATTTTGATAAACTTAAGTAACGTCACTACAGTTATTTTCATCTAGAGTTGCATTAGGTTTTGCTTTTTGCAGTACTTGCCTAATGGAATGCTTTTCCCGCCATTTGCTTAATTAATTTTAGGTGGTGACTTTATACTTTATATGACCAGACAGTATGTGTGTGTATATATATATATATATATATAATTAGTATATTTGAATAATTTTACATCTTGTCTTTTTCTTACAAGGTCTTACAAACAGTAAAAGCTCCTGGACAGAGGCAAGCTTTGGGCATAGAGGTGAGCTGTATGTGGTAGTTAAACAAATTTTATTCTGTCCGTCAAAAGCTTTCTACTTGCGGCTTTGGTGTTAGCTTCTTATCGAGAATTTTTTATTGAGAAATTCCTATTAGGAATTTCACTCATAGCTATAAGGTTTGCAGGAAAAAGATGTGTTAATATTAATTTCAGTAAAGGAAAAAAAAAAAGCAATGGGTAGGTCACCAGTCCCTTTCAGTGTTGTCAAGTATATTAAGAATATACAGCCATATCATTATCAAATGATATTATAATGGCGGTGATATCAATCAGCCATATCATTAAAACCCCCTAGCCTAAAATTGTTTTATGTCCCCTTGTGACATTAAAGGCATGAAATCTAGAAGCTGCCTGGAGGAGAGCGTTGGTATCTGGCACCAAGGTGTTGGCACCTTTAAGTCTGAGAGGGGGCCTTTATGTATTAGACTAGTTTGACCAGCAATCCCACACATGTTCAGTCGAATTGAGATCTGGGAAATTTTAAAGTCAATGACACCTTGCTTGGTCATGTTCCACAAATTATTCCTGAAATTTTTTTAAGTGTGGCTCCACATTATCTTGGTATTTGGGAATACTGTTGCCATGAAGGTGTTTACTTGGTCTGCAATGGTGAAGTATGTGAGATGTTTTGAGGGGGCCTCCAGTTGAATAATGGGACCCTGGCCAAGGTTTTCCAACAGAACATTTCCCAGAGAACCCAAGTGGCTTCGCTGGATTACTCTCTTTACATCGTACCATCCACATGATACAAAAGAAAGCATTGTTCACCAGATCATGCCTCCTTTCTCTGTTGAACCATGCTTCACTTCTAATGCTCACATGCCCACTGATGGTGCTCAAAGCCTGCATGAACTCCTTCAGCTGTTTCAACAGCAGCAGCTCTTTTCTGGGATCAATAAGCATTCAGATCCCATGGGCACCAGTTAAATTTGGTTCCTTATATCACTTTTGGTGGGTATTAACCCCTGCATATCAAGAACATGCCACAAGACCTCAGATGCTTTAACCAAGCCTCCCAGCCTTAAAAATTAGGCCCTTGTCATAGAAACCAGAAAACTTGAAAACAAGGAGCTGAGCGACTAACATATCAGCTTTAAGAGCTGGGTGTTGTCTTTCTGCCTAATATATCCCACAACTTTAACAAGCTATTTCCTAGACTATTTTGGGCTTTTGTATGTGTATGTGTGTTGAATTAAATACCCATACTTGCTACAGCAAACATAGATTTTTATTCATTTGTTGGGGTTCCTCCTGTAGGTGGAGTTGAATGAGATTGAGTCCAGTTGTGAGGAGTACCCTTTAACCCGGGCATTCTGCCACTTGATGAGCACCCTGGTTGAGAGTTCACTTCCAGTTAATCTAGGTGCAGGGCTGCGAGCGCCAGGATTCCAGCCCTACCTTGCCTTTCTGCGAGATGCTGTGTTTCTGCCCTTTCCTACACGAGCATACCGCCACCCAGCTGAGAAGGTAATCTATTAGCAGACATCTTGCATGGTGTTTTTTTTTTTTTTTTTTTTTTTTTTTTTTTTACATCCTGTAGTAAATATTAAACCTCCTCTTACCATCTCCATTTAGTGGCAAGTGGCAGAGGCTGTTTTGGAGGTTTTCCACAAATTGCTGCGGGACTATGAGCCTCAGCCAGGAGACTTTTTGCAGGAGACTGTGGAACTTCAGGGAGAACAGGTTCCGGCTCATAAGCCCCCAGGCCACAGCCTGATGTTCCATCTGCTAAATGACTCTCCCACCTTGTCATTGTGCCTCAGCCTGCTGGAGGAGGGTGTTCGCCAACTTGACACATATGCTTCCTTCCCTGGTCAGTGTGTTCTCACTGGGAATAAGTATTTGTAGGTCATGATTGCTTCAGTTTACCATTGCTTGTCACTAAGCACTAATTGGAAATCGGGAAATTAATGTGTTAAAAACAAGTTATAAACTGTCTTTGTACTTATATGTTGTCACTTTGTTGATAAACGTAAAGTGTCTAGTAAGTCATAATAAACATATGTTGGTTTGTGGTGGTTGGATAGGTAAAAAGCATTTGGAGTCAGCAGTGCAACACTGTCTGAGTTTGCTGGACCTGGCTCTACAAAAGGAAGTGGTGTTCATGGATCTTCTAAGAGAGAGCCAGGCCTCAATGCTGGTTTCTCCATTGGAACAGCTGTTGCAGGGTGTCAGTGCCCAAAGCAGACGTGCTGACCACATCATTAACATTGCAAGGTGCTTGTCCCCCACTTGGTCACATTTGCATGTTTCAAAATCTAATGTTTTTACTCCAGGAGTAATTTAAGTATATGGTGCAATATGTGAAATTTTTAATGGAATTGTAAAGATTCAAAACAAGTTTCACCTGGTATATTTGAGTTTTTCTGATACAAAGTACATATTTCTAACCTTTTAAGTCCTTGTTCACTATAGGTACCTATACCACAGCAGTTCCAATCCTGAGTCTGCATTCCTGAGCGCTAAGATCCTGCGGCATATTGCACGTTATCCCAACATCCAGTCCAGACTGGTTGGGGACTTCACACATGACCAGGTTAGAGACTTACATCTCTGCTCTTTGCTCTGTATTGGACTGTGGTTTAAATGACTGTATATTTCAGCTGACATCTTTGAATAAATCAGTATTAAACTTTTTTTGAGGTTCATTAGCTGCAGCAAAATAAGGCAGCAGTTGAATAGTCAAACGAGAGCTTTGCAGGGCCTGATTCACTAGAATACATACTTTTATTTTCTTAAAGGAATGCTTTTGTTGGTATGTAGTGTGAGCATTCATCTAATCTAAATGAGTTAATTTGATTTGAGCAGGCAGTGAGTGAGAAGCTGATGGCTGGATTTGTGGAATGTCTGGATAATGATGAAGCTCAAGAGGTTGTGGATAAAACAGATGGTGAGTCACACAAATTGCTTATTTTTTTATTTCATTTAAAGACCACAGAGAGAGAGACTTTGAAGGGAAATTTATCTTCAGATTAAGTTTTGAATATCACACTCAGTTGACTAGTTAGGAGTCTATATTCTACTAGAGTAATGATTTTTCCCCATATTTGGTTTCACAAAATCAGACTCAGACCCAGATAAGCGTCTGGCCAGAATCCGGCATGAGACACAGATCCACATTCTTAATCTACTGATCACCTCTTTGGAGCTAAAGGGTCCAAACTTGGCCCTCTACCTGCTGGGCTATGAAGTCAAGAAACCAGTCTCCTCCACCAACCTACAAGATCCAGGTAAGTTTATTCTTTATCAAAGCACATTTACAACCTAAATACATTTGTTGGGATTTGTGAATTTGAGCAGGAGATGTTAATTTTTGTGCTTTGGGTAGGAGTTCTTGGTTGTCCTCGGAGCTGCCTTCATGCTATTCTAAGCTTGCTTCAGCGAGGTAGTGAGAGGCGTTCTGGTCCAATACTCACACAGCAGGCACCACACTTAGCTGAACTCTGCTATCAGGTAAAAACTTGCACACACATCTATGCATATATTTTCTTTTAACAACTGTTTTTTGTATAATTGTTCAGAAACATAACATTTCCTTTGCACACCAGGTGATCTATCAGTTGTGTGCATGCTCAGACACTTCAGGCCCCACCATGCGCTACCTGAGGACAAGCCAGGACTTCTTGTTCTCTCACCTGAAGCACTTGCCCTTCATCCTTCCGGGTTGGTGTCTTTTTAAAATCTTAAAACCTTTGACGGTAAAAAAATTGTTTCCGTTAACTTCAGTTATGCGATAAGCCAGTAAGAACGTAGTAAACATGATTAGTGTAAATCAAGAAGCTGCGGTTTTATATTGTTTTAAACCTGTTGCATATACTTTTCATATGCCACTTGAAAATATTTTTCCATTAGACTTTTTACATGCTTTCTTTATGAACAGATCACATTTTTCACCTCAGCCAGGCATTCAGACCTTTTTCTTTCTGACTTTTCTTATCCACTGTTTCAAAACTCCCCTTAAAGGAGTGCACAGAAAACCTAATATTGATGGTACTGTTCTTCTCACTACTTACCGCTGCTGTAGATTCTCAACAATCCTTTTCCCTCTGATCTTCTAGGGAATGAGGTTGCTGCTCTGAACCAGATGTCCTGGCTAATGAAGACTACATCCATTGAGCTTAGAGTCACCTCATTAAATCGCCAACGCTCACACACTCAGAGATTGCTCAACCTATTGCTGGATGACCAGCCGCACATGCAGCATGCTGGTAATATGTGAAAACACGATGCACCACAAGGCACAACTTGGTGCGGGTGATGCCAATGTACACATGCACACATTCTCAAATGGCAACATTTGGCTACCTTTCTGAAAGGTTTTTTTACTCCAGAACTCAAATTTAGATTCTGGTCATGGATTTTCAAATCACTGGTTATTGAACCTTTACCTTTTTAAAGTCTTTATTTCCCAATATATTATTTTCAAATATTCACTACTGATTTTTTTTAATTTTTTTTTTAACCTGATTTTAGATGGAGAGATGGGCATTGATGAAGAGAGTAAATCAGTTAGCAGCTTCCTGCACTTTGATACAGTTTCTAAAGGTGGGTTTACACTAAAGCTGATAATATCTATATAAAGACACAGATTTAGTTTTACGTGACCAAACTAATAAAACTTATGCTGATCTGACAGTGCGCAGGAAGATCTTGAGTGTTTTGGATGCCATAGACTTTAGTCAAGAGGTGCCTGAGCAGCTGCAGCTGGACTTTTTTGAGCGCACTCAGATTGAACAGGTCATCTCTAACTGTGAGCATGTCAATGAACAAGGGCATACTGTCTGCAATGTCAAGGTTTGTTTCACAATCATGTGGTGCCCTTCAGAGAAGTGCTCTTTTATTTGTAAGATGTTTCTGTACTACTACTAAGTAACTGTCCTAGTGTACAATTTACTATCACATTCTTTGCTTCCCTTCACACACTAGTTACTACACAGAGTCTTGGTAGCAGAGGTCAACGCTTTGCAAGGGATGGCTGCAATTGGGCAACGGCCATTGCTAATGGAGGTGAGAATATTACTGATCTCCATGGGAACTGGGCTAAGCTGAACTGTTGCTGAGGGATTTTATTTTTTAATCCCCCCCCAATATTATCTTTCTTTCTGCCAGGAAGTGAACTCTATCCTGCAGCAGGTGGTCGAGAGGAACCGGATACGACGCAGTCTGAGTGCTAAGCGGCACGCCCTGCAGAGCTGGAGGAGTCTGGTGGAGACAATCCTCACTGCTTGCCCTGCTGAGCTCATTCCTGCTGATCAAAGGCAGCTCATCATCAGAGACCTGCTGCTTGACTTGCATGACAAAGTACTTTACTAAGCTTTGTAACATGATTTTCAGCCCCTTCAGACCCACATATTCTTATATTGTAGTATGCCAAAGCTTAGAATCATAGCCCAGAAGTTTCAGAGAAATTTTATTTTTTACATAAACCCATCTGGGTTGCATGTAGGTATATAAACTCATTCTCATATTCTTCTAAAATATTTTCAAATAAAGGCTAGGAGTCTTTTGAAGATGTAAAAAGAAAAATTAAGTATTTGTCTGGACACCCTTGTTTCTGCCAGGTGTTATCAGAGGATGCTGCTGTTGAGTTGATGCCAGTTGTTGCTGGGGCAGTGTTTACATTGACTGCACACCTCAGTCAGTCAGTGTTGTCTGAACAACAGCAAGGTCCTGGAATGGAGGGTGTTTCTTCATCGGGGTTTGCCTCTATTGCTAACTCAGCCCTCCACCTCATTCTGCGGAAACTGCTGGACTTTATCTTGTGCACAGGTGTGTGATCTATTGGGTGTCTGTGACTTGGAAAAATAGTTTTGCAATTGGTTAAGATTTTTTAAGTATATTTTGACAGATTTTTGAAATAATACTTTGTATTTAGGTGTTAATATTCTATATTCTAGGTGGAGGATTCCAGCGTCTGCGTGCTCACCTCTATGGCTCATTGCTCTATTACTTGCAAATAGCCCAAAAACCTGAGGAACCAGACACACTGCAGACAGGTTGAGTGGAATGAATTCTTGGGCACAATAACTGACTTGTTATCTTTGGGCCCTATTAAAGGGCCCTTAATAGCCTTTGTCCAATACTGACACTAAATGGGGGAAGAAAAAAAATCTAGGAAGCTCCTTGAAATAAATGTATTTTATTTATTTGTTTGATTGGTTGTTTTTGCAGGAATATCTATGTGGGAGCGACTGACTTCTCCTGAAGATGGCTTTTCTAAGCTTCAGAGAGAGAACCTGGCCATCATAGAGAGCTATGGCACTGCTCTAATGGAGGTTGTTTGCCGAGATGCCTGTGATGGGCATGAGATAGGCAGGGTAGGTATCATACAGAAGCTCCCTTTTCAAGTCTTTGGCATTTATTTTTCTGTCAGGTCATCCTTCCTAGTACTTTGGTGTATGCTGTTTCCTATGCCCTTGGCATTAATATTTTGTTTTGTTATTATTTTTTATCTTTTTTCAAGCTGTATGTGCTCACATTAAGGATTTGTGGTCCTACTTGAAACTACAGAACTTTACACAGCATCAACTTAATGGCATTTCTTTTGTAGAGGTACTTTAGCATAAGCGACTCTGTTGCTGTGTCATTATATTGAGTATAATTTTTTTTCCATTTGTTTTGTATGTTTCAGATGTTGGCTCTGGCCGTGCTGGACAGGGTGTTGTCTATTGACAGGCAGAACCAGTGGCTGGTCTATCTCTGTAACAGTGGATATCTGCGTGTGCTGGTGGAGAGCCTACGGCAAGATGATGTTGCACTACAGACGTTGCTTGTACCCCAGCCACCTCTCCTCAAGCCCTTATACATCTATGAGTCCAAGATGGTGAGATGCTGAAATCAATCAGTTGATTAATTTTTTAAACAGACTACAGAGGTAACAAGAAAACCATATCCACTCTTCTGGCATTTTAGTCCCTGGAAAGTAAAAGACTGAAGTTTTTCTCGGTAGCATGTGAAAACAAATGTTTTGGAATTATTGATGTGTGTATGTTGTATCTGTGTGTGCAAAAACCAGGCATTGCTAACCCGTGTAGCTAAGACGGCGCAGGGGGCTGTGGAGCTGTTGTGTTGTGGGCTAGTAGCTCAGCTTGTTGAGTGCAGAGTCTTCCATATGCTGCCTGAGAATGACTCGATGAGGTGAGAGAGCCGGGACTCAAAGCTGAAAACATGTTCAGCAATAAGCAATATCAAAATTGTATAAAAAAATGAAATATTATAAACTAGACCCTAAATGATCCCTAAACAGTTTAAATCCTTTGAAAGTTTCTGTCTGACTTCTGTTTCACTATTTCTCTGTCCTTTTGTAGAGTTTTTGGTCAGAGAGACCCATCAGGATTCCTCCCCAGTCCTCTGGAAAGATACAGACAGATTCTTCTGCCAACACTAAGACTGCTGCAGGTCATCCTAACCTCCACGACCACACATCACCAGCAGGGTGCAGCACAGGTACACTTGTCTTTTTTATTAGGGTTATGGTTTAGTATTATTCAGTTTTGTATAGAAGTAATGTTTAGTGTGTGTGTGTGTGTGTTGTAGGTGCTCCAATGGCTGATTGTGCACTCGGACACCATTCAGTCTATCCTACGCAGTCAGGATGTCAGTATGGGTTCATTACAGGAGCTATCTCTTCTCACAGCCATCATTAGCAAGACTGCTTTGCCAGGTACTGTGTTCACTGTACATAAATCATCAATGTTACTAGTGCGGATGAACAAATTTAAAAGTGTGTTTGTGTTAAATCAGGGGCTTTAGATTTGGGACAAGAAAACAGTGCAGCACTGCTGGAGTTCCAGGGACATATTGGTCGATTCCAGGTAAAAAACTAGACTAGATCTAGAACTCTCCCTTCCTTTCTCCACAATTTTCTTTTAGTAATCCTCTTCTGCTTCTCTCTTGTTCTCTTCTTTCTCAACAGCGTCAGTGCCTTTCTCTGCTTGTGCGTTTAGCTGGCACAGAGCGTGCATGCTACCTAAAGCACATAGAAGAAAGTGTTGCCCCTGGTGAGGCTGCTGAGAAGAAAGAGGAGATGGAAGTTGCCATGCAACAAGTAAGAAGTCATACACTGCATTTCTAGAGAATACTATTCAATATTGTATATAAGAATGTGAATAGAATTTCTACTGATTGCCTTTTGACGATATTTATAGTCTTTCCTCATTAATTACATACTATGATAGGCAGTAAAAACTGACAATTTAATGACCAAATAGTACAAATCTGTCTGCCATTGCTTGCCTTATTACTTTCTGTCTCTCTGATGTGCCATCAGATTTGTGCCAACATTATGGAGTACTGTCAGACGCTGCTCCTGCAAAGCTCAGCTGAAGCTCAATTCACTGTCTGCCTCTTCAGCCCTTCGGCCAGTGAACCAACAGGTCAGTTTATTTTGGAGTGTTTTCTCTCTCTTCTGCTAAGTTGCTCTAATGCATCTTATTGCTTTCAAGTCTTATGTACTTTCTTCATTATGGCTCAGACATGGCAGTACCATCAGTGTCTCGGGTGCCTAGCCTGGGTCTGGTCCTTCTTCTGCTGAAAAATAGTGCCACAGACTTCTTTCGATACCACGACAGCCACAGGCAGAGTTTGGGCAAGTTACAGAGGCTGGAGCAGCTGTCCCCAGAGGAGCTTAAAGAGGTACAAACACTGATACTTATTTTACTTATTTAATTTACTTATCTAGGAAAACATGAAGATGATTCTTTTGTGTTTAGCTGTGCCAGGACCTTGTGTCTAGTTCTGGTGGAGTGGAGAAGATCCCGTCTGTGCAGAGGAGTGTGCTGGCCAAACGCCGTCTTGTTCAGCTTGTGAATAATCGTGCCAAGCTGCTGGCTCTCTGCTCTTGTATCCTTGAACTGTCTCACACTCACTGCTATACTTAGCCAGGGTGTGATATTTAATTCAGCTTGACTTAGAGTATATTATTCATGCACTAACTTAGGGTTATGTCTACATTTAAAAAGAATATATAAAAAAATTAAAAACTTGGTTTGCTGAAATCAAATCCCATGTGTTTTTATGGTCTCTGAGGGGAAAAATAGTATTTTCTTTGACTCATTGTTACCAAGACGTCATTGAGACTTGCTTGTTTGTAATCTGGCGGCATCTAGAGTATTACCTCCTCTACTGCACACCCAGTGACCCTAAAGACTCCTTACTTCCTGGATACAGAGGTGAGCCAGGACTTTTACTTTGACAAATTATTCTTAAAAACAGCATGTTTTTCACATCTTAATGAACTGCTTGGATTTGAAATGGGATTGTTTTCTCTTTGTAGATGCCAGTTCTAGTGGAGGTCTTGGCTTATCAAGGGTCAGCCAACAGGACCTGGAACAGGTACAAACCACTTGTCTCTCAGGGGTAGAGGTGCAATCAGGCTTGAATATTTTATCTATACTTGGATTAACCAAAACATTGTGCCAGTGTCCAGTCTGACATGATACACAACACCAAGATAGGAATACCCTAAATAGAAAATAAAATCCTGACTGTCTAAAATAAAATGAAGTGATCGTCACAACGCAGCTTTTCAGAATCCAAGTCTGAGCACGAAGTGAGTTAACCGATGGTGACGGAGGCAGAACTCCCTAAAACCTGGAGGAAGAAACTTTGTGAGGAACAAAGACTCAAAAGGGGAGCCCATTCTCCTCTGGTCGACAACAGATAATCAAGAAAGAAAGTGCATTTTATAAGTCAGTCAGTAGGGGTAGCAATGGGTTCCGGTAAAGTATGATTTACTATAAAAGAGGTCTTTAATTGGAAGTTAAATTAGGAAATGGTGGCAGTTCTGTTTGTGTGGGTGAGGCTTTTGGTGTTCTTAGTCAGTGGTAGCAGTACATGCAGATGATCAAGTATGATAGCTGATCTAAAGTTCATTTGAGTCGGAGAATCTGATGATGGTCGGTTTGATCGAGAAGACAGTTGGCTCAGTGGACTAGCTTGTCTTGAGTTCAGGAAACCCTCACACTTAATTAAACCTAACTAGAAAGGACACTAGCAACCTGAGACACAACCGTCAACAAACTTGAGCGATCGTGTGAGAGTGGTGGGCTGACAGCATCAACGTGCCAGTGCAAAAAGTCTGACTAAGCAAGTAGGTTTTTAGCCTGGACTGAAAGCATGTCTGAGTCCCAGGCAGACTATTCCAGAGTTGGGGGACTTTGAACAGAAATGGCTTATTTATTTATTCACTCACTCACTCACTCACTCTGTTGTTATTTTTAAAATTTTGTAAACTATTAGAAAACCGGCACCTTGCAATCTAAGTGAGCGTAAGGATTCATAACTTGAGAAAGCTCAGAAAGATACTTGGGAGTACAGCTGTTTAGGGCTTTCTAAGTCAGTTGTAAAATTTTATTGTTGTTGTGGAATTTCACAAGAAGCCAATAAAGTAGATATTATTGCACTAATGTGATAAATTTTTTTTTATTTTTTTAATGAGAACTCTTGATGCTTTCTGGACTAACTGAAGTTTATGAAGGCTTTTAGGGGCAGCGGTGGCCTAGTGGTTTAGGGGTTAGGGCGTTGATCGCAAGCTCGGTTTTAGACTTCTTGTTGAATAGATTTGATCCAAGGAAATCTATATATTTTTTTTTGCTCTTGTACATTACAGGTGTCTGACTTTCAGCTCCTCCATGGTTCTTCATGAGTGTAGATATTGAATAGAAATTTTTTTATTTTTATTGGATTCTATCAGTGTGGATAAGTAGGCTGAGCGTGCTTGTGTATGTAAGTGCTCTCTTTTCAGGAATTTCGGGAATTTCTTTTCAGAGTGAAATGATTCTAATTTTGTCAGCTGCCATTTACATTCTAATTTCTGTGTCTTTTGATTGGCGGTGGAACAATAAATGTTTAAGTCTAGAAGGTTTTACATACTAAAGGCTGTGGAGGATACTAATATACAGTTTACATAATCACGGGGTGATGTACATAAATTAGTCTTACCATACAAGCCTGTGGGGCGGTGTTGTGATGGGATTGTTCAGGCATAGGTTCAGCAACGTTATATGCCAGAATGATGAACTGAATGACCAGGTTTTTCCATCAAAGGATTTTTTTTTTTTACCTGATTGCATTGACATATTCCACGATGACAGTGCTAGGGTTCATCAGGCTTATTAAAGTATGGTTAAAGGAGCATAAGACATCATTTTCACACATGGAATGACCAACACAAAGTTCAGAGTTTAATAGTAATGGGAATCTATGGAATGTGCTGGAGAAGACGTTTTGCAGCAGTCTGACATCGTCAGTACAAGTTCTTGGTGAAATATTAATCCAGAACAGGACAGAAATAAATGTCACATGGCATAAGCTTATCATAAAATGATACAAATGCATGAATGTAGTAATCAAAGTGGTCCAAGAAAATATGTGTGACTTTTGTCCAGACAAAAGTGTAAATTTATAAAACTATTCCTATCTACACTTTGGTATACTTGATAATTGGTTTATATAGATAATGACTGTATGTGTGCTTTTTATTTAGTTGCAGAGTGACATAGCGAGCAGCTTCACTGAGCCCTTGCAGAGGAAACTTCTGGAGGTGGAGGGGCTGTACAGCAAAACTCACTCTCGTCACACCTTCATCCAGGCTCTCACAAGGAGGATCCGTGGGCTAGTGCGTCATGCCAAGAGCTAGACACAGAAAGCCCTTGCTTCTACTCATTCTACATTGTTTTACTGTAGAGTGTGCCACTCCCAGGTCTAATCACACCACGTTTAGTCAATGATCTTGCAGCAGAGAAAACTGTTCTCTAAACCTGATGTGTACCATGTTTTTACTTTGTCTATAGAATGCTGCCATGAACTTTACTGTGTTAAGAATATTTCTCATAATCTCTTTGGGTATTGTTGTTTACTGAAGTAGCCAATAAAACGGATCCTATCTGCTTTTCTGTATGCTTTTCTGCTCAGCCTTTTTGGTAAAGCACATTGTCACCAGTAAGCGTATACATGCTTTTTGATGCAGAGCAGATGGAGGGCAAGAAAATCTACCTTTTAGTGTTTTTGCAGCAGGTATAACACTTGGGTTTGAGGCCTTGGCACTTATGCATTGTTTACACAAAAAGAACAAACTCCATAATTGTTTTGCTTTTAATTCTCTTACAAGGTACACTTTAAAGAAGACGGTAAAGTGCATTTCAGATTTGGAGAAGTAATTGTAGGTGTATAAAAACGGGTCTCTCTCCTGTGAACTTTATGATCAGCATGTTTAACTAATGCTAGGGGAAATCCAAATGAGGGCTACATTCAGATACCAGAATAAATGACTCACCAGAACTCTTTTTGTTCTTGTACTGTTACTCTTTCTTGTAGACAATACGAGTCTGGTTACATAAAATCAAGATTGTATGGTTGTGATACTTTGTTTGTTGTATTTAAAAGGCTTCAGGGCTCACATGTGCAGTGCCACAATAAACGTCTACAACCACCAATCAGCCAAAGCATTAAAGACAGCAGCCCCTGTCAAAGAGGTGGCGTATAATGAATCAAATGAATATTTAGCTGATGTGTTGAAAGCATGAAAAATGCTGAACAACTTTGACATGGGTCAAATTATATATCACTGCTCAGCAACAGACTGTTCAGAGTACCCATGCTGACCTTCTCCATTACTGGAATAACCTAAAATGGCAATAGTTACATCAGACCTGGACCACTGGATAAAAGAAGAGCCTGTTCTATAAAATCATGTTTCCTTTTACATCATGTGGATAGCTTAATGCCTATTAACCAAAATCCATTTCAGGAAGAAGGCAAGGTGGTGGAGGTAGTGTGATGTTCTGGGTCCTGGCATTCACAAGGAGCTTAGAGCAGTTTTTAGAGCTTGTGGAGGACTACACAATATTCTGTTATAATGTCATGGCTGATCAGTGTATCTGCAATGCTAGGATTTCTATAACTATTAGTTTGCCCCAGGTATTGTCTCTGCATAACTATGCATTCTGAATGTGACCAACACACCCTTACCATTCAAAAATCACCAACCGTTTCTTGAACCGAGTTCAAACATGAAGGTGAAAGAAATAAATTACAAATACTACAAAATAATGCATTGGTCTATGATGATGTGCTGAATATCAAATATCAAATTAACTAAGCCACAACATAGGGAGTCAAAGTGGTATGAAACTTTGTGCTACTGCTTTCGTCATGCACATCTTTCATAAATTACTTTTAAATAATAGAATTACAGTATTTCATAAAACATTTACATGTTTCTCCCTGTTTGTGGGCCTAATTGTCTTTGATTGTGCTGCCCGCACAGGAAGTCTTCATTAAGACACTCATCAGTAGCGTAACACACCTTCCCAATGGTCAGTTCATTAGAAATGATCTAGATGTGTGAACATGGCCACTATACAGCAATATTGAAACTGTGCTTGTGGATGATAAACAGGTACATGTCTACAGATATTGGCTTCAGTCTATCATACAGACATTTCATTCCCCTCTAAAACAAGAGGGTTTGGGAAACAGATTCACATAACTGGGTTAACTGACAACCTAATTATTCAGTCGACAGTCTGTTAGGATGTGACATGCCTAGTCTTGAGAAGTTGGGATATTTATCCCGCTTATGAGGGCTGTGACGATTCACTCATGATGACTCTACTGGGGGATCACAAGCATCTTTAGCTTATTTCACTCCACTTATTAAGGGAGTGATTTTTCCTTTAACATGCTGGGAATGAGTTTATATCTGCTGGTTCCTAAATGCATCACAGCAGCTCCTGGCAAACTTGTCTTGCAGTGCAGTAGTGTGAAGCAGTGTTTATTGCATATGGAATTGATACCGTATGTGATTTGCTGTCCCTGTGAATTAAAATGCTGGACAGAGTAATACTCTCTCTTTTCCCAGAGTACTGAGGCAGCCTGAATTCAATTTCAAACATGCCATCAGCATTGGAGAGAAGCCTGCATTCACTTTACATCTTTATAAAAGAGACAGTGAGGGCATATCCAAACATACTAAACGGACTGGCTGCTTTAAATTGGTATATATACACCTTATACACATACATTATACTGCAACAACAACAGAGCCCACAGTAAGTAAGTACTGCAATGGCATGAGAGCGTGATGTGAGGAAATAGCTGTATGTTCATCCAAGTCATTTGGCCCAGGTTGCTGGCAACTGTCTTGGGGCATCAGTGACGTTTCAAAGCATGCGTGTCTGCTATCGCTTTGGATCACTGTGTCTTAGAGGAAATCCTTGTTCTTGTAGCTCAGGAAGATATTAAATCCAATGTGGAGATATACAGCCTCATAAACCAGTTGGGGTTCTTTGCCACATAAAGTGAGTGTAGAGTTTGAGTGTTTTTTCTCAGGCATCTTAGCATCTTCGCCTTCCCTCTCTCGGTCTCTGAAGACTGATTCAGCAGCAGCTGCTCTAGAACCTACTCTCTCAGAGGCTCTTCTGAGCTGTGTTCATAACTGCCCTCTGCCTCGTGAGTCTCTGCAGGCGGTGGACACTCTGGCACCTCACCAGTCACCGCCACCCTGATCACCCTGAGCCAGCGCTGCTTCAGCTCTTCACTCTCTGCCGCAAAGCTGTGCACAGACTTGGACTGTGACAAGCGGAAACTAGCCGGAGGATCTGCTGGCCGAGGAGCGTCGTCCACAGAGTACCCCAGCAAAGGGATTGTTGATTGAGCCTTAACGTCCTGTGGATATGGGGAGAAGAGAGACATTAAGTTTAGTAGAAGTTTGAAAGTTACACTGTGTAAACATCAGGACAACATCTGGATCAACAGAACTTTTGAAAGGCAAGTGTCAACTAACAGATGTTAAGATTTATTATAAATTATTTTTCCTGTTTACTTATGACAGATGATTTATGTACTGTAATATAAGCTTAATACACTGCAATGGATGGGCAACATGTACATAGCATTTCTCCACCTTTCACTCTACAAATGCAGGGATTGACTCAGGCAACCCTTGTGAGTGAAATGGATGGATGGATGGATGGATGGATTAATATCCAATGATTAAAAAGTAATGACAATATAAAAAAAAAAAATTATTTATTATTTAAGTGTTAATTAAATTTTTTTATTTTAAGTCAAATCAGACTGCAGCCTCTTGATAACATACTCAATATAAATGGTTGTGAGGGCAGGAATGAGTCAGATGATCCAAAATGTTCTGATTCTTTTAAAACCTTTGTGTTTGAAGCTGAGGCTCTGAAATGCACAAAATGCACATTATCCAAAGTCATAGTGTATTTCATTCAGTTTATACCAAATGGGTATTACTTGGACTTCTGATACTTTTGGATACAATACAACAGATGTGAGCTCTATTTCAGTCAATATTTAAGAGATATCTGAAAGAAGCATGTACTTCCAATATTTACTCCCATCTATCATCTAGACCTTTTATCCTAACCAGCATCGCAGGGAGTACAGAAGCATATTCCAGAGCTTTTAAGGCAAAAGGGGCAAAAAAAAAAAACCCTGGAGAAACCCTCTCACCAATTCAGGGAGAACATGCTAAATGTAGTAAATGCGATATTTTCATATTTTCAAGGTATAATCAACTCACCTGAGGTGCTCCATACAGGTAAAGCACTAAAGCTTCTTTCTGAGGGATGACGCACCAGACTTTCTGCCAGGGCTTATTCTTTTCACAATACTGCAGGAAGCCACACATTATACTACTGCCGGAAAACTGTGCTGCTTCAATCTGCCATGCAATGAAAGATAGATTAAGATATTTAGATACAAAAAGTCTTGAGAGAGAAGACTAGTTTTTTCAAAGCACCTTACCCACTTACCCTGAGATCAAAGTGACCTTAAAGGGCCCATATCCTACAATTTACTTGCATTTTTTTGCTACACTGGAAGTCTGCTTAGGACATTTTCAATGGTTTTATTCTCCAAAGAGAAGATTAAGTTATTCTTACAAGACTGTTATTCTCTTTATTCATAGATTTAAATGGGTAATTGTTACTGTGCCTTTAAGAATAAAAAGTAATGTATGTAAAGTTCTGTTACAACTAGCTTTCCAGGACTGAGCCTCAAAACTGCATTGAAACACTCGATAACACTACTGAGGATATGCCAAGCTAAATTAGTGCGGGTAGTATTGGTGGATTATTTGTAAAAGCTTTGGTTTTTATAACATGATTTTTTTTATAACAAAATACTGAATTCAATCTGGCAGGTAAATTTGCATCCTTAAACTGGGGAGTAAATGGTCCATGTTGAAATGAACAATGCTAATTTACTAAGCTGACATGGGCCTTTTAAACTGAAAGTGAAATAGGAAGTAGAGAGGAATAGAGATAGTTTTTGCTGTGTGGTTTTAGGTAGACGGTTAGACCCCACACTTAATTTAACACTAGATCACTAGTGTAACACTAGTGTAAGGCTCCACAGTGATTAGATCAAATTATTCTTTTTTGACCCCTTTTTAAAGTGCTACTCTTGCAACTCTGTTAGTGGCACACACTAACGGTTCCCTATTGCCCTCAAAACCACGCTTACCAACCCTGACTGCTTTTCCTGCACAGGTACAAGCCGTTTTCTCTAAAACTGTGCCAAGTTTGTGATACATTGTTCTTTCAGGGGCAGCGGTGGCCTAGTGGTTAGGGAGTTGCCCAGGATTGGAAGATTTTGGGTTCGATTCCCTCACCAGTAGGTTGCCCTGAGGTACCTTTGAGCAAGGTACTGTCCCCGTCACTGCTCCCCGGGTGCTTTCAATAGTTGCCCCCTGCTGCACGTGTGTGTATGGGTGAAATGCAGAGGTTGAATTACGTTGTGTTGTGCTGTGCTGCGTTTCACAATGACAAGGGTAGTCACTTTCAGAAACATGCATTAAAAATGAATTGCTTCTTCAGCTCTTAAAATAAAGTGGTTCTCACCTTAATTAAGATGTACAGTCATTTGAAAAAATTAGGACACCCTATGAAAGCCTGTGTGTTTTTTTAACATTCTTGGACATATGGATATTTAATCTCAATTTTAACAATACTGGGAAATTCAAGTAATATAACTAAACAAATAAAACTGAAGAAAAGACTTTTCAAAATCTTCTGTAAAATGTAAAAAATTTGATTTCTGAGGAGGAATCAATTAGGACACCCCCACCTTTATTCCCAATAAAAATGGCTCAAATCACACACAGGTGTAGCACATCAGGTGCACAGGATTAGAACATCGTTTCTCAGCATACTGAGGTAGGTTTGCCCCATTTAAACCTCAGACATTTAGTTTGGTGTGTTCCTGATGAGGACTGATGAGGTGAGAGTGAACACCATGGGGAGATCAAAAGGGCTGTCTGAGATCTTCACAAAGAAGATTGTAGCAGCTGCTAAGGGATTTAAAAAGATCTCAGGAGAATTTGCAATCAACCATTCCACTGTCTGAAAAAGAGTCTACAAATATAGGACTTCCAAAACAACTGCCAACATGCCCAGGTCTGGCCGTCCAAGCAAGTTCTCCCTGAGAGCACACCGCAATATTCTAAAAAAAAGTCCAAAAAATTGGAGGTGTGCAAGGAGAAACATCAAGGTCAGACTTAAATTTGCCAAAGAGAATGTAGACAATGACCAGCACTTCTGGAATAATGTTCTTTGGACAGATTGGACAGGGTTTAAAACTGAATTATTTGACACCAGAACAGATGACTGGCGTAAACCAATTACAGCATTCCAGGAAAAGAACCTCATACCAACTGTGAAGCATGGAGGTGGAAGTGTCATGGGTTTGGAAATGCTTTGCTGCAGTAGGACCTGGCCAGCTCACCATCATAGAATCCACCATGAATTCTACTGTGTATCAGAGGGAGCTTGAGGAACATGTGAGACCATCAGTGAGAACATTAAAGCTAAAGCGGAACTGGACCCTGCAACATGACACTGATCCACAATATACCAGTAAATCCACCAAGGACTGGCTGAAATCTAAGAAATGGAAAGTCCTGGAGTGGCAGAGTAAAAGCCCAGATCTTAATCATATTGAGATGCTGTGGGGGCAAACTTTCTTCAGACCAATGTCAGAGACCAGCAGATGCTACAAGAAGCATCTCACTACGGTTATTTCAGCAAAAGGGGGGAACACTAGCTATTAGGGTGTCCTAACTCTTCCTCAGTTCAATACACATTTTTGTTGATATCTTTTGTTTAATGAATAAATCAAGGTTAAATTAGCTGTTTACCTGCAGTTAAATCACTTTCTTTTTCAGAGATAAATAAAAACAAGATTAGACTTCGATATGTGAACAATTCTTAATAAAGAACTGAATATTAGGGGTGTCCTAATTTCTTCACATGACAGTAGCTATGCAGGTCAACACCCAGTGTGTCCCATTTGTAGACCATGATGCTCTTACATGGGCAGTGTTGATTGTTCTTTACATCTGTTTGTAAACCTGTGCCATCACTCACCTCCAGAATGCCTTTTTTCTTGCCTTCTTTCTCCTCACTCTCTGTGTGGCCCGTCAGGACAGAGTAACAGTCTCGGCACACCTTGCTCATCTTGTTCCCATCATATTCCAGAGCAACTTTATTGTCTGAGCACTTCCAGCATACAACCTTAGAAGGAAACAACAAACAGCAGCAAAGATTTTTTAGAATGCCAGAGGTAGTAATGTCATTCATATACTTCAATTTTCAAGTATCCATATTTTTTAAAAGTATTTCTGTTTTTGAGACTTTTATTTTAATGTCACTATTTCATAGCACAATATCCTACTTTTTTTCCCACTATTTTCTGCATGGTTTTTCCTTATAATCTTATCACCAGACCAAACCATCACAGAGCACCTTTCACCAAACTCCTCACCTTAATTCTGAAAGGGTAACACTGACAGGAAACACTGACAAAAGCTGCAATGATGTGCAGTTAAAAAAAAAAAAAAAAAAAAAAAAAATCATAAACCCAGTCTTTAAAGAGTTTGAATGGGAACCAAAGTTTGATCAATATTCTAATCTGAATTCTAGAGTATACTTTTTTTCTAACAAAAGGTATCTCTGCTTACAGAAAAATTCAGATATTCTGTCCACTAATGACATTAGCAATAGCAAAGCTCTTTTGTAACGCATGCATTTGCCCAAATCCTTTCTCAATCAGACCTAACTGAGGGAGAGAATTTATCGATTCTTAATGTCTAACTGATGTCACAACAGTATTTAAAAACAGAAGAATTTTTCTTCAAAATGAAAAATAGTTCAGGCTTACATTGTACATATAGCTGTATGTTAAATGTATTAAATATAGCTGATCATAACTACTCTGGATACCCCGAGTATACTCAACAGCTTTGCCACTTACAAAACCGCAGGCTCGACAGTGATGTCTCCTGCGTGTGAGGGCGTTGAAGGGTTCTCTGCATTTCATACACATGGTCACCTCATTATCCCGAATCCAGCGTGGCGCACGCTTCCCCAGCTCTGAAATCTGACAGCCAAATACACAAAGACACTCAATCAACAAAAATAGTTCACCCAGGCTCCTTTCACATCTATTGGCTAACTTTGTCAAATGCATGAGCAACATTATTACAGTGACGCATACACATAAAGATACTCACCGATACTTCTTCTACTTTAGATGCTGTTTTAAACGTTTCGTTCTTTTGGTGAAATATTTCTATTGTTTCCTGGAATGCCTGAAAAGCACAGAAGACTGCCATCAGAAGGGAACTTCACATGATGACATTAATGCATTAAAGATGACTCAGAACTCAGCTACTCATTTACCTTTACCCAGTCTTCTTTATCTTGTTCAGAGCTGGAGACAACGCATGCAAAAGAAAAGGATGGGATGATTTTAAACATACAAGGTTCTTTTACAGTGGCATGCTTTAGTAAAAAACATCAGGAGGTGGATGTTAGTGAGCACAGCTAAAGCAAACCTAACCTGGCCTGCAGCTCAAGAGTGCGCTCCTTGCCGGACACCTGGAAGGTGTGAGGATAATCTTCATTGTACGTTTCCGTCACCTTCATCCCATCAATGCCAATTCGCGTACGCACTGTGAACTTTTGCCCCACCAGGCTGAACTTGGGAACGCAGTACAGCAGCATGTTGTTGAACTGGGCACAGGTTAGTCAGAAAGTGTAAAACAGTAGAAATTCACATCAGCCTTAAAAAAAAATGAACTGCTTTTAGACATTAAGTAACATGAACTGAAGTGAAATTACTTAATCAATGCATTTAAACCTCATAAAACCCCTAAAAAACATTTTCTATCATTTTATCGACACTGTTCCATAAACAGCATAAACAGCTTCACATTCCAAGCAATATTAAATATATAATAATAGCTCCATGCATATTTACACAAAATATTTTTGCTATAAACATGCCCTGACAGACCTAAAAAATGTTTGGTCTCCTTACTGTGACTCTGTTGAACCAAATCAAATATGCACTTTGACAGGATCTGAATTCCATGCTCACTTAGAAATGAACATCCAGCAATTATACAATAAAAACTTATTTTACATTGGTGATAAAAAGCAAACAAGCACATGAAAGTTAAATTCACCAAACAGAAATCCATAAGAGAGCTCTACAGAGATGTTTTCTCTTGTCTAACACTCAGTTTGGCTGATAAATCTCTCGCTAATTATAAGAAGATCTGAAACAGGCGTGGTTAATAAGACAGAACGCTGAAGTGCGGTTTTGCCTTCCATAAGGACTGGAACATGGAAATGCTGACACATTTTAAAATGGCTAACCTACACTTGGGAAGACTTTAATATGATTTAATATGCACAGAGACAGTTATTACCACATAAATGTATTATAAGTGAAAGTGAAAGTGACTATTCTTATTATTGCGATTGTCACAGCACAGCACACAGTGAACCACAACGAAATTGGACCTCTGCATTTAACCCATGCAAACACCGTGCAGCAGTGGGCAGCTATGAAAGCGCCCTGGGAGCAGTGATGGGGACGGTACCTTGCTCAATGGTACCTCAGGGCAACCTGCTGGTAAGGGGCAACATACTGGTAATCTTCTGATCCTGTGGCCAACTCCCTAACCACTAGGCCACCGCTAGTATAATATCTATAATCTAGATATTATATTACATTACAAGCTACAAAAATACTGATGCACAAAAAATAAAAATAATTAACGAACTAGTACTCTCAATAAGCACCTTGATTGGTAATACAACACCTACTAGTAAAAGTGGGAACCAATAGGATATGTAACCTTCACTTTGATGTTCATTGCAGACAGTACGATACCAAAAAACTTCCTTTCATTTGCTAAAATATACCCATTTCTGCTTTCAGTTTTGCATCGTCTTGTTGACTAATTCAAGGACATTTTTGCTCCTCAAAGACTTTTTTATGGATGTTGCTTTTGTAACAAATCATGTTTAAAATCACTTCATTACTAATATTTTTTTATTATTGGCCCTAAATTGCCCCAAACTATTTGAAATATGTTATTTTATTAACGTGTTATACATGGATGAATGAATGTACATTAACTAATTAAATGAAGTTGACCCAAAAAGCCTCAGTAAATTTAGGAATCAATGCACTCTAATATGCACTTCCCTTACTATCCTAACATTTTATGATTTGGGAATGTAACTTTCGGTGGTGGCCTAGTGGTAAGGTAGTTGGCCTCAGGATCAGAAGGTCATGGGTTCAAATCTCAGGTTACCCTGAGTTACCCTTGAACAAGGTACCGTCCCCATCACTGCTCCCCAGGTGCTTTCAATAGCTGGCCCCTGCTGCGTATGGGTTAAATGCAGAGCCTGCCTTTCGTTGTGGTTCACTGAGTGTTGCGATGCATTTCACGATGCATTTTGACAAGCTGTCACTTTCACTCTCTTAAATGCCGGCGCAGAAATCAACACTACTGACTTAAGCTCACCAGAAAGAGATATCTGTCCATGGCTGAAGTGTTCCTGGCTGCCAGTTTAAGAATATGGCCCTCTTTAATAAACTCATTGGAAGCATTCACAATATCCTCCTCCTCCCCCAGCATCTCATAGATCTCCAGTAATTTCTTCAAGTTCTCCTGAGGGTAAATAATACAAAGCATGAAGGAGAAGTTGTCAGACACACATTATTAATTCCCATGGGGAAATACAGGTCATATTGCATTAGCATTATCTCCATCCAGATTAATTGCATCAAATGCTGAGTCTGTAAAAACTGCTAACGTGATTTAACTCTCTGTTGATTTCACTAGAGTGGGTGAGAGAGGGTGAGAACGAATGCACTTACGGATTTGCGAATGGCAGTGTTGGAATGGGTGGCTGCCATGGCAATTATTTCCAAGGACTCTAAAAGATAATGAATATATGTCATAAACTATGGACCTTTATTATTTTTCAACACAGAATATACCTTATTGTGGCCTTACTTTCAGCATCCCTGTGGTCCATGTGGTCTTCAGGAAGCTTCTTCAGGTAATCTTTGAGGAGCATCTCGTATCTAGGCACTCGCTGCACAGGTTCCAGCATGTGGTGTTGCAGACTCAGACACCCACACACCTCCTGCATCTGAACTCAGGACACAACATGACAAAAGGAAAATAAGAACAGCTGATGTATGACCAGGAATAATTTGTAAAAATCTAATTAATAAAAGTAGCTTAAACTTCAGTCCCCATCATACAAAGCGCACACCTAAATCAATACAAGCTTGCCTTAAACTATGCCAGGTTGCCCTGTTGTTAACTTGTTTTGTTACATAAACAAACTTTCAAAAATAATTTTGCAGTGAAACTCAATGGAACTTTGTGGAAACTGTAAGGAACCTTTAGGCCCCCTGCTGAAGCATGACTGTTGCAGAAACCAGAGAGATACACGAGAGAAGCTATTAATGTAGGATGACACTGTGTTACTATACTTTTTAAATCGGTCTATGCATTCATCATAATAGTTTAGCTAATTTTCACATTATTTGTATAACAAACCTAAAAATATATAAATATTTAGTCTGTGCTAGGCAGAAGATGCTTACCCCACATCTCGGTGACCAATAGTGATCATTAAATTTGTAATTTTTGATTAAAAAAAGTGACTATACAAAAAAAAAACAATCTGCCCTTTAACCAAAGACAACGGTTTATTTTCTGTATCGACACTAGGCTGGCCCAATCACATCTCTCACTATCCTCAGACCCAAAATTTGACTTAAACTTGCATGAACTAAAACTAGACCAAAACCCAAAATGTTCAAATGACTAAAATATGATATTTTTAATGTATTTTAGTAAAACGTCTAAATCTGAATCTAACCTTCTAACATTTCTTCTGCTTATCATATTTCCTAGCTCACCTGGATATCCTGAATGATGGCTTTGAACTGTGGTGAGCGGTCTGTCCACTGTTTCAGCAGCTCCATGGCTTTATCAAAGTTACGCACATATTCTGCATACATCTTCAGAAAGGGAGTGAGCTTTTGCAGGATGTCTCCAATGCGAGGTGTTGATTCCCTAAGAAGTTCGATACAAGACTATTAAACCAAATACAAGGCACTGAATCCTTTAAAAGCACAGATCATCTTACTGTGACTGTGTTTGTCTGTGTACTGTGAAATAACACTTCCTGCAAAGAAACTACCTCTCAGTAAAGGATATAGCTGAGTAAAGCTGGATTTCTCACCATTCCCCCATGCGTTTTTCCAGGTCAGGCAGAAGGAACTGGCTGTGGAAGGCATTGATGGAGGAGATATTGGAGAAGATGTTCTTTACCACATCCCCAGGGAATGTTCCTCTGTTAGCCTCCTCCATCAGCTTGGCACAGAACACCTGCACAACAAGGCCAAGAGGAGGGTGTGTGTAGATTAGTTTTTTTCCCCTGCACTTTTCCGTATTTTTTGGTTACCTGAAGACCCCCCCCCCACCCCCATCAATAACTGAGTAACAATGCTAAATTATACTAACTCATACAATGCATATTCAGGTTGTCAGACCCTTTGAAGTTTTTAACATTGCATTGTTTAAGATTAATTGTTAAACTAATTACATTGTTTACTTGTTAAATTAATTTTAAAAATGTTTCAGAATAATTTAAAATAAATTTTTTCCCCACCATATATCTACACAACACCCCACAAGTGGTGGACACAAGTAGTGATGGCTTAGCGTGTAGGGACTAGGCCCCACATTTGGATGGTCGTGGATTTGATTCCCGGACCAGTAGGTTACCTAGAGCAAGGTACCGTCCCCCACACTACTCCATTGTAAAATAAGTCTGAGGCACAATTTTATTTGGAACACTTTAAAGGGTCTGAAAATCTATAATAATATAATTACAATATAGATAAATTAGTACACTGTCCCAATGCAAACATTAAGACTGCAGAAGAGAGGTGAAGAACAGAGTGCAGACAGGTTGGAGTGGGTGGAGAAGAGGGGCAGGAGTGAGCTGCGACAGCAAGAAAGAAAAGGTTTACAAGAAGGTACTGAGACCAGCAAAGTTATATAGATAATGGGGCTGATGGCAGTTAAAGATGCTGAGATTTGCCTTTAAAGTCACAAGGACAGAAAGGATTACAAGGTTTTTAGAGAGACAGCTCAGTTGCTATGGTTTTCAAACAAAGTCAGATTGCACTGGTTTGGACATCTGCAGAAGAGAGATAAAGACTATATTGGGAGAAGGATGTTGAGGAAGGAGCTGCCAGGCAAGAACAAAAGAGGACGGACAAAAAGGAGGTTTATGAATGTGAGGAAGAATATGCAGGCGGTCAGTGTGAAAGAGGAAGATGCAGTGGACCAGAAGGAACGAAAACAGATTATCCATTATGGTGACCCTAACGGGAGCATCCAAAAGAAATAGAAGGACAGGTATAATACACAGTGCAAATGCAATGCAGTAGCATCAAAACATACACTCACCTGATCTAACAAGTTGAGTCTGGCAACATAGGCTTTCTCCGTCTGCAGAAGCTCATTAGCAATCTTGTAAAGCTTCTGCTCATTGGTCTCCTGTACAGGAAAAAGAAATCAGCTGAATCTACACTCCAAGGATATTTCTTGCTGATTTCTTCCAAATACTGTCAGCAGGAGATACACTAAGTTACATAATGACTGTAGTGCAATAACAAACATGTTTCTAGTCAAAGATAAACTCAATTACATTTCATTTTCATTAGTATGAACTGTCAAAATATTGATATAGCATTTTACAGTTGGTATAAACTCAAAGTTTATAACTGCACCCGTCAATCAAACAGATGGCATTCCTGCCTCCAATAAACACTATTTATTGGTCAGGCCTGATTTATAGAGCATTTCCTAGAACAGATATGTGGCTACATGCAGGCAGCATAGACAGAATCAATTGAGACCCAACATAAAGACTATCCACCAAAAGGAAAGGGGCATTCCTCTTTCTGGAGCCCTGATTCCTCTCAATTTTTTATTTAACATTCTTAGGGACCTCCTTTCCTGAAGTCATTGTCTTTGGCTCCTTAACTAGTAGTCTGGACCTCTTTAAATGACTGTGGTTAAAAGCACAGTAAAAATAAACTGAACTGATCTGAATTTTAAAATCTTAGTTAGATCCATAAAAAAAAAAAAAAAAAAAGACACTTTGAAGTGCAATGCTGAGCATGTATATAACGTATACATACCATGCAAAAATCTTCTGCGAAAATGACATTTAAAGCTGTTTGTCCACATACTTGCTTTGGTATCACTACTTCATTAGAATGAATCAGCTGCTCATGCTGATAGTGGCTAAAAGATTCTAAGGAAAAACAAACCTGAGATTTTTTTTTTCTACTTTACAAAATATCATCTACTTCAAATATACAAAACACAGACCCTGTTTTTTAGTTTCTTGTTTATTTGTAATTATGTTAACCTGTGTTTTGATGACATAGGGTTAGGGTTCATAAGATTACTTCACAGTATTTTATATATACACACACACATACATACATACATATATATATATATACACACACATTTACGGCATTTAGCAGACACTCTTATCCAGGGACAGTCCCCCTGGAGCAACTTAAGGGTCTTGCTCAGGGACTGAGCTAGAGGTGAGATTCGAACCTGGGACCTCTTGATCCATAGGTCCATAGGCAAGTATCCTACCACTAGACCACCACCACAAACGCACGCACGCACGCACGCACGCACGCACACACACACACACACACACACACACACACACACACACACACACACACACACACACACACACACACACACACACACACACACACACACACACACACACACACACACACACAATTAGGATAGACATTGTGCCAGCAGAGGCCTTCAAAGGGAACTTCCTGCTGAAGAAAGATAGAATACAAAAAACAAAAACACTGCTGCCCTAAGTGCTGTCAGCGCTTTAAGCTGACAAATATCAAACTGACACCAGATGCAAACAATGTGACCTTTAACCTGTCTCTCATATCCCTAATACAGCTGAGGACATACTCTACTTAACCTCCACAACTGTGCTCCCAACTTTTGGCACAACGCTGATTTACTGTCGATTAACTGGCAAAAAGAGAACTGAGCAAGCAGGAAATAAGGGTGGGAGAAAGGAAATAAGTAAAGACAATAAAGGAGGGACTAGTGTTGACGGAGCGAGAAAGAGAGAGATGTTCATCAAGTGTATTATTAACTACAAGAGCTGTAATGGTTTAATGGGTAATGATTATAATTGAAATTATATCAATTATATTTTTCAACAGCAATTGCAAACACAGACACTGGCCATTAGTGCAAACTAAAAACCTGTGCTTTCATCAAACTAAGAACCTATGTGCCTTTTTCTTACTAGATTGTGAATAACAAAAAGTCTAGCCATTCACCCATATATAACCACACCAACAAAACCAGTGGAAGAGCTAGATGTTTTAACAGCTAATATTTTGGTAAAAGGATGAAAGATAAGAGGGACTTTCTGGGTTAGATGGGAGTTCTCTGCAGTGCAGAATTGGTTTGTTTTTATTATGCAGATGTTTCCCTGTTCTTAAATTAGATGACTTACAAAAAAAGCTTAATCTATTCTTGAATTCAACCCTGCTAATACTGCAGCAAGCCATCTCCCCAGTGATAAAGTGGAGGCCTCTGTTTTAAGCTTCTGTACCCCAGTTCTGCTCTGTGCCATGATAAAGGGTTCTTCCCTCTGATATTGCAAAACCTAGTTTGATGGATAAAAGTCTTTTAGTCTTAACACATTATCAGATAACTGCAGGTTTCAGTTGTCCTTACTCACAACATACAAGTTTGATTTTACATTCAAAATGACAGATAAGTCTGGTCATGAGTCAGAATCCTGATGAGTTAACTTTTTACCTAAAGAGGAGAACTAGCTCCTCATAATCAATTAATACATAGTGATACTATTTTTACATTTTATAGCACCCAAGGTCACTTTACAGTTTACAGAACAAGAAAGCAGTATTAATTAAACAGTTAACATAAGGCAAAGACAAACAGCAGCATCTCAAACACTGAACAGGAAGAACCAACTAGAACTAGAGCTAGAACTAGAGGCAGCAGAAAAAACATTCTTAAATTGGTTTTGAACACAGGCAGAGATGTGACCCCCTTAGTAAGGGAAGACTGAGGATTTATAAACAAGGTTCTAAAATAACACAGACTAGACATATAGGGGCAGTGCACAGCGCCAATAGGCAGGAGGTGTCACATAACTGAGTCCTAAATGCTCATACCTCATATAAAACACAGTGATTTGTCATACTGCACCTGTCTTTTTTTTAAAAGCCATAAGCCACGCAAAATGATCTGTTACAACATCTTAACCACAGGAGTGTCAGTTCTTCTGGTGGTCCTTTGATTACCCACACATAAAAGCTGGGTCAAACACTAAGAAAAACACCCACCTTGTGTTCCATGCTCTTATCTTCTTCCACAGTGGCCTCATTCTCAGTGTCCTCTGTCCTGGCCTCGTTCTCTGTCTCTGTCGCCTCTAAGAGAGACTCTCTATGAGACTGATCTAAGTCTGTGTCCACACTCTTCTCTCCATTCAGCAGTGGTTGGCTGTCTGTACACTGTTCGCTCTCTCCGCTCTCTCTGTCCATCTGGGCTAGCATCCCGTTGGCAGAGTGGCCATCAGCATGGCCGGGGCTGACCGCGGTGGAGTCCGGCGGCTGCTCTTTAGGCTCCGGCTGGTTCTGAGCACTCTTGTGCACTGGGCTGCAATTAGAAGTCCTTACAGGGTTCTTTAGAGGAGTACCCTCCCTCCTACTGTCTGTGTGACTGAGAGAGAGAGAGAGAGAGAGTGTGAGAGAGAGAGAGAGAGGGAGAGAGAGATAGAGTGTGAGAGAGAGAGAGAGAGAGAGTGTGAGAGAAAGAGAGAGAGGAAGAGAGAGATTCTGAGGCAGAGCAGAGCTGGGTCTGTTTCCTTCAGGAAATCAGTAAAAACCATGTGCTCATGGCTAACAGCTGCTCTTTTACCGTATCTGCTTGCAGATTAAAACAGCTAGAGAGATGGAGAGAGAGAGAAAGAGAGCTAGTGAGAACATGTGAGAAAATGGGAGTGTGTCATAGTTAAAAATACACTCCTGTAGCTACATAAACTTCCTCTACCATGTGGGGCAGAGTGTGTTTGTGCATAGATACTTACACAAGCATGTGTGTATGAGCAGACGATGTGAGTGCGTACAGGTTTGGGAGCAGCTTTGAAGGAAAGTGGAAATGAGGAGGATGGGAGAATATGAGTGGTAGGAGAGGCATGTTTGCCCAAGAGATGCCCTGCTGGCCTACTTCAGACTACATGCACACACACACACTGTACCTAATGGCACCTAAGAAAGACTGTAAGGGCACAAACCAAATGAGGTTTAAATGTATGTAATGTATGTAAGTAACTCCAGCACAACGTGGTAATTCCCCTGCTAAAAACATCAAACCCAACAATTTACAGATCATCTGAATCAGGTGCATTTAAGCAGGGAAATCATCAAGCTTTGCTGAACACTGGCCCTTCAGAACTGCAGTGGACCCTGGCTTAAAATATTCAGAAATGGATTCAGCAAAATAGAGGAGCAGAAGAAATATGTAACATGTTTTTTATGCTAGCAAGATAAAATCAGTACAGTAACACTGAATCAATATTTAAACACACACAGGCTTATTTTATTTTTCTACATTGTCAGGTCAAAAAATACTGTTGTGGGGTCAACAGCACATGTCCCATATATATATATATATATATATATATATATATATATATATGTACTTTAGACACACTCACAGCTCACTTGACAAAACTCTTCAACAACAGCTTGCTGATTTTTGTTGCGTGCTATAATTAGGGCAGTGTGCCTTTAGGAACAGGGTTGGTATATGTGCACGACCTCGAAGTAATTTCACATTTTTGAAACAAAACACTCAATACCATTTTGTTGATCCTGGCATTGTAGAGCATCCCTGTTTTTCTTTGTTGCTCTATCCTGAAATGTGCAAAAACCCACACATACATATGTATGCATACACACATCCTGCAGCTGCTTCCCAGTCTGTGGCCCACCTGGGCCTCACATTAGGCAGTCCTTTCCTGTACAGCACACTCTTTACAGGGTGGGACACAGGACCCGAAGGTGCTACAGTGCAGTACAGTACTGCACACTGTAAATGTCCCACAGACGTTATACTCAAGATATTATTCAGTTCTTTCATAACATAAGGTCACTATGTTTAACTGAAACAGCTTCAACCATTTTACCTGTGACTAATATTCTGATGACATTCATAAACTGGTGTAATGGAGACAATGAGCTACTGTCTAGTTTTTACAATCAAGTCCAAGCAAATGCATATTCTGCTCTCAGTTTTGGATTGTTATGAACACTTTGCTAGTAAACTGGTCTTTACTGTGGGCCACAACAGTCTGCACACACGTCTCAGAGCCCTTCACAGGAACTCTTGAGAATACTGACACAATAAAGAGCTTGACTCCTACACAAAAATGAAGTACAAAGTCATCAGACATGAGAGGCAAACAGGATGTGCGCATGTGTCTGTGGGGGTATTTATAGAGTAGATATCAGGACCTATAACTTTTTGTGGGTGGCTGAGGAGTCTGTAAGACCTTATTAAATCAACCAGTACACAGTATAAAAATATCTGTCATCTTAAGATTTTAAAAACAATGAGACAATATGAGTTAAAATGTCACCATGTGAACAGAGAGCAGGTAGCTTTGAATCAGCTTTGCCACTTTTAACCACATTATTAGCATTCTAGTGACAGTTACTAGCATTTTCTGATTGTGACAAAGATATACACAGCTGCATCCGTTTTCAGAATATCAATAGTTTAAGTGTCTTAAAGACCCTTAAAAAATTAAAGGAATACTTGAATGATCTATTAAATGAAATGCTTAAATTGAATAATAATCTGCCTCTGGACTAAATTGTACAGTTTAATCATAAGAAAAACTGCAAGTTTGCAAAAAGAAAGAAATATTTTTTTTTGACACTGGAGGGGAATTGAAGCCCAGGGTTCACAGAAAGAATACAGTGAAAATAAAATCCACCAGTAGGGTGCAGAAGAACATGTACTCAGTCAGAATGAGTGAGGCAGCACATGAAAAAGAGGTTAGAAGTTTGACTTATCTATGAAAGCAGGCCTACCTGTGCTTAGGTCTCATCATCTGAAGCTTAATATGTAGTTAAAGCCTTACAGTAAAAGCCAGCAGTTCTGGCCATTCAAAACCACCCCCTTACTCAACCTCTCACTTGAGAAACATTTTGTAGCAAGTGGGAGTCACTCAACTTCTCCTTCCTGATAAAGTCTTCCTGTGAAACTATGAAATAGAAGCAAATATTTTCCCCATCCTCTGTTCCAATACATCATTCAACATTGAGTAGCCTGATATGGTGACAATGACAAACGGGTAATCTTGACCTCTCCAAAATATTACGTTAAAATTTATGGCATTTAGCAGACGCTCTTAGCCAGAGCGACTTCCATGTCCTAACAATAGGGACAGTCCCCCTGGAGCAACTCGGGGTTAAGGGCCTTGCTCAGGGACCGAGCTAGAGGTGAGATTCGAACCTGGGACCTCTTGATCCATAGGTCCATAGGCAAGCATCCTACCACTAGACCACCACCACAAACATTTGTAACTTCTTGATCCATAGGTGGGTAGGCCAAAATTCTGTACTTGCACACAAACTGAGAACAGTGAGCATTTGTCCTCTATATTTAACCAATCTTAGATACACTGACAGTGAACACATACATTTAAATCTTTCTACACACCAGTGCTGAACACACGCACAGCAGAGGGATGCAATACCTGCATCCAGGGGGGGCAGAGATGGGGTTAAGTGCCCTGCCTAAGAGCACAGGTATGGATGTGGAAGTGGGAAAACACAGTTTCCCACCCACAAATCACCCTCATTTTTACTACCAGTCTGGGGGATTGAACCAGCAACACCATTCAGCTTTAACCATTAAGCCAACACGGCCCCTGGCAGGTTATGCTGTTCTTATCTTTATTACATTGTAGCATTTGAGCAGACAAGTGAAAGCTGCTCACATCAAAAGCAGTGACCAGTTTCTGGCTAGAAACTGACTGCAAAGGTCTAACCACTTTCTACTGACACCACAGACAACAGAACATTCTTTAAAGCACAGCAGGCAACTATATCCTGACAATCAAAAGTTGTCTTGTTTTGCATCATTAACACTTAACAGAAATCAACAATTTATTAATGCACCTTTTTTCACTTTTTTGTTAAACCTACACTTGAAAACATTGTGACCTAAAGGTGATTTAAACATATCTGATCATACCTGTTCTCTTCGAAGCGACTGATGAGGTCGGACACCCGGCCCTTCCCGCCTCCTCCTACTCCTCCTCCCTCCTCCATTTTGGAGCTGAAAGGTGGGGCTCTGCCCAGTGGCTTGCAGAGCTCTGTCACCGTACTCTGGAGGTGAACTGGTTTAGGAGGCACTGCAGGACATGCCAAGAGAAAAGGATCAAAGTGTAGAGCTGTGCAATATCGCCTCTTACTTTTCACTGCAACACTGACCAGTACAGTATATGATTCATGATATATCAGGGGAATAAATATAGTGAAAGCAATTTTTTGACAAAGACCCAGAGTGTTTCTGTGAATACCTGGATTCATCAAAACATTCATTTAACCCGATAAAATGGAATTATTGTAGTAATTGCATTAAACATTTTAATAAAAACATTTTATTATATTTTAAGACAAAGCAATAATATGATCTAATATACGAATTCTGGTCTACTACACAGTCCTATAGTTCATATAAACATATTAAATCGCATTCATACCAAAAGTTCTGTCAAACCAATAAACTGGAAAAGAAAAAAAAAAGGAAGAGAAATTAGACCCAGACATTGATCCACTGAACAGTTTTCTAGTTTACAACTGCAGTGCCTGACAATCAGCATATGGTGGCAGTAGTGTATATTGCAGCAAAGTACAAGCTGATACTGGAGAAACATGAGCAAGTCTAAGACTTAGACTTGAAGTTTTTCCACCTGCAGTGGGTGGTCTGAATATAATCTCTCTAACTTTTAGTTAATTATTAAACACCTGTCTCCAGTACAGCTCCACTGTCCACTGTCAGCTGTCCAGAGGTGGAGTTAATGCATGTTAGAAGTGTCTTCATCTATTGAATTTGAACCAAACTAATACATTAAATTTACATTTACGGCATTTAGCAGACGCTCTTATCCAGAACAACTTCCATGTCCTAATTAAAGGCACAGTCCCCCTGGAGCAAATCAGGGTTAAGGGTCTTGCTCAGGGACCCAGTGGTGGTAGTGCCAGAGGTGGGATTCGAACCTGGGACCTCTTAAGCCATAGGTCCATAGGCAAGTATCCTACCACTAGACCACCGCCACCCATACTGAGCTTGAGTTAACTTTTGTAAGCTGGTTTTTGGGTTATTAAAAAAGGGTCACTACTACATACTTTATATATTTATAACAGAAACATGGTTCAAACAGCACAGAAATATGATGACGGCAATTTCCCTTTTGAAACATTAAGCCCAAGCTACGCATGCCCCTCCTGTGCAATAAGACGTAGACATATGTATATGCAATTTGTGCCGTTAAAGGTGACAAAACTATATCTGGTTTTACCTTGTGGTTTAAGATGCTGAGCGATACGGCGGCCCGAGCCTCTTCCATTTACTCCACTGGAGCTCCTGTCACTGCTTCTGCATCCCCGACTTAGCCTGTGACTGTGGCGTTCTCGAGGGCTGCTGTCAGGATCTGAAAAAGAGTGTAGAGGTCTTTCAGTTTCAATAAGCACGGCAAGAGCTGCCTTTGTTAAGAGTTAGATTAGGAGAATCGAAGATAGCAGGAAGTGTATGTACCAGTAAATGTATACTGTCACTGCTGACAGCAAGTTTGCGTAATGTCAGAAAAATCTTTCTCGGGTCTCTTAGAAACAGTTCAGTGGATGGTTCTTGAAAAACCATTTTCTTAAATGAGATGTGAAGATGGTGTGAACAGCCGCTTTTTAAAGTTTACCTCTAAATAATGATTTTTTCTTTTTATACAAAATGCTTAAAATGGATAAAGAATCTAAATGGAATGTAAAAGTCCTTTATATCTTTGAATGGTTCTGCATAGTTTTACATCTTTTACAAATGTTTAATAAGCAACTGAAATGGTTCTGTGACACTATATAACAATTCTTTGAGAAACATTATATTAAGAGTTTGTTGGATATGTAAAGATCTTTGAAGGAACTCAAAAAGGTCCAAAGTGAAAAAGTACAGAACAGGGTAAAGCACAGGGGAATATTAAAAATAAACATGTATGGTTAGGGACAGGGTTAAGGGCATGGAAATTTAAAATTCATGACAAGCACAAAACCTCCCAAGCTGTCCCATGGTCCAAACTCATATCACGGAGAATCAAACATGATTTACCCGTTCCAGTACCTTTTTTTCTCCTCCCAAATGTCACTTTAGACTTAATCTGTTCTTGAACTCATCTTGCGTGTAGATGCTATGCTAATATCATTAGACCTTTAACTGTTTAATTGCATAATTCCAAATCTGACAAAAGTGCACCAGGTCTTGCAACATTCTTCAGTAATTTCTATTACTGAGTGTTCTTCAAGCATGGTGTGAGTATGCTGTTCTCACCTGTATGAATGCTTGTAGGTGCAGAAGTGAAATGGTAGAGGTTTAACTCAAAGCTTTTAAGGTTTTTGATATCAGTCATGGCTGTACAAAAAGTGACCTTGAAACTGGCTATGACTCAAGCGAAAACTCAAACATGCACATTTTTAGCCATTATGTTCCTCTATGGGAACAAAATCCTAGTTATCTGCATTATCAGTGTTCAGAAAATGCAGACATGTTCCAGTTTCATTATGGGGAGAATGCTGCTTTTAAATTGCATTGGACCAGCAAGCTTCCTTGATTCCGGGTTTCATGCACCATTCCTGTCTCTGTGACCTCTGACTTCCTCCCAAACAACCACCATGATGGGAGAAAATCTCTCACAATTCAAAAGTAATGTCCCATGGGCTTAATGGACAAAAAGAATGTAAATAGCTCTTTGATATCATACCAGCAAGGGGAAAACTCTGATACTCAGAGGCTATTTTTACTACAGCAGTTTAACCACAAAATGAGAGTGGTTCTCACACGAAGCAGAGAAACTTTAGAAGAGTGCATATGTCCAAAGCTTCACTTCTTAAACAGGCTCTGAATCACTCCCTCAAAGACAGAAACTAGATTGCACTCTAAAATGTAAACTTTACACACACTGACTTTGCAGTTTATTAGGTTACATTTACAGCACAAGGACATATGTATGCAGGCACAGATGTAGTGGATTCAGCTAAACCCCATCCAATACCCCTGGGATGAACTGGAGTTTGTAACCCAGAATCATGCCTTTTGGCTGAATGCAATCAAACCTTTACAGTGTACCAACATCTACAGTAAAGGCCTTCCAGAAGAGTAGAGGCAGTTTGTTCAGCAAAGAGGCCATGCTAATAACCTTCATAACAAAAGACACGCTGGAGGAGGAAGTGTCTAAAACTGTTTTTGGACAAATCTACCTCTTGCGTGTGTACTCACTGGTCATTTGATCAAGTATGTCTACCTACTAAAAGAAGAAACACTTCTGCCCCTGATCTACCATGTCCATCAATAGAAGGGATGACTTTTGATCCAGTTGGTGGCATTAGAGTGGCTGGTGGAACATGGTGTGGTGCCTTTAACAGTGCACTCAAAAAGTCCAGAAAAATAATAATATAGTCCGGGGCAAGTCACTGTGTCTTTCCCTATTAGCTCCTCTGTATCACGGCCTCATGGAAATGAAGATTCTGCGGCATGTTAAAGAGAAGCACAGTAAGTGATTAGCCAGCACAAAGGGGACCTTTCTCTGGCATTTCGACCTTTTTATCTCCACTGCACATCTTGCTGCCAATAGCCTGCAGGCCTCTTTATGTCTGACCATGAAAGATGCTGCTGTGTCTCCTGTCAACACATTGGGGAGATATGAATGGGGAGCAGTGAGTGACAGGTTCATGTGTGAATGGCTCTCACAGCTTTATTTTTAACATCACTATAGATGCTATATATTGAAAACCTACTGTAACCAATCAATAAATTATAACATATGCAACTATATCTCATGAATGCACATCACAAATATATTGTAATTTTTTATTTTTTGATAATAACTTAATCGCAAAAAATTATGATCTGTGTTACAAACCAAGCATAAGCTACTAGGCCTGAGATGACCTTTCTTTTTACTGAATATATATTTTGATGATTCCTCCATATTTATAGTCATTGCCAAAAAAAAAAAAAAAAAGATTCTAGGTCACGCTATGGTCAAAAAATTAGAGTAAGGCTTGCAACTGGAGGGTTGCCACTTCAATCCCCAGGACAGAGAGAAAAAATTTGTGTGAGTGGAGAGTGCGTGAACAACACTTTCCCATTCCTGTGAACATGGCTAAAGCAACCTCTTGCCCCTGCCCCTGGTGTGTGTTCGGTGGTTCTGGGATGGGTTAAATGCAAAGGACAAATTCACTGCTCACTGTTCATAGTGGGTGTGTTTCTGGCGCAGGAATTGTATACTATATTGAGGTGGTTTGTGAAAATAAGCCCTGATATAAAGAATGGTTGCTGGCAGCATTTGCATACCCCTTGCCTACCCAGGTCGTGGGTTCAAAACCTACCAGACCAGTAGGTTGCCTTGGAGCCTTGCAGCTCCAATTCTAAACAAGTAGAACAATGTAAGGACTCAGTTCATGAGTCCAAAAATCTCTTGGCCTACTAACTTCATCTGTGGTAAATGAAAAACTTTGTAATTTAAAGTGACCACTGTTTTTTCCCTAATAAAGCAGCCAGCTTGTGAAGTAGCACCAGTTCAATTGATGTTCAGCAGAAAAAACAGAAATTCTTCTTTTCAAAATAAAAAGAAACAGGCTTGCAATTTTTGGAAAACAACATTAAATGTCACAACATTTGTCTGGCAATAGGTTCAAACAGTTAATACATTCACAACTGCTATACTCAGCAATGATTCTGGAGAGTAGTAAGGCTGTTAATTCACTTAAACACTTTTTTTCTGTTTTTCCATTGCACACCACTGTGTGTGTTAGTAGGTATAACAAGGACAAAGTTAAAAAATGTGTGATATAAATACATTTCAGTTAAACTGAAGGGCTGAAAGCAAAGTTAGCCATGCAGAGCAAAATTAACAAACCTCCTCTGCAAAACAGATCTTGGTCACACTTTTTTAAAAAGCAACACGGCACTTCCTCCAGTATACTTCCTCATACATCTCAGTGTTTTAGATAGCATACGGTCCCGGAATCACAAGCCTGGTGAGAATAGTGTGAAACCAAGATTCTTCTTGTGTGTGTGTGTGTAAATGTATGTGTGTGTGTGTGTGTGTGTATGCATGTATGTATATGCATGTATGTATGTATGTATGTGTGTGTGTGTGTGTGTGTGTGTCTATAAGCGAGGGTGATCAGTGAAAACCCACTCAGGTGGGTCAAGAAGCTAGGTACAGGACATAGTCTATTACATAGTCATAGATATAGTTACCATAGCAACCACTTCAGTTTTTTATCAGCCTGAGAGTATAGATAGAACAGCAAAATCAGACACTGAAATGTGCTTAGTTTCATTTTGTCTGCAATAGGGGTCTATTCCCTATACCTTAAAATGTACTTCTCCATTGATCCACTCTTGATTCTTGAGTGTGATTTCCTTGGTTAATAAATGTCAATTTCAAATCAGTGTTAATTTCTTTATATTAATGGTCTGATGAACTACCAAAAATAATGCAGCACAGTAAAAAAAAAAAAAAGTTAACCTCAAATTAGCACCGCTGCTTGAAGCTAAAAAGAACCTTCACAAATAAGAAAGCTTCAGTTTATGGTTAATTCAAGCACCACAATTGGAACTGTTCAGAGCATTTTGACCAAAATAAATTGGTTTGGATCCTTAAACTCGTTTTTTTTTTGGTGGAACCAAAAAATGGTCGGTTTTTCCAGTGGAAATGGAAATCTTTCTTCTTAATATTTCTGCTGTGTAGCCCCTTTTCTGTTGATGACTATGATTATATCAGTTCTAGGATTAGGCTTAGGGTTAATTATATCAATTCCAAAATGGTAGAAATGAAAGGTGGTGCACCAGATGGTACCGAGGTTCCAGGTGTCCTGACGGAACTGGTTCAAGAACAAGATGAAAACAGCCATCAAACTAATTGTGCATGAGCTGGTTAAAAAGCTGGCTGAGTCAGATGTATTATGGAAAACAAAAAATGTGCAGGACATTCGGTAGAACTGGCTTTGGCAACCATTAGCCTACTTATGTACATAGAAGTAAATCATAAAAAACAAAAAAAATACTGCCAGCACCGGTTATTTTGAAAAAAGTACAGCACAGGGCTAAGCAGAATAAGATAAAAGCCCTGAAGACACTTTTAGGTACGAGGAAGCTCTACAGCTACAAGGAAGCAGGTTTTCCCAAAGCAGTGAAGCAAGTCAAGCAAATCAAAATTCTGCCAGAAAGAAGACAACTGGAGATGACCACAAGACTAAAGAGAAGGAAAGATATCAGATGAAGCTAAAAGAATCTTGCTTGTTTGTGACAATGCCTAAAGACGTGGTCTAAGAATTGAGCCTTTGTGGATCATTTTAGGTTGGATCCACAAAGGCAAACACAAGACAGTGTGTGTCTCACACTTCGATGTTTAGTAAAGAGGAGAAAACATTCGGCTGTGTTTGTCACGGCCTCCACTAAGTCCCAGTCATGGATTCACTCTTCTCTCTCTATGTCTATCAATAACACCAGCCTGTCCAACTGTCCAGATGCACACATTTGAGACAAATTACTATGTAGACAATTACATTGTTTAAATTAGAGGACAGATTAATGAGCAAAAAAAAAAATCAAATCTCCTTAAAATATAGAATAGTACCAGCCATAGAAGTAAAACAATGAAAAGCAATGAAGATGTGTTAATATTTAGCTCAAGGAAAAATGAAAAAGTGCAGAAAAAACTCACTTTAGTTACACGGTGTCCAGCAGATTTAAGAAAAGCACCACCATCTTTGACACTACATGCACCGCAGTGACCAAAACTGAACCATCAAAGAAAAAAAAAACAAACAAAAAAAACACAACACACACAGGAAATAGCTCCTCCCTTTTTGAAGGCCTCAAGCTCAATAAAAAAAGACAGTTGTGTGTTACACCTGGTTTCTTAAATGTCATACAGTACTGGTTTACTGCTGCTAATCATTTACAAGTAGGTAAAATAACCTGGCAGGACCAGGCAAACGTGCAGCTCCAGGGGTGGTACCACATAGATTTTACCTGATTATTCACTACAGGAAATGCACTCATGCAGGAACAGAGAACCAGGTTAACAAAAATCTATGGCAAATTAATCACTTTGGACTGTACTTTTTATGGAAAATGTTGCTCAAATTCAGTGTCTTTAAACCAAACAAAACACAATAATCTGTATATTGCATTGGTCAAGCTAATAAACCCACAGTACCGGTAAACTCAAAACTTTCTCTTTGAGGTTTGATTTGTCATAATAGAACTCAACAGTGGAACCTAATTAAGAACAACAGAATGATTATTTGAAAGTTCAAGATTTACAAATCCTTATTTAGCTTTAGTTTTCAGTGGCTTTTTTATTTATAGAAGAAAGTTAATCGCAAGAAAAAAGAACTTGGACAAAAAACAAAAGTCACATAAATTTACCAGTAGCTGTTCACCAGTCCTGCACACCAGAGGAATTTTAACCCATTTTAACCCAACTGTATCCGCATACGGAGAGGTTTTGTGTACATGTGTATAACATGGTGATTAGAAATCACACAGGATCACAAGGATAAACACAGTGACTTCAACTACTGAATTACTGAACTCCTGAACTACAATGAGAAGGCACGGATGTGATTCGATATAGTTGAATTCCAGTTGGGATGAAAAGGAAAAGGATTCACATATGATAACTCCACACACTGTTTAGTCAAATCAAAAAGCAACAAATCCCAAGGCATGGATTTAAATCGACCACAGAATCTAAACATAATCTAAAAATCTAGAAATAAAACATGCACACACAAATGTAGTCCTGCAAGAATGCTTGCACCAGCATGAAAGATCCCCTTCCGTAAAAAGGTCATTAAATTGTTTACCAAATTCCTCTCTCTCTTTTTGCAGATCTAATTTGTTTTAATCTGATTTTAGGTGAGGACAAAGACAGAAAAGATACGTTGGTTTGTGTCTTTTTTGGTTCTTTTTTGTATCTACTTAAAAATGTATATTTAAAGTTACGGCATTTAGCAGACGCTCTTATCTAGAGTGACTTCCATGTCCTAATTACAGGGACACTCCCCCTGGAGCAACTCGGGGTTAAGGATCTTGCTCTTGAACCCAATGGTGGGAGTGCTAAAGGTGGGATTCAAACCTGTGGCCTCTTGATCCATAAATCCATAGACAAGTATCCCACCACTAGACCACCACCACCCCTAATCAGTCCTATTTGGTGACTCAGGGAAGTCTTTCGTCCTGGTTAAATCACCCTCTTGATGCTCTAAAAGCAATGGCCTATGTCAATAAAATCATTTTTAAAGGATCGATTCGACTAGATTCTCTGCTTGATCAACAAACTGCCTTTGCTACAGTATCCACAACAAGGACACAGGAAGGACCATATTTTGGCTACCTGCCCATGATGCAATGCTCCTAATGTGTCTACTTTTTGTTCCCCTTCAAAAAGCCAGATGGAATGTTGTGCATAAGTGATCACAGCAATGCTTTCATTTTTTTTTTTGGTGCAATAACACAGAAAGACACCTGTTTCAAGTCTCTGTCTTTAGTTTTATAGGTGGGAGAAGTATACATGACAAATACAGAGATCATTTCTCATCAACTGGTGTGCATAAAAGATGATGTCATCTTTACAGCTCTGCTAACCAGGAAGTCAAGCTACTATAAAAAGCTCAGTACTCAAATCGATCTCATTCTAATGCTAACTATGCAGCTTAGTTAATCTAATTTCCTGATAGAACTTGACAGCCATAGATATTTTCACTGCTGACTCAAAAAAAACCTAAACTAAGCTAAAACTAAACTAAAAAATAAATCAAAGTCACTTTGGAACATTTCTATTGATTCATTCATCATCACATATACCATAATGTAAATCATGATGTGTTTGAACGATGTAGAAAAGCTCTACAGAAGACCCAAGATCTACTCCTTTGCTATAGACACAAAGAGTTTTTCTGCACTTTCAGTATCACAGAGGAACAAATCCCACAGACTGAAAATTAAAAAGGAAGTCTTTGGCTGAGAACAACAAACTTTCTACAAATAAAAAAAAAAAAAACCAAAACACAACAGTAAGTTTTCCCCATCCAATGTCCCAAATGCTCTGCTCTACCACTCACTCTCTCAATCATTTTCTTAGCCGCTTGTCCTGAGCAGGGTCATGAGCTAGAGTCTATCCCAGCTCTCAGAGGGCAAAAGATGGCAGAGACCCTGAACAGGTTGGCAGTCCATCACAGGACAGACACACACTAACACCTAGCAGTTAATATAACATCTCCAAGCCACCTGACATGCAAGTCTTTGAGCGGTGGGAGGAAACCGGAGTCCCTGGAGGAAACCCACGCAGACACCGGGAGAATGTGCAAGCTCCACACAGAAAGGACAAGGGCCACCCCACCTGGAACCTACTGACTACTACAGGACCTACTAACTGTGAGGCGACAGTGCTAACCACTGCACCAACGTACCGCCCTCTCTACTCTACCAGCATGCAATAAATACCTAAACAAAACATGGAACACGCAGCAGAAACAGAACTGAACTAGTTCTGCAAATACAGAAAGAAAATGTGAAATAGATAAAGCTAGGGGGAGAGAGAGGCAGAAAGTTGTAAATTTGTACAACCATGACACATGGATAAACCTTTTCTTCTCTTTTAAACTGCTTCAAAGAATGGATGAATGTCCCAAGCCAATACCTGCATAACACTTTAGTGACAATTTATGTTTGCATAATAACTGCTTTAATGTGTCTTTTTAGATTGGCGTTATACATAAATATCAAAGTAACAAGGCCTAAAGAGGAAAATTGTTGAAAGAGAGTCTGCTACCTTTTGCTTGAGCGATCTTCACTCCAACACAAGCCTCCTCTTCATCAAGGCTTTTGGTGTGAAAGCAGGTGGGCTTGCCCTCTTTCTCTGTAATAAAGAGAAACAAATCCATTATATTCTTATTTACTTGCTCTTAATCTGCATAGATCACAGAACAATGTCGCTCGTGCTTTAAATGAAAGAGGAACGCTGATGCATATGATTGTCGGCTGGTGCAATCTGTTAAACTAGAGACATCCAAGCAATGCCCCACAATGAAGTACTGAGCTGAGGAGCATTGTTACACTTCATATACTTTGGGAGCAGTAAACAGAGATAGAGTTTAGAGATGCGGAGGATGAAAACGAGAGGGGGATAAAAGAGGATAAAGAAGCAGAGCAGGATTTGGTTTACTGCAGAACAGTGAGATTATGTGTAAGCCTTTGGGAGAACAAAAGAAACTTTGCACACACAAACACTGCACACACAAACACTGCTTTACAGAATATGCAAGCAATGTAAAGTAACATTTTGGGAAAAATATAAGTGGATCCTCAGAGATTTTCTTCCCTACACTAATTAATTCTGCAATATGTGGGACAGCATGGCTGGAGCGGTAACCCTGTCTCATAACAATTTAATGTGCACATAAATTATTAGCGATGCAACACTGATATTAACATAAATAAACAAACAAACACACACTTGCAGTCTCTGCCCTAATGTACACAATGAAAACCTGATTAAAACAGGAGTATTATGAACAGAAATACAGTATCGGTGCATGTAAGTGTGTGTGTAAATATGTTTTTCCCATCTGTGGACTAAAGGGGGTTTTCTCCACTTGTCATCTGGATTCCTACTGACAGACACTGTCTGGTTCTCTCTCTCTCTCTCTCGTTAATGAAACCATATCACATGCAAAATAAAGGTTACAATTCTTTCTTTTGCCCAGATTAAACACAACAACATACAAGGTCTTGAGGACAGACCCTTGCTTTAGCTAAAGCTGAGTGTGTCCCAGTCAGCTACTGACTGATTCAAACAGTGTAAAAGAACAATTCTGTCTAAAAACAGTTTAATGAACAGTGAATGAAATAATATAACTGGCCCATGTTTTTTGCTGATGACATCATACTGTTTGGTGGCTTCTGGCTTCCATTCATAACTACTCATGTAAGCACGTTTGGCTGAGCTGTTCTACTTATCCCAGCAGTCTGTCAAATGGGACCTCCATCCCAACAACAGAGCTGGAATTAGGGAGGTGAGTGGGGGCAATATGATGGTTACCATGGATATTTGTTGCCATGGCAGCCAGGGACTGAGAGGTATCAGGAAAATTTGTGAGGTCACTATGATATCCCTGGTTTTATAGTAGTGTGCTTTAGCACTAGGGCTTTCTTTAGGCAGCCTGAAAATGTTGCTTTGCATGTGAATCCTCTTGTTGCTAAAGAAATGAACAATCATAAAAAAATATGTTGACAGAGTTCATCAGTTCTGCTTTACTCGCATGCAACCACGGAGACACAGATTCACACATATCTACAGAAACAGTAACACTTAGTTTTAACACAATTGGTTTGATATAGTACAGTAACACCAAACCTAGTAAATACTTAACAGTTAAAATTTAAAGTTAAATTACAGCTGTATTATGGTAGAAAATAAAGACAGGCATATGTTTTTTGTTGCACATTTATAAAAACTGTTCAGACTGTTCGAACCGATCAGCTAAACCACAGCAAATACAGCTATAAATATCAGGCAGCCTAACAACAAACCTTTTATGAATGTGCTGGCCAAGATAAACAGATAAAAATGTAAGACAGACTATGAACTACCTGCTTGGCTTTGTCTCCACTGTAGCTGGGTTTCCTTTCTTTGATTCCTATTCAGACGCTTAGCCATTACATTAATGTGTGTGTCAGCTCTTGTGCCATAAGGAAGTACTGTCTACTCAACTCTGCAGTGTTACTCAATATCTACAAAGGTGTAGTTGCATTCTTTGCAGTCAAGCTGAATCTGGGTGCTTGCATGTGTGGGTGTGGGTGTGTGGTTGCATATGTGTGTTAGAGAGAGAGAGAGAGAGAGTGTGAGTGTGTGTGCCTGCTTATCAAGATGAAAAATACTATTTAAAAAAAACAACAACATGAAATGCTCTAGACTTATAAGGTCTAGACTTATCATTTATTTCCCTGTCTTTATGATACAAGTATGAAAATTAAGCTGCAAAAACAGCCTGATCTGAATGTGATGTTTTTGTGATGTCATAACAGAGGATTTTCACTATATCGGCTGTTTAGCCCACCCAGACTGAAGCTGAGGAGTGTTTCAGTCCAACCAGCTTGTTAAACGATATGCACAGAATGCAGGGTAGCTTATCAGAGTAGATGTCAGTCACATATATCAATTATAAAGGCACAAAAACCAAAACAGCCTGCTCAACCAGTTTTTTTTTTTTTTACAAATGTTTATTAACATACTGTACTACTGCCATTTTTAAGTATTTCAAATGTTTTACAACTATACAGTTTGTGTGGTATGAATTTAAAGGCTGCATTTGTAATAAAACAATAGTAATCCATTAAATAAATTACTGGAAAGTGTAATCCATCCATTATCTGCCGATTGTCCCAAACGGGGTCGCGGGGGAGTGCTGGCGTCCAACCCAGCGCACACAGGGCGAGGACAGGGGACGCACCCTGGACAGGTCGCCAGCCCATCGCAGGGAGGAGCGGGACGGGGACGGCACCTTGCTCAAGGGTACCTCAGGGCAACCTATTGGGAAGGGGTTCGAACCCCCGATCCTCCGATCACGAGGCCGACACCCTAACCACTAGGCCACCGCTGCCCCTGGAAAGTGTAATAAACAAACAAATTTAAAAAATCAGCTTGCTCCTGCATATTTTAATCACTAAATGAGAGAAAGTGTAAACAAGTATTAGTGTCACAGGTGTGCAATGTCACTTGACATCTTCTGGTAAAATGTGATGACGTAGTCTGTGTCATGAGGAAATAATTTAATAATTGACAATTCTAATATAAAATATGTACAAGGACACACCCTGCATTTAATGGCATTTGTTGGGAAAACATATTTAAACAATGTGTGCAGATTTCATAAAACTAAGGCAAGCATCAATACAGAACATGATAAAATTAAAAATGAGAGTTGGAAATACCTCTTTCTCTCAAAGTTTGTGTGTGTGTGTGTGTGTGTGTGTGTGTGTGTGAGAAAGTCATCATCAATAAAGAGTCATCAAATAGCTTCCAGTGAATATCTTGAAGTTTTACGTAAAATTCCTTCTCTCAAGGACATTTCTCTCATTCTCATTTTTCAATGAAACCCTTATTTAAAAGTCTTGAAAACACAATTAAAGTATAAGCTTACGTGCATTGTGCAAGAAACTATGTCAAGCAGCTGCGGTCTTACGATACAAGACAACAAAGACCTTGTCATGATGCATGAACAGCTCTATCATAAATGTCTTGTTGAAGCTGAATGTCTGCAATATATACGTGATTACTTGTTCATTAATTGTTTGGCAACTGGAAGCATTTGTTTTATCACCAATTTGAATATAATGCTGCTTTTTAAGTTTTAAACGCTATAACAAAAAATATATTGTCAAGAGTTTATGTGCAGTTATTTAGACAAGGTCCTCAGTGTTCTTGCATTCTCACAGAGTCTGGGAACTCTGGCCTTAGTGTTTTTTTTTTTTTTTTTTTTTTTAACCACAGTCAAATAAATGGGCTGACTGCCAGATAATTCAACAGCAGCTTATGTACACTTCTATCCAGGAATGCTTTCTATTTATTCCCTAGAAGATTTAAGTCTATAATTCATGTGTTAATCTTAAACAAAACTAAATTTTTACTCATATTATAAGAAATTAATAAATAATTATGCAGTTACTGTGAGGGTGATAAACTGAAACATGAGCCGTTGGGATTTAAAGGGTTTAACTGAATAAAGAAACAAACCTCCATCAGTCAGAAACTGTTAAATACCTTTGGTGCATTAAAAAAAAAAAAAAAAAAAAAAAAAAAACATTCATAAAATGTTTAAGCAGGTTTCTGTCAATTACCAGAAAAGACTTATGCTAAAAATACTACCCTACAGAAAAGTTTACCATTTCTTTCTGTTCTGCATCGCTTACACAATATATTCAAAAAGAAACTGATGGCATTCAGTAAAGGAGTGCTGAAGTTAAAAATTCTTGTTGCATAACATGTCTCAATAGCTTTATTGCTTTCTTTTATTAACATGTTTTCTATAAACCACCAGCTGAACCAATGCTTTTTGTGTCTTTAATGGAATTATTAGTTTAAATGAATAGTTGTGACCGTCCCATGGGACCCTAACAATCGCATACTAGTATAAACCCTAGATGGAAACTTCAAACTCTGCATCAGAGCCATCAGTGATCCCTAATCTTACTGACATTATGATGAAAAAAGATTGTCACATGATCTGTCACGAAGCCTCCAGGGATGTGTGAAAACAGTCTGAGAATAAAGTGCTGATAAGAATTTTCAAAATCTTCAAAAGTCCTACAAACTTATATGTCATGTAATTACTGAGCACAATTCACTCATTTGTACAACACAGTTCAAACTATAGCTTCTCATAAATACTTTACATAAAATCAATACTTTTTCTGAAACGAATGGAGAGCTTGCTAAGAAGAAGAAAAAGGCAGAGGGAAAGCGTGTGACACATGGCTGGGGTCACTTATACAGCACTTGTTAATATTCGTTGTTCTCTAAACATACTTCTCTTTTATAAGTTTTTTTTTTACTTTCTTCCCTTAAACACACTTCTGCTTTTCAGACCTCTTCAGCGAGAAAAAACAAAATGAACTCTATCACTTATTAACAGGCCTGTCACATGAAACCCAGTGAATATTTCAACAAATTTCTGTTCGCTAAAAAGTACAGAAAGCCTGGGGCTGCTGGAAGCCCTACTTCTTACATTTCACTGTTCACCAGTTAAATCACTCAGCCTGGCCACTTTAGTTAAGTCTTTAGAAGTCAGAACTGTGAGTCCATGCATAAGAAGGGAGAAGAGAAATGTAGGTAACAGCCCCTACATAAGCCTGTAAAGATAACTGACAGAAGCCTAATTAACTTTTCCCACACACATTAATTGTTATAAAGCTGCTTTTTTCTCCCATTTTGTTGCCTTTTCATCCCAGTAAGTAATAAGATAAGATCATTGGTAAGTAAGATAATTGGTGCTTCTTAAAATAAGTCTACAAATTTCTCTACAGGCCTATGTCAGTAGAAACACTGCCCTCTAGTTTAGCTTTACACACACACACACACACACACACAGGCACACACACACACACACACACAGGCACACAAAACTGATGTACTGCACGTGTATAGTGTTCGGAGTGTGTGGTTTTGCACACTGATGGGAGACCTCCCCTACTCTTCTTCACAGACATAACAGTCTGGTAGCTGCTTAGTGACAGCCATGCTCTCTTCCACATACACAAACACAGACACACACACACACACACACACACACACACACATACAGAATCATATCAGATTCATCAAATCCATCATGAACGATCCTGACCCACCTAAAGTCTTCCTTTATTGCTGGCTCCTCTGGCGGACTATATCTCTCTTATTCTGCTGCATCTCATTCCCCCTCCTGCATGTGCTTAATGAGGTGTTCCTTTCTTTGTTATAAGCTTGCCAGACTGAATCTGACAACAAGAACCAGACATGGCCTTATTATTACCAGGACACTATCACTATTCCTAAATCAGACAGAACTGCAGCAATGTTGGGAGAAGACAACCAGCCACAGCCCTGCCTCTCAGAGACCACCCTGCCGTGCTAAACCACACAGCTGGGTCTGAGATAACAGGAAAAAAAAGCACTAACCTGACAGGGTACGTTTCTAATCCTGATGACAGCTGGGCGTATATGTGTTGGTGTGAGGACGTGTGTGAGCACAAAATCTCCTGTCCTTGTCCAAAGTCAAGTCAGAGGAAAAAGAATGCCCTCGTCGCGATCCCTCTCTCCTATCAGCACTGCTACTGCTCAGACTGCATCCTCCTTTTCCTTCCCCCTCACACTCTCTCACGCTTTCACCCTCCCTCTCGCCCCACCTTCCCTAGCTCTTACACTGTTCTTACTCTCTCTCTCTCTCTCTCTCCCCCAATCACCCTAACTTCTCTCCTCCTCTTTTCTCCCCTCAGATCACCCTCTCCATCCACAGACCATTCTCTCTCCCTCTCTGTGTTCAATTGGTAACCCATGAAAATCACATTCCTGAGGAGAGAGAGCATATGGTCGGGAAGGAGATTTGCTTGCCCCTTGCATCAATCCCTCTTTCTCTGGGTGCCAGAATGTGTGTGTGTTACATGGACAATCAGCTCTATTGTGCTGCTAGAGGGAGGACCAGCAAACAGGGAGGAAACCCGAGGCTCTCATCTGCTCTTCTTTTACCAGTGGGGGTGGGGGTACACACACATACACATGAACTGAGGGGAGGGGTAAGGGGGAGAGAGAGAGAGAGATGAACATGAATGAGTGTGTGGGTGGGTAGAGGACCTGATAAGACTGTGTATGAGTGTGTTCGCTCTGTTTTCAAGCTTAATGGATAGGAGTTATGAAGTGGGTCTATCACTCAAAAAACAAAAAAAAAACAACAACAAAAAAAAAAAAAAACTCATAAGTGAGCCTGCCTGACTCAACCAGATGACAAGCCATGTTCCAACACAGGAAATCCCTTACAGAGAAACAGACAGACAGAGAGAGAGAGAGAGAGGGGAATAGGATGGGAGATACATATTTGTGAGTTATTTGTGGGGGAAGGTGAAAAGAGGGTGAGGAATGAAGCAGATAGAGGACACACTGTTGGCCACCTAAAGGAACCACCTCTACAATCCAAATGCTTCCACTGTTGAAACCAAAAGCTGTCTCTGGAATCACTTAATGATCTAAACTAAAACACATACTTAAGCAATGGCACAGGTTATAAGACTGGAAGAGACCAGTAGGAAATGTAATCAGGCACATTACTTCTCCCACAAATGTAAGGTTTAGCCAATTTAGATAAACATAACACACAAATACAGATGTTAATCAAGGTCCTCCTCAAAAGCACAGCATAATTTTCACATCACCTTGAAAAATTAGCTAAATGAATCCAAATTAATCTGAAAAAAAAAATCACCCGTTACATGAAAATGGTATAAAATTGCAGATGTTAATGTCAATTGGTTTTTTTTTTTCAGCTTCAATGTCCCTGTGGCTTTATCAGTTTTAAATAAATGACATTTAAAATGTTTAAAATAGATTGTAGGTTAGGAAGTTTTTTTCAAATGCTGCTTGGTGGTCTGCATGAGGATTTCCAGTGTCTGGCGTTACACAGAACTACAAAGTACCAGCCTGAGGTTGCAGTGTCGGCCTTGAATCCTAGACACCCCCACACAATTACCAACATGTAGCAAGCTTTCTAGCCTCTAGGAGTTCTGTCAGGTCTATGCTAATTCATACAGTCAGACTTAACACTGTGACCTCTTTCTCCTTCTCCCACTCCTTTATTTCCTCAACTTCTCTTTCTGAGCTTCCTTTTTCCTACAACAACCTTTACAATCTATGTCTGTGCAATTATGCTGGCAAAATATCCATATCATTTTGTTTTGTTGTGCGTTAAGAGCCATTAACAGTCTCAGATACCTGGTTCTTATGAAGAATGCTGAGTCAATAACCACTAAATTAAGGAGGGAAAAAAAGTAGAATTTAACGAATTTAGTCAAAGTTAACTGCAAGACTTGATTTTCTTCATACATGTTGTGAGAGTGCAGACCAGCTTTAGATTTCACCCCTGAATCTGTTCTGGATAAACTGTTGTTCTGCACTGCACAGAGCACAACTGTCATTTTGGTTAAGACAGTTCAGTCGTGTTGAAGTGAAGAGAGAGAGAGAGAGAGAGAGAGACAGTGGGGGTTGGTGAAGAACACAGCCTCAGGCTGAGCATTTAATACTGCAATTAATCACAGCTTCCTTCAGCAGAGCTCAGCACTGCACTGACCTCCTGCTCCTTCACAGAGAGTCCACTAAAACTCCTCAATAACTGGGCCCCCAGGGACCCCATCACAGCATGCAACTCTCCTTCCTTATATAACAAAGCAGAGGCAACAGGAAAATGGGTTTCGCGGACCTGTGATAGGACACCTGGCATTTGCAGTAATATTCTTTGCACAAATGTGATCAGGCCTTTGAGGATGATGGATTTCCGTCAGCATAGCCACAGTTCATATCTGTGTGAACCAGATTGCCATTAACATCTGGTTAGAGAGTAATGAGGTGTTGCAAAAAGTAATGTGTGTAAATAGTGTAAAAGTCTACCTCTCTCGCTCTTTCTCTCTTCTATACACTTGTTGTGCGGCCATTTTTGTGTTTATATTCCTGTAATGGTTGTTACACACTTTCACAAACAAATGCTTATTGTGAAAGACTAGTTTTATTATAAATTAATACCTGTGGCCTTTCTTAACATTGACATACTATTTGTGACCTGAGAAAAGCTAAAATAATCACAGCTGCATTAGAAATTTTGGAACACCTTTAAAACAGGAGATGGCATCTTCTGCCTCCAGCAGTGACGCAGCATGGAAGAGAGCCTAAGGGAGCATCTTTGGCTTTGATTTTGGCTTTGAGTGTGAAGTATAGTCCTCCACCTTCCCCAACATGCAGTATGATGTTAGCCAATGCAGGTTAGCAAACCTCAAACAACCAAAATTCAACTTGGGATTTCATCTCTAGTACACATGCATTAACCTTGTAAAACACAAGAACACAGTCACACACACATTTTCTCACACATCAACCGCTCTGTCAGACAGATCTGTGTGAGTGAGAGGACCAAAAGGCAGATGAAATTGTTCCCCATAGGCAGCCAGCACACCCCAGTCAAAATCAATACACAAACCCAGTGGAAAAAAACAGAGCTGATACAAGCACTGCACTGAAACATTCACCTTCACTGGGGGGAGAGGATCGGGCCTTTTACAGTAATAGAGGTCATTGTCATTTCAAAACATCTCCAAAATGGTAACTTTACAGCAAAAACAACCCAAATGCTTTGAACTTTTAATGTAAGTTAATGGAAAGAGATTTTATTACTAAAGTAATATTAAGGAATTCCCATTATTCTATTTGCAATCCTCATAAACTGTAGCAGGCATCTTTCATTTTCAAACTTGCTGAAAAATACAAATTGCAAAATGAAACTGTGAGACTTTTTGGACAGTTACGATATATGAATACAATACTAATAGGCTATATACACAATAGGCCATCATTGATTGTTTATTAATTACCATCACAATATAATCCTTACACTGGGTGCAGAATACAAAATGCTCCAATCAATCATGATGTTAATTTCTGTGTAAATACATATCAAGGTATGGTGCAACTGCGGTATGCAGGAAAACAATCTCAATACTGCAAGAAGGAAATAGACATTAAAATACATGCAAAATTAACCATCAGTCTAACAGTAAATCATACCCAGGCCTCCTCCTTTTTTGACAATAATGTCTGAAACATTCTTTTTTGATGAGCCTTTTGTGAATGGAGTGAAAAACTGCATATCTGGCAGTAATATTAGATGAGTCATGCTCTAGTCACTGTGTCTGTGCCCTCTGCTGGATAACCTGTGTGCTTGAATTGACCTACCCACTAAATGTTTTTTTTTTTTTGTTTTTTTTTAAGTGCTAAGGCAACACACAGCATTTAACTTCACCTGCACTCAAGGTTAAATCATGCACTACTGCAAGTTTCATATTGATTCACATACTTTGAGTTATTATGCCTGTTTCTCTAATTAGATTTATTCTTTGACATACATGTGACTTCTAACATCATTCTGTAATTACTCGCCAGGCACAGAAAGAATGTGTTGCCATGCAGCAAATGAGTCCAGTGTGTGTGTGCTGGATTTGTGTGGCTACACTTGCCCACTTGGAAACTAATATCTTCACATGTACAGCAAGAGATGAAAATCACTTCCGGGTGGTTCTCTCAAACTTACATACACTTTCCAAGCAATTACTTACATTTTTCTCTGATTAATTAATGTTATAAAGTTTATGGGCTTGTAGGTTAGGATTAGAGCCCATTAGTTGCATGTCTACATGTCTGTGTGTGCATCAAGCGTGTGCAGCATAAGAACATTCTTTTAGTGCAAATGTGTGGGTTTTGTGGAGGACAGAAACAGATTGGCTTGATGAGCTATCAGCTCGAACTTGATCAAACCACATCAAACAAATGATATTGTTCGTGTAGAACTAAAGTGTTTATTTATATCTCATGAGTTACATAGTCTAAACAAAGGCAATGTCATGGAATTTTGCCTTTAATATTTTAGCATGCTAAAATTTGGCATGTTCACACAATAGGAATAGATGGAGGGTGGGCATGCTGAAAGAGAGAACCTTGCCCTTTCCTTCCTGGAATGGAGGTGAGGGGAGAAGGGGCAGGATACAAGTCTCTAGCACTCAAACAATTTCACATTTACAGTCTTTATGTACACCTTGTGAACTGAGGTTAGTTTTCAAAGCAGGTATATGCAGTTGAGCTATATAGAGACTGTTCATTTAAGCAGTTGAACATGACTGGGACTGGGCTATTGAAAATATCATTACTGAAGCAGGAGATCATTACGGCCATGTAATATATACATTGTAGCTGCAAAAAGAAGTAAATTGACAGTTAATTATTAATTTGAATTAATTGAAAAATTAAGAATGACTAAATGAAAGGGAAATGTGGAACAGATCATTATTATTATCATTATTATATGTCATCATATGATTTTGGTAGTGATTTTTACTCTTTTTTAATAACAAGATACAAGATTGTAAGAGTTAAGCAAAGATACATTGTGTGAAATATGTTTTTGATAAAGACAAATCTGTCTTTAAAGCTTTTGCCTAGATTATAGTGACTATCATTGTGAACAGTCAAACAACTTGCTGCTAACCAAAATAACAGAACTTGTTGACTCAGCCATTCAGAATTTGCGGAGCCTACAATGAAATGCATAAAAATGCATACAGGGATAAGAAATTTAAAAACTGCTCACTGATTGAGAACAATAGTCACACTACACCCAAAAATACACAATTCATTGCTGGGAAGATCAGTATGGTTTATAACCTCAACCAAGCTTTGCACATAGTGACCAAAGAAGCCAGCTGCAGGATATTTACACATTCAGTATGCTGCCGAATAAACTCAAAGATTAAAAGGCGATCAAACAGACCCTCCAATAGGTTAACTCAAACTAGTTTGATACATAAAATATATTGATAAAAAAAAACAAGACAGCTGAACATACCAGACAATGATAATTGCATGGACTACCAGCTGCAGGAGACTAATGCAGTGTTCTGAAGCTTAAATAACAGGTGGCCACTTGGGAAGTGTAGTGCAGAAATAAGCATGGATTATTCCTGAGCCAGCTGACCATAGAAACAGCTCTTATTGTAAACTACCTATAAAAACTGAGCTCAGATTTGTGTTGAAGTGCAGAAGATACTGAAGCATGTTAATCTGTGAAATTGGATTCTTAGGCCTGTTATGAGTGTGTGTGAACATGCAACATAAACAACACACAGACATCACAGTACATTAATTTGTTTCTAGTATTTGCACTTCCATGGAAATACAATACAAAATTATGATAGTATAAAACCGTATAAAAAGTCATTATATGTAATGCTAATTTGGCCTGTTTAATTGCAAACGTTGTAATTAATGGTGTATCTCTGGCTTACAAAAAATACTGGAATAATGTTAACAGAAAATGTAATACAAACAGCCAATTGGGCAATTTGTGTGGAAATAAAAATAAATAAATAAATAAAACAACTTCAACGCTCCTAAATATATGTTTTTATGTCCGGCATCTCCAGCTTATTTACCCAATTGGTTTGAAGGAGGAAGATGCAGAGGACAGGAAGAAATGAAAATGTATGATCTGCTGTGGTGACCCCTAAACGGGAGCAGCTGAAGAAAGAAGAATACGAAGAAGAAGAGGAGGAATAAGATTTCTACTAAATCACTATTTTCTGCCAAGCTACACTTCTTAAGCGTCCAAAAGTAGTTAAACAGCGTGTGTGTGTGTGTGTGGTTATGCAATGTAATGTAGTCAACAAACTGAACCACATCAGTGCCATCACATCTTAACAGAAGTGATGGAAACAGATTTTTACCTTTAGTTCGCCAAAACCAATACTTCTGATGCCGTCTGATTTTTCTTAGTCCACTGCCCATACCGTATTCTTTAGGAATAACTTAGCTGTAGGCTGGGGAGTTAATTAACTTCTATCATACCATCAAAGTTGCGATCACGGCAGGTTTATAATCAGCCCCTGCCTCTTCTTCAGAGTGTTCCAGTCGGTCAGTGTTGATCGCAGCTCTTTTTGTGCTGAAGGTCATGGTAAAAGCCACTATCATAGTCATGGTGCCGCCATCATCACCTACCAGAGGCAGTGCGCTGCAGGCGGGACTTCATGAGGCTAGAACCCAGACAATCCATCATTGGCCATCAGCTGGTGCTTAGTATAAAGAGGGAGAGAAGACTGCTTTGCAGGGAGAAGCAGAAATGGCCCACAGAAGAGAAAGTATCTGTTAAAGGGCAAGCCGGTAGCCACTCTTCCTGTAGATGAATAGGGCCCAAAAATATCCAGTGCGGCTCCCTTCCTCTGTGCGTTTCCCTCCCTTGCTCATTCACCTCTAGAGTGAAAAACAATTTCAAGTAATCCAGTACAATCCGCAGGCTCCAGTTATACCATGCCAAAAGTGAGCAATGTCATACCTTCCAGAGGCGGGTACTTCCAACGTTCTGATAAAGGCTATTGTGAAAACATTTGATTCCTTGAGAAAACGTTCCAGATTCCCACGTTGATTGCTCCTTTATCCAGGCTGTTAAGAAAAGGTAAGAAAATCTCCTGGTAAGGAAATCTCAGTTGGCCTTCTTGCTGTTCAAAGCAGGTCTATACAGCTCGAAGTCCTGCTTGTGTCCTTTACAGTTATGTATGCAGTAGTGACGCAGCCTTGGCAAGTGTGTCATAGTGTCCAGGCTTCAGTCAAGTCCCATTGCCCTACTCCGACAACCAGGAAAGGGGAAACTTAAGAAAAAAGCCAGGAAGCACTGACTGTGCACTGCATTAGAAAAACAGCTGAACTGGAGCCAAGCTCCTTCAGAGGAAAAGCCGCCAGGAACTGCTGACAGTGAAGGGAGTCAGGTACAGTCCTGTCCGCTTTCACTGCCACTGCTGGGCCACTGTGCCTGGCATCTTCAACAAATCTGCTAATCTGCCAGGCTACAAAAGATGAGTCCTGAGCAAGGTACTGTCCCCATCACTGCTCCCCGGGCACTTTCATAGCTGCCCCCTGCTGCACGGTGTTTGCATGGGTTAAATGCAGAGGTCCAATTTCGTTGTGGTTCACTGTGTGCTGTCCTGTGACCTCGCAATGACAAGAAAAGTCACTTTCACTTCACAAGGGAGAGCTTGAGGGCTAAGAAATTACCCAGAAGAAATAGGGAAGATCTAAATAAGCTATGGAATAGCAAAAAAATGGAAATAAGTCACACTGCAAATTACCACATTAAGAAAATCCTTTAACCATTTTTAAAGCGTAGCTAACGTACTATATCGGCTCATGTAATCGATGCAACTGCCTTCTGCAATCTTTTATTTCATTTATTTGCTTTTTAGCTACATCAGCCTTATAACTTCACTGCAAACTCAATACAATACAAATAGTAGATACCAAACAGATCTTGTCATATTAACTATATATGGGATCAGTATAGTTTCTCTATACCATCAATTTATGTTCAGTGATCATGACTATAAAACTATAAAATTCCCCACTGCACCTTCTCTATGGTATGCCTCTCAATTTTATGTCCTGGGATTCTGCAGGTTTTTTTGTAGTTAGCTATTTTGTTTAATCCTCACATTAAACACCATTTCTTAACGTCTTTTTCAACCACTGTGGTTACAGTTGCTGCTTATTCACTTCTACTTACCAAACTATCTGTTCCTGTTTCATTTATCTGAGCTCTCTAGACTTTCAACATTTACTTCTGTCTTTTAGCTACTTCTATCCTTTTGATCCACTTCCTAGTCAACTGTATTTCAATCTGTGTATCTTACTAATGGGAATTACATTGAAATATGCTGTGCATGGCAGTCAGGAGAATGGAATTCTACCGCTCAGAAAGGAAGTGCATCATCAGTGAATGACTCTGCCATTGGGCTTTTTCCGCAAAGGCCCAGACAAAGCAGTGCAACAATTATAAAGAAGTTTATTAAGCGCATCATTGTGGTTTATCTTAAGCTTGGATCAGCTGTGCATGGAAACTGTTAAGAGAATATTATGATGATTTATTATCTTTATAAATAATACGTTAACAAACAAACAAATATAAACTCAAAGTGTAAACAACATGACAAAATGTGCCCTAAAAAGGCATAAAGAAAGAATCAGAGGGCAAGTGCCTTGAAAATCAGGGCAAAGATGGTAATGGATCTTTAATTACACATGGAAGGACTAAAAAAGCAGTGGCATTTCATCATCGTGGCATGCCAGTGTCACCTAGGCCAGTTTACTAGTCAGAGCAGGTCATGTGGTTTCAACATATGAAAAAAAAAAGTGAAAGTCAACCCTTGTCATTGCGAGGTCACAGCACAGCACACATGACCCACAACGAAACTGGACCTCTGCATTCAACTCATGCTCTCAAACACCGTGCAGCAGTGGGCAGCTATTGAAATCGCGCAGGGAGCAGTGACGGGGACAGTACCTTGCTCAAGGGTACCTCGGGGCAACCTACCTAAGTGAATCGAACCCACAATCTTCCGATGCCGGGGCAACTCCCTAACCACTAGGTCAGTAGATGTGTTAGGTCTGGCTGTTAGAGAGAAGGACATTCCCCAGACTAATATGACCATCCATCATCTCAAATAAACTTGATATAAAGGGGCAACAAATTTTCCTTCTGTTCATGTTTAATTAGTTTTGTTCTAATTCAAGAAAACAAAAAAGGGAGCCTTGCATTAGACAGAGCCAGGAACACTGACAGAGAGCATGTGCGACAGCTGCTGAGCAGAAGAACTGAACATATGCTTGTATGGAACACAAAGCCCTGATTGTCTTTATTAAGAATGAGACTCAGACATAACTCGCTAATAAACCAGTGGCAGGAGCTGTACTGCCATCTATTGGATTTATGAATCATTACAAAAAAATGCAGGTCAAGGCCCTCTTCAGCAGCTTTTTTTTTTTTTTTTTTTTTTTTTTTAACATTTAAACATTTGAGAGATTTTTGGGATTTGCAAACAAACCACAGATAGACATAGACAACACCTAAGACTTTATATGTGACACTGGTACTTGACCTTTTCTGTGTGAAAGCTTGTTTGATAATGAGTGTACTATGTGAGTCTAGATTACTCTTTTCCTGGCCCACAGCCCCACACCCTTTTAGATTACATATTTACTAAAAGCCAGGGCGTGTGTCGACAGGCCAGCTACAGCTCCTTGGATTCATATCTCAGACTGAAAGTTCCAAAGTAGCATCCAGCAAGACAGGAAATTGGATCTGCCCATATATAGCCATATAGTTCTGGAGGTTGTCAGGTCATTCAGGATTGCGCTAGTGTCAGCCAATATGAAATCCCAGGTGATACACTCACAGACGGTGACAAAAGTTCCAGAACTGAATCATAATCAGAATGAAAATATGATTCCAGATAAATGAGATTTCTGTGGCTTTTTCACAGCACCCGTGTGCTGACTTTTGCAGCACAGATACTAACACAAACACTAACATAATGAAATATGTTACAGTCTGTTATAGCTTGGCTAGATTTTTCTCAGACTTCCCTGAAAATACAAGGCTTTTCCACACGACCAGTGGCCTGCAGCCACCTGGTTCAAGAGCAGAATCTCTAATTTCACCAACACAACAGTCACTGGAGTTCGGCCATTCTGAGGATTATGAGCTTATAGGCCCGATGCATGAACACAAGCTAATGCACAGGCCAAAGCTTATACCAGACCTGTCTACTATCAGCGTGTCTCCATTACAAAAAGAGTGCCATTTCCTGTGGGGGGGTATCAGTTCCCGTATATCCAAGGCGATAAGGCTAACAATACGAGTCCTGATTCACACTGGTCAGCAGTTACAGAAAGCTCCACTCTTTCTCCTGTCGAGTAGCACAATCACTTCCATTGTCTGAAGCTCAGTTGACCTGGCTTAGACTGCAGGAAAGTGCTTTCTTCAAACTCTTCAAAGTTGCATTTGGGTGAGAAAGAAAAGCTTGATGAGACTGGGCGCCAATTATATCTCTTCATTATTTTGGGAATCCAAAACATATTTGTTTACAATATATATACCACTAAAGACAGACTATTTATTTACATTTCATCTATCTATTCGTTTAATGATGTCTAATCTGCCATTTTCATTTTGCATAATGTTTCTTTTCTGTCGTTCTATAAGCAAGGGTTCTTTTTTAAGCACTGGCAAACTGTTCAGTGTCAATGTTCACGCATGTATGTTAGACCAAAATAAGAAAACATGATTGAAAAAAAAAAGGTATAATATAGAAACCAAAACACACTCATACACATGCTCAGAGTAGCTACTGGTGAAAGGTGACATTAACAAGATGTAAGATATGGGCCCTTAGGTCTAGTTCCTGCAACACGATTGTTTTTCAGTGTACAAAGTAAAGCTTAGCTGAAGCAAAAAGAAAACTGAGCTGGCTCTCAGAACAATCTTCACTTTATTCTGTTAACTAGGAGAGGGTGAGAGCACAACAGAGCTACAAGCGAATCTCAGTACAGATCCTAAAATGATGAAGAAAAACACTGTGAGATTATGAAGCACACTCAGCGTGATGACTTAAACTGTCAAAATGAAAAAAACCACATCAGCCCTCACTTAGTCCAGCTAGTTAACTTTGAGGTTAAAATTCTCAGATATGATCTGTCAGTCCTGAGTCCAACCTCACAAGGTTCTACCAACACAACCCCCACAACCCCCACACAGACCCACTCTAATGTGCTGTAATGGTACATTAGAAACATTCTCTGTAAACAGACTGTTTCCACGGTCTGTTTACAGAGAATGCTTTAGGTGCTGTTGTAAGGCTTTAGGTGCAGGATTGAAAGACATTACTCAATACTTTGCAGCAGATCCATCTTTGTGTAACTAGTTAACCAAAACCAAGTAAGATTGTGCAGGAGTGAGCAGGTTCTACATTTCAAGCCAGTTTTTACAGACAAACTTCTCCACCACTGGGAACATTTAGACACTCACTCCTCCCTCCTGCTCTAAACTCTTATCTCCATGGTCTTGCCAAAAATGTTCTCTAGGTTTATGTGCTGCTGCTGGTGAGGGGCTTGGCTGGGACAGTGACAGGCTTTCTGCCAAAATCATGCTTGAGTTAATTATTTAGCCAATTAGTCTACATTAGACATAAACATGTGCAAACACATCAGACGTGGGTAGGCGTCAGGCCTGGCTGTTTCAGTAAAGCACGACCAGTTGGGACTTGTTACACAGAGAACAGGTCATTCCTCTGTATGCTGCAGGAATCACATCGCACTGGGGGCTTTCCTGCTTTTACAACGGCAGAATGATCATAGTGCATTTTAAGGTGTGATGGCTTTCTTCATCTGATGACCACCGTGTCTTGTTAGATAGTTCCTGCAGAGTTCTCCATGTCTTTTCTTTACAATGTGGCTTTTCCTGCTACACAACCTCTCAGTGTCCCGTTCGGTTTATCAACAGGGTCCATCAGTCTCACCTGTCAGTGTCTCCTGCTGATCGTCCGCGTCTTCTCCACTTGCCTTGGGCTTCCTCCTGAAGGCAGTTCGCCTGAACTCGCCCATGTTTTCTGCGGGTCGCTCCAACATTGACAAGGCTGTCTGTCCGGGCTGGACCTGTCAGAGCAGCGCGGCTGGTGATAAAACACAAACACAGGGAAGAGAGCGAAGAGAATCCGTCAAATGAAGCCGTGTGACAGAGATTCAGGTATAATCTGAAGCTGTTCCCATTTCGTGCTCTATGTCCCGAGTTATCGCCTCTTCTCGCAACTCTCAGTCGCTCATCCGATTAACCCACAGATCACCTGGACCGCGCTTGCAACGCCCCTGTCTCCTATTGGTCCACTCGCCCACTGCGGGCGCAGCGATTGGTGCACACGCTTCTACTGAGACCCTGCTGATAAACAACAATTTAAAAGGCACACTTTATAACTGGGCTTAAAATAAACCCTGTTCATTCTGACCTACATTTGCAGAAATCAAAAGTTCTCCTTCTACCTTTTGCAAACACAGCCCTGAAATTGTCACTGATGTTTTTGATTGTGTAATATTCCCACATTTTAGGAGAGAACCACAGTGTTAACTTTCTGAGTTCTTCACTTCGAACTAAGATATTTGCTGCTAGAATAATCTGGATATTGGTGTTTCTGAATATCCTGTTCAACAAAATAATATAATATGTATAATAATTTCATAGAATATAAGTAATATGTCAAATGTAAAAAAAATATGTATAAAATGTACAAGTATGTAAGTAATATGCTGCTGAAGCATAATTTAACTTTGATTTCTTTTTCTTATTATATAGGTAAGTTATTTGACACTCTTTGTTTGCTATATATGTTATTAGCATAAACTTCCGCATCCCGTTCTTATTCTCTGCGTTCATGGCATGCACACACTGTCCACTGCATTAGAATCCTCTACCTTGTACCCTTGCTGCAGGCACAGTAGCTCATCTGTTATCAGACACAGTTTACTGTCTGGTAGTTCATCTGTAAATAGTAAGAGCATGTCCATTATTTTGAATATAAACCACCTGCTTTCTAATGTGGGTCCCTGTCTCAACGTCAGGGTTTGGGGCCTCCTCACATTACAAAAGTAGAACACATGTCTTGTGTCTTCTTGAAGAACAGTGTGGGGATTTTCAAACGTTATCCAAGGTGACAGGACCTTATATATAACCATTCTACAGTTTGTTTGGCCCTAAAGTCCAAATGTCACATTCTTGAATAAAAGCACTGAAGGTGTTTAGAGGGCCACATCAGTCAAGAGCAAACGCTAAAAATGACCTTAGAAGTTTTTATTTATTGAGATTTGCATATTAAAAGGATGCCCATGCTAAGCTCCCAGCACTTGTAATTCATGACAGATGCTGCATATCTGAAAAAAGATGACATACATGTTTATTTGTGCTTTTTAATTGAAGTGTTACGAATGTCATTGCCTATGTAATTGTCTTAGTAATATTGGTAATATTAGTAATTATTGGTAATATTAGTAATATAGGGGAACTGCTTATATATCGTAGATTTTCTTACCAACAACACACTATTAAATATAAAAACGCCAAAATGGGTTCTTTTCAGTGATGCATGTCACAGAAGAATCGGTTTCGGTTCCATCAGGATTAGTTTGGTTTTAAAGGATCTTGATTGGAAATTAGATTTAAAGAACCTTCATATAATGTTTTTTTCCCCCTGAAACAATGCATCTAAGCCAAATGAAATTAAAATCCTTTATCTTCAAGAGTCTAGAATATCAGATCATGGTGAAAAGTGGCATTTTGATTGTACCTGACAGTGAAATATGATTTCCGCCACAAGAATAATAAGAGTAATATATGGAAACACTGGAACCCTCACAATAAGGCTGCTGTTAGTATTCCTGTGATTCAGTGAAGAGTGAAAGTGACTACCCTTGTCATTGTGAAACACTGTGTTTCACCAATACACACGTGCAGCAGGGGGCAGCTACAGAAAGCACCCGGGGAGCAGTGATGGGGACGGTACCTTGCTCAAGGGTACCTCAGGGCAACCTAATGGTGAGGGAATTAAACCCACAATCTTCCAATCAGGGGCAATTCCCTAACCACTAGGCCCCCGCTGCCCCAGAGGACAGAGGACACAGGGCTTTTGCTCATTGCTCTATGGTTTATGTCTATTTAGATTTCTCAAGTCAAAGGCTTTTGAGTCTTAACATAAAGCTAGTTTGTGAAAACATTCATGATCTATCTCTCACAAAGAAGGACTGTTTACCCAAATCACACTTATCTTCATTTGGAGTATGACAACTGGCAGAAGTGAATCTCAAGTTTCGATTTTATTTCATGAACAAAGACATAAACTGTGACATCACTGATAAGTGAATACATACACAAAAAAAGAGGAAAAAAATCAAATCATTATTTCTTCTGTCTCAACTAGGCTTTCACCATTAACAAGGAGGGTGATTGTCCTATTCAGTGCATATCACTTCAATTCCCATCAGATGCACATCAACCAACCACAATATTTCCAGCAGAAGACAATAAACTCATAGAAAACAATTCAGATCCCTTCCATGTAAACATGGAGATGCGGTACCAGAAGTACCAAAAGACAGACAGAAGTGTCTGAATAAGACCATTGATCTGATGACCTCTTTCGAAAACCTCTTTAGAGAAACTCAACTTTGTTCCACTTCTACAACAGACATTTACTGAGGAAGTTCAGTGGTTTTAACACTTTTCTTAACTGGTTTTTTGTGTCTTATGCGTGTTATGAAGGAGTGTCTCAAATGGTTCTGCTGGTATAGTTAACAGTATAATAATAATAAATAAAAATATGATTGAGTTTATAAATCAATATGTTTGTGCTTAATTTAGGAGTGGGAGAGAGTGCTTAAGAGGATGAGAGCTAGAGAGAGAGACAGTGGGAGGGATGGAGGAGAGATAGAATGAAATGTGTAGGGAGACAGAAAGGAGGGGAAACAAAGAAAAATGGGGGAGGGACAAGGGGAGAGAAAGAGAGATACAAAGAGATACAGAGAGAGGAAGATAGAGCCACAGAGACAGACAAAGAGAGATATTCCACAGAGAGACAGACAAAGGGATTCCTGAAAGAGAGAAAAAGGCAGCGAGCGAGAGAGAGAGCGAGAGAGAGAGCGAGAGAGAGAGAGAGAGAGAGAGAGAAACAAAGTTTTGATTTGTTTTTTTGACAGATGCCTCAACACAGCTGGAACATGCCCCACTCTGGCCAGCAGCCCCAATCTGCCTTTTTAGCTTTCAAAGAACTACAGTAGCATTCAGAGCCCTACCTGACACCACCTCAACAGTAATAAAGAGAACTCAAATATAAAATATAATCTTTATGAAGATGTATTGCAAAATGAATATAAAAAATTAACATACACTCCATGTACAGCCACGTTGGATTAAAAAAAACCAAACTAAACAACATTATCAGTTATCCAAACATTACTGTCGAAGGTTTCACACTTAAAGGTCAGTACCAAAAGTCACCCAGTCACTGCAGAGAGAGAGAGAGGGAGAGAGAGAGAGAGAGAGAGAGAGAGAGAGAGAGAGAGAGAGAGTAATTCTGATCTCAGGAAATGAGCAAGATACTCCAAATACGAGTTAGCATACAATAGAAAACAGGAAAAGGTGTTAGTCTCTCTCTCTCTCTCTCTCTCTCTCTCTCTCTCTCTCTCTCTTTCTCTTTCTCTCTCTGTGTGTATGTGTGTGTGTTGTAAATTATATGTTAAAGTAGAGTACATTTAGGCTCTTTAATAGACAGTCTTATGCTGCTGTCACTCTCATGGAGCTTTAGATAATTATTCCCCTAAAGTTTTCCAGTGACTGATTTCAAAGTGGGAGTTTTCCTTTATGGCAGAGGAAGGGGGGTTTCGGGGTTGTTGGGTGGTGGTCTATGTTAATCGACCATCTGGATTCTTTTACTTTATAGAGAGAGAGAGATAGAGATAGAGAGATAGAGAGAGAGAGAGAGAGAAGAGAGACTTACACAGACGTTTTCGTACACAATAAGAATTACAGTCGGCTTTTTGAGCTCAGTGGTCCTGGTCTACATAGCAATCAGTCCATTCTGTTTGTTGTCTTAAAGTCAAAAGTATTTTTTCTAAGATCATTTTTAACCACTGCATGAGCAATGACATTTTACTGACCACTCTTTTTTCTGTATCACACTCCCTGCCTCTTACAATCCTAGTCCCAGTGCAGCACTTGGTATTTTAAATGAATTTTTTAAAGCAAACGTCAAAATTTCAGGCAAATCATATAAAAAAATTTCACAAAAACTTCTGAGTTTTTCTTGTTTTGAATAAAATCAATATTTTTGTTACTGAGTTGATTAAATTCTAAAAAGGCAAATGTAACTTCCACAGCAAAGCTGCACCGTTCAGTTTCAACTGAAGAGTAATACCAAACAAAAAAGATCCCGTACAAAGATTTCGCAAAAATAAATACACAGGAAACACAAATAAGTAGATAAATAAATAAATGATAAAAAGGCCATTCAAAGCAATAATATGCATGTTTTCTCTCTCTTTTTATTGGGAATTAAAATTTTTTTCAAGGAGAGTAAAATAGTGCATCCTAGTCCTGGTCCCCCAAGACTTAAAACAGGGCAGGTCCTTTTGAGGTCACACAGAAAGAGGAGCACCTGATTGGATGGGCATTTCATTGACAGATGAGTCCCCTGGTTTATCTTAGCTGAAGTGATAGTGGGAGGAGCCACCATGACTAGTGGGAGGAGTCTGAAGAGGGGCTAGGGGCCAGGTAGATGAGATGGTTGTGCCAGACAATTGAAAAGGTCGCAGGGAATTCGAGAGCTGGCTTCTTGTAGCTGGTCCTCTCGAAGAGTTATCACAATATTAGGACTACCAAGAAAGAAAGAAAGAAAGAAAGAAAGAAAGAACATTAAAATGATTTATTGTGGATCTACAATCTTCCACATCACCTGGTAAAAAAAAAAGTTTTAACATGTCAGAACTGCAATGAACATTAGAATGTGTACACTACACACATAAGACTTCAAACATGGAAAGCTTTACACTGAGACATTTTTATTACACTGACAAACAGAAGAAATCAAGACCAAAAAAAATTCTCAAGCAGTTCTGAGAATTTGTAACATTTATATGCCACTTAAAACAAAGGGCGTATTTCTTGTATTTGACAGGGCACGAAAGAAAGGATGAGACAATCTGAACTTGTTGTAAAACAGTCAACAGCAAGTTCTGAGGGGCGGATTCGACAGACTGATGTCCTACCCTAACAATCCTAACCCACACCCACCCAAGAGTAAATGAACTACTTATAAAGTAAAGGAAATGCACCCGTGAGTGCTCAAACATAGCTGTAGGTAGGCATGTAAATCCCAAATCAATTACAGCATCCATGTGCAATGCAATACGCAATGCACAAATTACATTTCTGTTCATTAGTAATGAGTGGAAAACACTTTACATTACATTATCCCAATCTGATGTGAGCTCTTGAAAAACAAATGAGTGCCATTTTTATTGCCTTTTTTACTGTATGGTGCTTTCATCCACCCATCCGACCATAATCCAGGTCATTTACCCCACCATGGTCTGCCCTAGGGGATATTTTGCATCTCCAATCCACCTGACCTACATGCTTTTTGGACAGTGGGAGGAAAGTGGAGCACCAGGAGGAAACCCACTAAGATTTGGGGAGGAAATGCCAACGCCCCACAGTAAGTGCCCGGCGACACCTAATGGTCTAGCTAAATTGAACGCTACACCACTTCAATTTCTATACTATTTCATTACAAAACTCTATAGTTTAATTTGCTGCATTCCATCAATAGTGTGAAGAAACTCAGTTTTCACTGAACTGTGAGAAGTGGTGTTAAGAAGAAATGTTCTCACTAATGGTGTTTCCATGTTTTTTCAAGGTGAACTTGAACATGGATTTCAATTCAGCACTGATGTACTATGACGTCCAATTACATACTATTCTCCCTTAAAGTCTATGAATGAAATTGAGCAGCCTGTTTTTAACTTTTTGGGATTGTGATGTCACAAAAACATTGCGTGAACATTTTGAATAAGTGCATGCAGTCAGAATCCAATCAGAGATCTCTGCATAAATTAAAAGACCAGAACACCAGCAATTTTTATAAAATGGGCAGAGATATTAGAAAAGGTAGAGCAGTGCCATTATGTCTTGCAATTCACTGTGATTGCTTTAAGATCCAGTATTGAAGCAAACTACAAGGTCTGCTGTGTTCTAGAGCAATAGCTAACAGACAGTGAGAGCTCCCCCTAGGCGTCGGTTACCTGCGGCCTGTAGACAGTCTGCCTCGCCTCATTTGTGGGGAGAGTGGCGGTACTGAGGCAGCAGGCTGCTGACAATCTACGAAAGACTGACAAATTAGACAGATATACAGAGGGGTGACAGTCAGGGACACACACACACACACACATAAACACCAGGACACACACCAGGAATGATATATCTGAGAGAAATTTGAGGAATTCAGCGCTTCAAAGTGCTTTGTGGAGAGTGATACTTCAGTAGGACTGGGTGAGACTAAACCACTAAAAGCTGAACAGACAGATATATGTAAATGAGGCTATTTTGTGATATCACCAAAACAATGAAGTGTTTTTAGATGTTTGGTTTCACATGGACTGAGCATGCCTTGAAACTTTTACAGTGCTTATCAAAAAAGAAAAAACAACATAAAACATCGTAAGGGCCTTTAACTGCCTTTTTAAAAAACTTTTAGTCTTGATGTCACATTGGAGTGAGTTATGAACAAAACAAAGCAAATCATGGAAAAAGGAATCAAGAAAAGGTGCACGCATTAAGAGTAAACAGGTGAAGTATAATCAGAATTAAAATGCACTTTCCTCAGATATGAATGATAAATCAAAAGACACAAAAGGACGATATGGTGATGGTAGGGGTAAGCACAGAGTAAGCACAGAGGAAAACAAATGAAACACATCATAGTTCATTACGCAGCTGATAAACGCTAAACAAGACTTATTTTGTTACTATTCAAGTGATAATGTTAAATATAACATACTTTTTATGATACCAGAGTAAATCTAATCAAACTATACGAGCCATATTTTTATTTCATTTGTGGGGGATCGTTAATGTTTCAATAATGTTTAAATAGCTATTGCAGAAAATATACAGAACTGTGCTAAAGTTTTGAGCCACCCATCATTTCTTTATATTTCACAAGGGAATCACCTTGCTGGTGCAAAGTGCCTGATGACACAAGCCGCCTAGATAAAGGATTTACAGCCACTCAGCCTTCAGCTTCGACTGTTATCTTCTGCACCTATTTCTTCACCATGTCATGCCTTGATTTAGATGACTTTATTCTGCTTCAATGATTCATACATAGCTCACTGGCTTAACAAAGAAAAAAACACTCCTCTGAAACTGGTAAGGTACAGGAACTGGACTGAAAATGAGGTATCAACATTGACCCTCAAGGTGCCTGGAGAACTATTCCTCAACAATACCTTAAATAAATACAAGAAAGAATTACATTTAGAGCACAGTAGGAAGGAATGATGGGTGGCTAATGACTTTTTCACAATAAAGTAGAGATGTGTAGCATCTCTGAGGCTTGCACTCTCCGTTGTTTGTTTTAATGTTACACTTTGTGTCTTTAATGCTTGCTGTTCATTAGATGATAGCAGGGGGCAAACAGCAGAGGACCTGAGAGGTTCTCCTCTAATTACGCCTACATGTCAGCGGGACCCCATGAGTCACACAAGGGACATTTCTATGCAGCACTGCGGCGCGACTTGTATGAGCGAAACAAAATGTGGAATACTGTTTGATATATATGAAAAATGATTTCTAATTAACACGAGGAACAAAACTGATATGTATCAGCTGCATCACTCACAATAACTATGAATGCACAGAATGAATGCACAGAAATTAAACTGTGAATAAAAGTGATACATATATTCTTTACTTGAATCAAGAATAAGTATATGCAGGGCGCAGCCCACTTCCAGAACAATAAAGTATAGTAGGCAGAGGATTGCTATGCTTGTTTAAAATAAAAAAAATATCCCAATGTGCTATTTTATTATATTTATTTACGTGAAAATGACACTCGAATCTTTTGTTTTTAAGTTTTTAATTTATTTTATTTAATTTAGACCATTTATTTAAAATTGGCAAATTGCCAACATTCAGTGCAAATAATCTCATAAACTGATTTATCTTCAGTTCAGGGCTGATTAACACTCAAGAGGTCAATTTAAAGTGAGAGTTTCAAGTCAGTAAATTATCTCTGAGATACACTGTTAACCAAAAATCTCTTCAAATGCTTTTTGGCTCACGGTGTGTAATTATCCTGCCTTATGATAAATGACGTATACTGAGTCAGTGTCCACAGTGTACTGGCATACAGCTAGCGGGCAGCAGAGTGCAGAGGTGACGGCAGGTCCCTGAGTCTGCACAATGCACATGCTGCAGTCCCATATGCTGTAGCCCTGAATAGCACAGCTCTGTGTGACAGCACTTTTAATCATATGGTAGGCTCTTGAGATCATCTGAGGATGGCACATACATTTTAAGTACTGCAGAGTGGCCACTTAGCTGTATTTACATTTGAGAAATATAAAATAGCATTAACTAACAGTTACTGACTAACATATGCACCTGGTGTTTATTAATAAACTGCATACTGGGCATTTTATTGCTTTTTATGCAAAACAGGCATCACATAGTGTGACCTGAAAATGCTGAATGACAGGGCATCATTATCCAGACTATGCACTTACACTACCTGGCCATCAGATGGAGCCACTGTTTTCTCATGAGTTACCTAGTAATGTTAAACTGTCAGAAGAATATGATTGAATATATGATTGTATTTGTAGTTAAGCTGAGCAGCAAAACAAGAATACATGCAGGGATTGAAGCGCTAATATAAATAACGGCATACACCTTGAATGTTGAAAATTTCTTTAAACTTGACTGCATTTTTATTTCTCAAATGCCCCCAAAAGAGTATATTTTCTCCTTGCTGGGCAAAACTAACATATAAAAAATACATTTATAGGCAGAGCCTACGAATATTGTTTCATTTGTACAAAACCTGGCTGGGCATAAGATAACAGCAGTGGGACTAGTATTGGCAGCAGTGAGTACAACTGAATGACTTACTTTTGGAGGACTGCTCTTTATCTTTGGGACCTTTCCTCCACGGCCACGGTGTGACTGCTCATGGTCAAATTCCAGGTCCTCCAGACGCTGCGTGAGGGCCAGTTTCTGCTGGATGGCCATGCGAAGCAGAGAGTTCAGAGTCTTTTTCTCATCCTCAGCTGCTGCCAGCTGCCTCTGCATCTCATCCAACTGAGTAACATACTCATCACACCTGCACAGAGAGACGTTTAAAAAAGGCAGAAAATTGTCATCTGTGTCTGTAGTGTAGTGTAGAGTCTTCTACAGCTTAGAAATAGCCATTTCCATTTAGTGCCCAAGTATATTGTTCCCCAGATAACAAGACATAACACAGCAGTATGAAAGTGAGAGGACTGCAATTGTTGAGATAGAACAATGCAGCCACTGTTGCTCTCAGAAGGGACTGGTGATTAAAAGGGTGAAGGCAGTTTTCTAGTGTTTGTGTTGTTATATGTTGAGTTGCAGCAGTTGTGTTTTATGTTGAATTTAGTTGAGATACAGATGTACCAAAACACTGCTTTTTACATATACAAATGGCATAACATTCCCTGTACTAGTAAAATAATCACCAGTACTACACATTACTAGTTATTATTTTAATCATTTGACAGCCCTGAAAATAATGCAATCTAAATCAAATGCAAAATGATCATCTCTTTATTGTCTTCACTGCTTTGAAGGGCGGATGTCTGCCAAAATAAATATAGTGTACCTGGTAGCAAACATAGCCCTGAGGGAAGAGAAGGTAGCTGCGTCCTCTTTCAGGGCCTTTAGCTCATTCCTCAGCTTCATCATTGTCTCTGTCACAATGGATTTTTCATTCTCATACTTACTCTTCAAGTTAGCCAAGGCTACCTCTGCAGTCTGGGGAGAAATCAGATGTTACTCAAGCATATGGGAATGATTACTTTTAGCCTAATTCAAAACCTTTACATAAAATTAAATATAATAACATTTAACAACGAATAGATCAATGGTACAAAAATTTGAACAAAAACTGAAGAAATATTAAGTAAGATGTTCCTACTTGTTTGTTTGCTTTTAGGACAAGACGCAAAGTGGCTATCTGCTCTCTTTTGGTGCTCAAGAGGGACTTGAGCTTCAAGATCTCCTCCATACAAGACTCTTTGTCCTTGTCAGAGATGGGCGCTAGCTCTCGGGCTGCTGCCCTCTGTCTGGACAGTTGCAGCGAGCGGTCCACTGCCTTTTGCAAGTGCTTTATCTGGTCCCGAATAATGGCATTCAGGTTATAAATGTTCATTGGTTCCTTGCGAAGATCACCACTTGTCTCTGGGACAGGGGAAGTAGAAGGTGAGGCACTGTTAACTGGTGAACCAAATGGGGTTTTGTTAGGACTCTGTTGGTTCACTGTCTCCCCTTTACCACCATCCCCAAGTGACTCCTTTGAGGGTGAGTCCTGGGGGCTCCTGCAAGGGTCTGAAGAGTTGATAGCAGCTAGTCGACGGGCAAGACGGGGTGACAGCAAGGCCCGCGGATCATCTGCGCCCTTAAGACTACCACTGCGTGTAACGCGACTCTGGCGGTAATAGTCCAGCATGACGCGGTTGGGTGTCTCATTGTTGCAAAGGCAGACATGATGGTAGAGCTGTGCTAGCTCTTCACTGAAGGTAACCAGCTCATCCTGAGCAGTGTTCAGCATGCCTTGACTTTCGCTCATCATGGCTGTTGCACATCGAAGCTCTGCCTCCAAGCTGATGATTCGTTCACGGCTGTCCCGGCACTCCCTCTCTAGAGAGGTCACATGCTCATCTAGAGCCTGAAGCTGCCCCTCGCTGCGGCTACGCTCTTCTGATTGGCTCTCCACAGACTGGTTATACTTCTCCTTCAAGGCCTTCAGCTCTGCTTTCAGGTCAATGACCTCTGTCACCGCTACTTTATATTTACACTCCAGGATCTCAATGCCATTGATGTCTACCCCATTCTCACAGCAGCCATTTGTAGGTGTGTCCCCTTTCTCCGTCTCCTCAGCATCCAGCTCCTTGTCACTACAGAGACGTTTCATTGCATTGACACGCTCTGTAAGGCGGTTCACGCGCTTATGCTGCTCGGTTAGAGCCCCTTGGGTGTGCTGTAGCTGTGTCTGAGACTCCTGCAGGTTATTCAGCAGGGTTGTCTTTTCTCGCTCCACCTAGTAAATACAAAGTAAACAGGTTAAACAATAAGAGTATTCAAGTGTTCAGAGGTTCTTGGTTTGGTTGTTATCTTCAATTATAGTCAGTTTCTGAACACAAAACCTCACTTAGATGATGATTCTGGGGTGGAAGACCATTCAGCTTAACAATAATAGCAATGTATAAAACATTCCAGCCACAACAGTCATATTAGTACCACATCGACATGTCAGTGTCATTGTTATGCTGAAATTGTCATCATTAACGGCATCTTGTCTAAAGTGGTTCTTTGATCAGGAACTGATGATACATAGGATAGAGGATAATTGTCCAATTCTGCATAAATGCATACTCTAATGTATTTTTGTATATTTGTTGTTGACTGAAGGGAACCTGATCTCCTTAGATGGCCAGTTAGTAGAAGTAAAGCAGAAAGTGAGCATATACATCAGTCATGCAGTAATGGAATATCATCACTCTTACATAATAACTATGGCTAGATTATATGAAAGTGACTACCCTTTTCACTGCGAAACGCAGCACAGCACAACACAATGAAATTCAACCTCTGTGTTTCACCCATTCACACACGTGCAGCAGGAGGCAGCTATTGAAAGCGCCTGGGGAGCAGTGACAGGGACGGTACCTTGCTCAAGGGTACCTCAGGGGAACCTACTGGTGAGGGAATCGAACAATCTTCCGATCCGGGGGCAACTCCCTAACTACTAAGCCATCGCTGCCCCGCTATGGCATGCAGTTTTAAATCTCAGATAAAAACTAATGTGTACATGTAATGTTTTTTTTTTTTCACAGCTTGCTCATAACAGCATGTGATTCAGCTTAAGTGATACTTAATTACTTTTTGATTGGATTAGAGGATTATAATAGTGGAGTCAACCATCATAACAGAAGAGTCAGCTATCTTCAGTATTGGAGCTGGGATGGTGAAACTCTATTGATCCTTCATTGGAAGTGGCCCAAGAAAACTAACAAGAAAAAAAAAAATTAAGAAAAGAAAAAAGTAAATAAATACATAAATTATATATATATGTATATATATATGTATATAATGTATATAATATATAATATTATATATGTATATAATATCCAGTATTCAAAAATGTGTTAGGACATTTACATCTCAATCCTCCAGCCAAATTAATTTTACCGCATAGTAAATAAGTAAGTGAACAAAAGTGGATAGAAGATATTTCAATTCACTTGATTTTCTGATTAAATTGTTTAGTGAACTTCAGTCTCTCACGTTATGTCAGTTTCAACAAATAAAGTGAAATTAAAATGTAAAGGGTGTTTTTTCTTCTTTAAAGATTGGACGCATAAAAATGTTACATCATATTTTAATTATAATAATAGATAATAATGGAGTAGAAGAATCAGCACTTCAGTCAGAAGTTAACAATAAAATCTAATCAAACCAAGCTTTTAAAATGATCTGCAATAACTGTGACTCTTAATGGTTAATCTTAAATATAACTGAAATTGAGATGAAATGTTTTTTCAAATTGTTTACAATGTAATGTCTAACAAATAAAATGTAAAGATTAAAATTCTTTTCCTATTTAAAAAACTACATGCTTTTCAAAATGTAAAGCTTCTTTTACAAATCTACTGCATATTTTTAAAATGCTGTACAAAGATGTATATTCTGTTCATTTCTTTTTTGAGGATGCTTGTTCTCATTATTATTTTGCAGGCAGCAATGTCCATTTGCAGATTGCTGAGGCTCTCTGTGTTTTTGTGTTGTCACTGCCAGTTTCTATTCCTGTCCTCTCCTGTCTCTCAAAAAACATGCCTGTGGCACCCACTTACCCTTGCACATGTACACCCTGTGTTGCCATCCAATGGAATTGTGGAAACCCATGTGCAAGTAATGTTAATCAGTTTGACCTGGCTTCCACATACAAACACAGGAGATTTCCTTCACAGTGCTGAACAGCCAATATTCCCTAAAGTGACCTCACAGCATCACTCTGCACGTATGAATGTTAATATACCACAATCAGTACTAGGTATGCACTAAATAGGGATTAAATTGTGAAACCATTGTGAGAGCCCTGAAAAAGTAGAGGCAGGATAAAATCAGAGACCAGTGAAACTTTTTCATTGCACATCATTGTAAGATCCAAAACAAAATGCTGTGTAGAAAGCAGCTATTTTCCTTGCAGAGTGGTTAGATACCATTCTCAGTGCTGGTGGCTAGGCCACAGGGATTTCATGTTTGTTCTTTTCCTCTAACGTAAAAACAGTGAATCTATCTGAAACATACCTGCAGCATGCAAAGTAGATGCAACAGGTGCCAACAAGATTTTGTTTAAAAATGCTGACTCAAACTGAGAAAACGGGGTCTTAGGGAGAAATGCTGGATGGTTGTAGCAGAATCCTTGGTCTCTAGTTTAATAGTTTTCAGTACAAACTCATCCGAAGAAACTGCAGAGAATGAATATAAAACAAGGGTTGAGGGGATATTACCAAACTGGCTATTGCCAAAGAAGGGCAGACTTTATATATTATTCATCCTCCTCCAGCAGTAATTCAGAATTTGAGAAAGTAAGTGGGTTACAAAGCTGTACATATCAGAGCTGGTAAGTGGATTAAGGAGCGGAGAAAAAACTCTAGAATAATTAAAAACTTGTAGCTCAAAAGTTACTAAATATTCAATGGCTGTGGCTTTGCTTCAAAGACACAGATTACTGCCTACGGCTGTAAATAATTAAATAAGACTATAAGTAATTTCCAAGGAAACCTAGAAATTACTGGACTTTGCTGGACAATCGAGCTGTTGTCTCTCTATTTACTAACCTGAAGGACTTGTTGCTTTAATTTCTGTATCTCTGACAGGTTGAGTTCACTGAACAGATCGGACACTGGGTGCAGTCCCTCTCCCTTTCTTCCTCCAGGCCGGTGGTAGTCACCATTCATCTTTGCTACGTGACCATTACACCCATTACACCGATTACTATCCTCGTTACTGGGACTGGAACCCGAGGCTGATGTGCCATTAATAGTAGCTTCCTCTGCAAACTTGAATCCCTCTACAGTAGAGATGGTTATGTGTGTGCTGGCTCCATATACACAGTCACTCAGGTTTTGGTGGTGGGCTAGCTCCTTCCTTAGGTTAATCTTCTGCTCCCTCTCAATCTTTAGAGCATCCAGTGCCTCCTCTAACTGGGTCTCAGAGATTTCCTTTAAGCGCAATGCATCCTCCAACTGGCTGTTCAGCAGAACTGTTTCTTCTTCCAGTACTTTGATCTCATGCTTCAAGCCCTCATACTCCACCTGAGAAGAGAAGTTAATGTAAGACATAAGACAGAGGATGTATGACATGTTATTTACCTGAGAGAGTGACAGAAAAAAGATAATAGCTTGTATGGGATGTATCACATTTAATAGATGCAATGCATTCTTTAATTTCTAACTAAGCAACTCATCAAAATCATTCATCACCAAATCTATTTTACTTCAACTGCCAGACATCTTAAAAAATGAATGTTTGCACAGTGCTGATCGCTCTCTTTTCTCTTCACTTTAAATAAACAGCTGGATCTTATGAATACCACTTTTGCTTTGTCTTTATGCATATTACTAATCTGAAATAGCAAAACTATCAATTCGCTAAAATCTAATTTGTTTATGTTTCATTATTCCTTCCATTATTTCACATATATAGCGCCCAACTGTTTCAGCTGCACATTCTCTGCATCTTTATCCATCCTTGGAGTAGAGCCACAAATGCTTTTGCTCAACCACTGTAGCCTGGAGTTTTTTCTTGCCATAAAATATTCTTCATTCTCATAGTTTAAATGCCAGCCCAATGTGGCATAGCTAAAAATCTAACAGAGCAGGCATGGGCCCCTGAAGCCCACCTACAGTAATGTTTCTGGGCTTTGTAGCTGTTGGCAGTTCCTTGATCTCTAGGAGTGGAGGGAATACTCCTTCATTAGACTCTTTTCTGATGATTAGCGTGACTCTGGGTGCACAAGGGGTGAAGACACACCGCTTCACAGAAAACTCTGGTCTTCTATAAAATATTTGCTATGAACAGTGTACTGAAAGTTAACTGAAGTGAGAATGTTACTCCCAAAGGATGTGTTGTGTATGGCAGGCTGCATTTAGACCCTTCTCCCAGACAGAAACACAAATCTTAGTTAGAAAAGAGAACAGATTTAGAAAGTAGAAAAGAGTTCTGACTGTTAGGTAAAACACAACATTCAGCAAAATGAGAGGCGTCACATTTCAAAGGCAACACACATTATCTCAATGGCTGTGCTTCGGAAAGGTCAACAATAAACTAAGTTAATTTGACTGAACTTTGAATGCAGCGGCAAATCTGGGTGGTGCACAACACTCCTTCTGTAAGCTAATTCAGCAACCATACTGCTGCTCTCAGCTCCTTTCTGGGCAGGCGTAGAAATGCACAGCCTGATCTGTGCCATTCCCAAGTAGGCCTTCTCACAACCTTGTATTTGCTGATCTTTTCAAACCTTGTGTTCTTGGATTACAAGAGATAAGATGAAGAAATCATGAACATCCCTGTCATGCATCTCTGTCTAAAACAGAATTTCATGAAGATACCACTATGTAAGTCATAAAAGTAGCAGGAGCTTTAATGGGGACAGTACTTTACTCAAGGGTCCCACAGGGTAACCTACTGGTTTGAACCCATGACCCATTGATTGACCCCCTACTCCCTGCATTATCCTGAGTTACAGTCGGCAGGTGAAACCTTCCTTTCTGATTGGCTTGAAGTATCCTCTTCCCTGATTGGCCATCTAAATCCCACAATCTGAATGGCTGGCTGCTTGAAACCAGTGCTTTAACTAAAAGTTGAATCTTAGGTTCAGATTCACTGACAGTACTTAGATTGCATAGTGGATCAATCCTGCATTCTAATAGAAATGTATCTTGAACTCTCAATCATGAATAACTAATCTAATCTAACCTCTTTGACCCTCCCTGAACAGCTTGCAGTCACATAGCAGTAGTTACACATGAAATATTCTAGCCAGTCCAGATAGTGTACAGAACTGTTAATGTGTGTGTTCACCTGATTCTGCTTCAGTGTGGACACTAGCTTTTGCAGGGTGATGTTCTCCTCTTCCAGCTCGGTGTAGTCCTGCAGCAATCTGGCTTCTCTGAATTTATACTCTTTTATCTCCTCTCTCATCCTCCCCTTCTGCAGCTCCAGCATTTCATTACTCTGAAACACACAGTGGAGAAAAAGACAAAAATACTAGTGAAGTAGAGGAGGAACATTTCTTTACACCAGATTGTGTGTGGTTGATTCTGGCAATAATGGCAACGAAAACATTGCTCTCTAAATCAACTGCGAATGAATGGTATTCATTACATTTATGCAAGAGTGCACATTATTGCAACTGAAGCACCGAAGAAGGACGCTTGAGGAAAACAGCATCTGTTCCATACTTATCCCAGAGTCTTTCAACAATTGTACCAAGGGAGTTGGCATGTCAGTTTATTCAAGTTTTATACAGTCAAGGTTAACAACAGCAACAAAAGAGCAAGTCGAAACAGAGAGATCAAGGGTTTCCACAAGTAACAAAACAGGTTAGAAACCATGAATAAAACTACTAATAAACAGACAGAACCTAAAACACTAATCAACACATGGAGTATAGACAAAAATTATATGATAAGAGGAGGACATGGTCTATAAATCAGGATGGTCAAAGTTATACCTTTGGCAGACTATGCTGACTTTATACTAAGTACTAAGGATAAACCAATAAGCAAGAAAACTAACAAAAAAGAAGATATTATGTGCCTCAGTTGCAACAAGATTTTATGAGTTATAAACAAGAATGTGAGTGTGAGATGTTTTGAAAGATATAACACTAGCTATATTCCTCAGCAGCCAAACTTTTTAGTGATATATGAAATTATTGGATTGGGCCAGCTAGTGGGTGCTGCTAAGCCTTCAGTACAGTTGCTAAGTTTTGGAAAGTACTGGTAGACAAAAATGTAAAAAATCAGAAAAACTGCATATCAAAATCCTTACTTCTGCCTATACTGTCTTGCATTAAACTAAGCACTTAAAATAGGCTGTCGTGCTCTAACGTCTCACACACTCTGCTCCCACAGGAAGACATACTCAGCTAACAACATCACATCACACATAGTGCTATTTCTGGCTGGATTCGTTACAAGCCTGGATCAGATTCATTCTTTTTTCCTCTTTGACATCTGATCCTGCATTTTCTGCCGTTGTCAGCCCTGCACAGATCTATGAAATTCAGATCAGTGCCATCTGTAATTGATTATAATTAATACCAATATTTGTTAAAGAATATTTGTAGCAGCATCGGCTCTGTCCTAAAAGGGCCTTCAGGTGAACTGCATAATTATATCATCATCAGAATACTAGACTATGAGAATCTCGTAAAACTAGTTTACCATTTTCTGACATCTGGGCATTCACATGAAAAGCACAGAATCTATAAACTTTATATCAGGCAAAGATATTGCTTTGTTCTTGCTTACAGATGACCTTGAAAAGTGAGCAGTGTTATTGATTACTGTATACAATGCTGCAGCTCTGCTGGAGGATGTGTTGTCTCAATGCACATCCACAGCACTGTTACAGATGACAGTGCTGATGTGCTGGATATGGAGTCCAGGGGATTACTGACCAACTATCACCCAGCCTGGGCCTATTATAGCACTGGTAATCAGCAGCTCCACACACCCTGGGGTCAGGAGCAGTGCAGCGGCACATACTGGACAACACCCAGAAAGGAACAGAGCCAGAAAACCCCTGCTGCAGAGCAATTCACAAACCCCAGGACGGTGAGGAAACACATACTACTACTGCGTACTGCTGGAGAGCCAGTAGAGGCCTGATACTGAGCTGCTCCATTCAAAATAAACAGATAGATCAGCAGTCAGGAGAGAAATAATGTAATAAAAGACAAAATCAAATCTGGAACAAATTATGAAAAATAAAATGAAACCAAATAATATTCTACAAAAATATGACAATAATATAATTTTATTTGTTTAATAAAGAATGTAAGCTTTAATGTGACACGCAAAATGAACCTTTTACCTTTTCAGGCCACGGCCCTGGTCACATTTCCCTGTATGTCATGTCTGAGGTCCCTTAAGGCACTAGATATTCTTGAAAAGCCACGGATATTTGTATTTTATTTTTCATCAAAGGACTTCTGCATCACCATTTAGTATCATAAATGATATTGCTCCAAATAATAATTCTACAGTGAGCATATAAATATGAATTATTAATATAAAAGATGGATATTAAGTATCAATCACTGTATGTGAGCTTATATCTCAATTTCTCATTCGTGGGATAATAAATGGTTATTCTATTCTATTATTCTATTCTATGTGAGCTTATAGTTTATTTCACTGAAAGAATACACAGCAGCCTAGCTACCAGTCAGTGACTAAGTTAGATTTTTTGGTTAAGTCTGATTCTACTTTCTACTTGCTACTCTGCTGAAAATTAATTAGCACACCTTCCTTATTAATAAGCCACAAGTGAAGGGCTTTTTTTAACCGTCACAGATAAATCTTTGGAAACCACACATAAAAAGCGTTCAAAAGGGTACTTAAGGCCCCTGAAGCACTGAAGTGGTACACAAATATCTCAGTTTATCAGAATTGTAGATATATTTTTTTTTACTTAAGGCATCTTTTTTAATCAGAGAATATTGTTACCTACTGGTACCACCTAGATAAACACTGCATCCCAGTTTCCTGTGCTTAGCAAACCTTTTAGAGTGCCCATGTTGACCCCTGTCAATTGTTGGAAGTGAGCATGAGTGGAGTGTTTTTTTTTTTTTTTGATAACCTGGGGAAGAGAAAACTACAAGAAGCACTGCAAGAGAGAAAGACAAGCTGTGGAAGACAGTGTGAATGTTTTGCTGGGAAAACTTGGTTCCTTGCTATCATATGGATGTTACTTTGACACATACCACCTACCTAAACGTTGTTGCAGACCAAGTACACCCCTTCATGATAATGGTGTTCCCTATTGGCAATGGCCTTGTTCAGAAGGTCATTATGTCTTGCTACATTGCAAAAGGTCTTCAAGAATGGTTTCAGGAACATGACAAAGAATTCAAGGTGGTGACTTGGCCTTCAATTTTTAAACATATGTTCAATCTCTAGAGGACTCATCTTGCAACTTACACCTGCTGTGATGTTGTGGTGCCAGATATCACAATGCCTCCAGAAGTCCTGTAGAGTCCATGATGGGTTAGAGATGTTTTGCCAGGTGGGCCTAAACAATATTAGGCAGGTGGTTTTAATATTATGGCTGATGCATGATTATGTGTGTGCAGTGTCTTTATGCCGACCTCAGGCCATTCCTCTTATTCCCCAGCTTAGTAAAGGATTTGCCCTCTACAATGGACCATGGCGACAGTCTCTGACCCCATCACCACCCTCCGCCTGCACACACACACACACACACACACACACACACACACACACACACACACACACACACACACACACACACACACACACACACACACACTCACACACACACGTGCACAGATGCACTCTAGATGACCCTGGTGTAGCTCCGATTCCCTAATCATTCATATAAAAGTATACAATACATAAACATGTGCTGTGCATATGTGCACTCAATATTGCAGTTGTCAACATTTAAAATCACCTACCACCGCAAAAAATTGACTGTCCCATTATGTAGCACTTTTTCATTCAGTAGTAGTTCTGAATGTATTGTGGTTATGAATAGCATATGTATACCTTATTGCCCTTTGAGAGTGAGAGGTGATAACTAGTGTTGTCACTTCAGACAGTGTAAATCAGAGGCATTGGAGTGGAAGTAGGGGGAAAAGAGCACATCTATCATCACAGTCTTCCAAAGGATCCAGACATCTTAAAGGAGTGTACTGCATTCAATACCCCTTAGTATTTCAATCCTAAACAGTGTATTTGGAACACTGTCTGGACTGTACTGTTTCGTTATCAGTCAGCACAAAATAATTTACATGCAAAAAAAAACAATATATAATGAAATGAACCAAAAATAGTTTAGTAACTTGTTTTATTTAAAAGGAAAATGTCAAATATTCATGGTAAAATGGATACGGACTGTTTTAACAAAAGAAATATACATACAGAATATGGAACTGACCTCTTTTAGCTCTTGGACCAAAGTGTTGAGGCGTTCCATCTCAGCCTGAGTGTTGGAGGCCACAGAGTGGCTCACTTTGATTTCTGTCTGCAGCTCCAGCAGACGGCTCATGTAGTATGCTTCTTTGGAAGCTGACTCTTGGAGCAGTGTTTCCTCATTCGTCTCACCATCCTCTGCCACTTTACGCTGGTTAGAGTATGCCTGACCAAATGCCTGTCGAGAGAGCCACAGTAGCTATGAATTTTGGGACCTCAAGCTTAGGAATGATTTACTGAAAAATATATTAAAACTTCAGACACTGTGTTTGAGCACTGGTTGTTGCTTAGTTATGAATTTTAAGCTTCGGACCGAGAGAGCTTCATGAATAATTCTGATGTAGTTACATGTGCATACATTAATATTAAAATGGGAAAAACTTCACTCCACTCTTTTTACCTGCAGGGCAGCATTATGCATTTCAAGGTAAGTGAGATGATATTTCACCTCCTTGCTCTGATCAATAGAAACAGTGTTACAATTCTCCTGACACAGGTTTTCACACTGTCCAGAACCACACATCATGATTAAAGTATCCTGCCTTGATTAGAAGACCACAGCAACTATAAACAGCCATGCAATGCAAGCCAGAGAAATCATCCAGCCTCCAGTCCTGTCCACGAAACCACCTATGCTCTAGTGTCAGCCAGTGAGAAATGGGGGAAAGTTCAGAGTCAGTCTGAAACAAACTTAGTGAGGTGGGGGGGAGGGGTGGACTGATCACCAGTCCATTGGTAAGAAGACACACAGAAAAATTAACTAACACACAGTCACATCTAGAGGCAAAATTGGTTTTTCCAATCAACCTGAGGATGGCAGATGCAAGGAGAACATGTTAACTCCAAACAGAATGGACTCAGGCAACTGGAGATCAGTCACAGTGATATGGCAGTGGTACCCACTATGGCATTGTGCCACCCATCCAGAAACAGGGTATCCAAAATAATGCAAAACTAAAATCTGTTTTCCTTTAGTCTCGATGACAGAAATCGAGTTAAAGTACCCGAATATATAAAGAACTGATGCATCTATACCACAGGGGTAAAGGGCTTCCTGTGTTGCAATCCTTTACTTCACTAGGGTCATTATATGGTGAAAATAACTGGTGAAAGTAATATACCTATTGAGGCATCCCATCAAAAAAAAATCAATAGAGACCTTACAAGGAGGAAAGGAGAGAAATGAAGGGCAAAAATCAATGCAGGAGGAAAGTAGCCGAGTACATTCCATGTGTTGAAAAATTGCTGACAAGGTTGCCGGCAACATAAGATACATACTGCACAGTCTCCTATCATCCTGCCATGACTTTAAGAAGTGCATATTTCATACATTTTTAACCGAAGCGTACAGATGCACCACACAGGAACTGTACTTTATCTATGTTTGGAAATGTGTACATGCATATGCTAAGGCAGTACATTCGGAGTGCTATAAGCAGGAAATGGAGGTAAAGACACTGGCCTATAAAGTGCTAAGACAGATGTGGGTGAACTGAAGACCTGCATCTTCCCTCATAATATGTTAATTCCTCAACAATGCATTATTCACCAGCTAAATGGTGGTTTATTCTACAGCATGAATGCACCACTGTTGAAGCTCCTTCTCTCTGCAGCATTTTATCAGCAGTTATTAGCAGAGTGTTTGTTGGTCTGCGGGAGACGTCAGTGTGTGGAATAAGCAGTGTGTTGCTGGAGTATACCAGTGAGCAGAGGTCATTTATCATGCGAAGATTTGCTACGCTGCAGAGCAGAGTTTAACGTGCTACAATCTAGGGGAAACCCTCACAGCATAGCTTTATTAGAGCTACGCTTTAAGTGGAGCTCACACAAAAATGTGCCTTCTTGGCAAACTGGCAACAAGTAATGTACTTACAGCTTTATTAGGAAAACCTTATAAAGTGTATTAACTCACATGTGGCCCTGACTCGTTTATACATCCATCCATTATCTGCCGCTTGTCCCAAACGGGGTCGCGGGGGAGTGCCGGTGTCCAACCCAGCGCACACAGGGCGAGGACGGGGGACGCACCCTGGACAGGTCGCCAGCCCATCGCAGGGAGGAGCGGGACGGGGACGGTATCTTGCTCAAGGGTACCTCAGGGCAACCTATTAGGAAGGGGTTCGAACCCCCGATCCTTCGATCATAGGGCCAACGCCCTAACCACTAGGCCACCGCTGCCCCCTCGTTTATACAGTAACCCTATATCCATTGTATTTTCATCAGGGATGCAGTCTGTGTCTTCAGCAAACATGGGGGTCTGTTCTCTTTACAGAGAGCTGAGGCACTGCAAAGCACTGATTGGTCACTTCTGTCACAGTGCTAGTTATACTGTCACTGGGGAACAGATTACCCAGGCTGATTCAGACAGTGAGTCTGGCTCTAAGTAGACTAAAGGACAACTGAACATGCAGAGAAACAGCCAGAATGACACTATGATCCTGTCTGCCACATGCTCACACAGAACACACATTTAAAAGAAGTGGACTAAATTAGTAGAATGAAAATCAATCAAGCATTTAAGCCTGCTCTTTTCAACAGATTGCGCATGCAAGAAAACAGAACCAACCGCTTCTATAAATGATCGATTATAACTGAAAAATTCACAGAATACTTCATGAAACTAAAAGAACATTCATGAGGATATTTTGTGGGAAGGTTCACCAGAGCACCTTTGCCTTTGTTTCAGATTAAGGGAAAGTCTGTTTCTGTTGTTTGTGACTGTAATGGATAGAAATCTGTTTCTATTTCATGAAGGTATATAGATAATTGATGGCTATGGACAGAACAATGCAGGCACAAGGGTGCCACAAGGATTCTTGGAAGTTGGGAGTCTTCTGGTTTAATACAGAGCCAGTGACATCGCTGGTCTGTTTCTTCCTCCACTTTCCGAAGCTTCTGACATGACTTTTCTCCTTTAAAGGTGATTAACGTATGTTAATGAGTCTTTAAGGGGTTTGGAACGTCATACTGAACATTGATTTTTACCTGTCCTAAATTCTTCCTTTAAGGTTTTCTGTAATGTAACAAACTTAAATACAGAGAAAGAGTAAACAGTACAGTCCCAGATAACCTCTTGTTCCGTGTCCTTTAATTTCATTTGGAATAACTTAATGATCTGGACGATCGAAGCTAAATGCCTCAAAAAGGCTGGGGGGTCCATCAAACACACATAAAAAATCTCATTTACACAGACAGCTTTTCTTTTCTTACTTCACTTTGATTTCTGTACTCAGGGGATGGGGCCTTTTTAAGGGACGAGTTGGTGAAAGCGAATGGATACAAAAGCTTTAATTAATTCAATTCAAGTATAAATAAGCTCTTATTGTGAGGGCCTGTCAATAATCCTGCTGGCTGCTGAAGCCCCTCTGCCTCGCAGCTGTGCTCTGGGGCTTCAACTCCAAAAACAGTTGACACACACACACACACACACACACCCACACACACACACACACACACACACACACACACACTCACACACACACATGGATTCAGAAAGAGAGAGGGGGACAGAGTGTAAGAGTAAGAGAGGGAGAAAAAACTGGGCTCTATTCTGAGATTGGATCTTGGGAGATTGGATGCATAATGTACGAGACAGATGGTTTAATGAAGGTAGTGTGAGCTAAAACCCACTTTCTCCATCTGCTTCCTGTTATTGAGAGCAGGGGGTGACGCTGTGACGCACACACTCAGACAATTACAGCAGTCCCCCACTGAGAATCACCTTAGTTAACATAAATGAATTATTTTCAACAAAAAGTCACCAAATTACTCCCCGACCACAAAGTAATAACATCTAAACACACAGATGAAGAACGCAGTATCAAAAGAAAAAAAATGTGTACAGTCTGTATACAGTTCACAGAACTAAGCAAAAGTCCTCCTTGATGCCATCAGTATTCTGATGGATGTGTGCACACACTAAGTGATCATTCCAATTAAAACTGACACAAGGAGGGATCTGAAAATGGTTAAACAAAACACACTGCACATTAATTATTTAAATGTTATTTGCATTATGAGTTTGATTTACAGTTTATGGTTATTTACAGCTACTTTGATTTTGTTCTATGACACTGAAAGAACTAGATGTTTAATTTTATGACAAAAACAGCATTCCATATTAAAATTCTGAGCCAAACTAAAATTGGTCTTAAATTCTGTACATTTCTGAAGCCCAATGAACTCACCATTTTTATTCAGTCTAGATGCTCACGTTTGGAAAAATCATCTTTTTTTTTTTTTTATGTGATCTAATATTTTATACAATGTTACACACATCAGCTGCAATTTAGAATGAAAATAAGACATTTCTGTGCTCAGCATATATTACTTTCAAAGTAAAAAAGTGCTAAACTGTTGTAAGACTTTGGGGAATGTTTATGTAAATTCCAAAATTACAAAGAGATCATGTACTTGAAAATATATGTACATTTATTATTCCAAAATTATGTCCACAAAAAAACTCTAGCTGGTTTTATCTGACAAAGTACAGAGATGGCATAAAATATTTTATTATATATATTATATATCATTATATATATCATTATATATCATTGCAAGATTTGTTCTTAAATATGCTATGCACGATTAAATGGACATCCAGGAGCAGCAGTATTCTAAACTGCAAATGCAATCCCTCACAAGTGCACTTGCTTCGTTGCAGGCTTTGCTTGTGCAGTAAAGACAAAGGCACATAATAGAGAGATTTTCAGCCGTGTGCTGGCCAGTGGCGCTCTTATGGTGCTCTAACAGAGCTGGTCTCTATACAGTGTTTTGGACGGTTTCATTCACTGACAGGTTAATTAACATTTCTGCCTCAGGCACACAAGCTGTCAGTCACAAGGATGACATGAAGTCCTTTCAATGCCTCGGGCCATATTTTCAAAAGCCGTGTTTCCAGCTATCCCACCAACCTATCTGCGAATATGATAGAATAGCATATCGATTCAGCTTTGTAGGGCCATAACATGCTGCATAATTATCAGCAAGTTAAGTTTAGTAACATTAATTTACAGCATCTTTATTTGCAATATCTTTTATATTCATACCATATTTTTACTAGTATGTCACATTTAGTATTGAAAAGAGTCACATTTCATTTTGAAAAAAAGTTGCAATGATTACATTACATTCTTATAGGAGTTAACTTGCCTACACCTGCTGTCAGAACATTTTGGATTTTTCCGTTTCCGTACCAGAATCAGAAGCTTCCGACTTTGTTTCATCTCACCTTAAAATGACACTAAAAGGACTCTTACAGTTATGTTAGAATTAGCTGGGCAGAAACCACACTTCCAGAAAAATACTTACTATTTAATAAGTCTTTTCTGTATTTTAAAATATTTTATCTAAATAAATAGCAACAAGCATGTTTTGCATGTATCGATTAACATAACATAACACTTGTGCTTAGTTCACTGCAATGCCTATTGTTCTCCTGTTGAAAAGTCTTAAATACAATATATGTACAAGAAAAAAAAAACCCTGCAGAGCAAAGCAGAACAGATGGTAGAATTCAGCACCATGGAGAGTGACTGACATCAGCACCCACACTGTAACATCTGTGTGCCGAGGGAAGGGTGCTTGTGGAGTCAGGATGTATGTGTGCCAGAGTGCTTGTGCAATTAAAAAATGTCATTCTGTACATTTGCGAGAGAGAGAGAGAGAGAGAGAGAGAGAGAGAGAGAGACAGCGAGCGAGAGAGACAGAGAGAGATAGAGAGAGAGAGCGCGAGAGTGAGAGCGTGAGAGAGAGCAACAGAGAGAAAGACAGAGAGAGAGAGAGTGAGAAAGAGAGAGAGCGAGACAGAGAGAGAAAGACAGAGAGAGTGAGAAAGAGAGAGAGTGAGACAGAGAGAGAAAGACAGAGAGAGCGAGAGAAAGAGAGAGAGAGAGACACACACACACAGAGAGCGAGAGAGACAGAGAGAGAGAGTGACAGAGAGAGAGAGAGAGAGCGAGAGAGAGAGAGAGAGAGACAGAGAGAGAGAGAGAGATTGCTGTCAATGTTTTGTTCCAGTCAGAGTGGTAATGTAGTAGGCAGTTGTGTGTGTGTGTGTGTGTGTGTGTGTGTGTGTGTGTGTGTGTGTGTGTGTGTGTGTGTGTGTGTGTGAGAGAGAGAGAGAAAGAAAAAGGAGGACAGAGGTGTGTCCAGCTGACCCAAAACAACCAACCACATAACCCTCCTTTAGCTAGAAGTGGGCCATAGACTGACACATTGTTCCCTTGTGGGTGGAAAAGTTGTGGGTGGAAAGCGTGATATTATTAAAGTGAATGTGCTGTGAATGTACTGGGTTTCATTTCATGAAATACTGACCTTCCTTTAGTTTTGGAGTTACTTAACTCACATATAATCCCCACACATTATTTTCATGTTAGTTGAATAGATAAAAAAGTTTCATATAACAAATTTCACCTTTTTTACACTGTACATGGTTATTATTTTCAAACCTTAGAACATATCTTTCACAACATATATCCCTCGTCACTAGTGAATGACAAACGAAGCATCTTGTAAAAATGTTCAGTTCCAACGTCTATGGTTGCAGTAAGCCAATTTACCTTTAAAGACTTAGCAGTAGCCAGTGTACAACATCATTTTTTCCTAACATTTCCTAAAATAATATTCTATTAAATACAGTGATAAATATCCATTCTATATCTATATGCATGTAATTTTGTATATTTACAAAATAATCAACAGTTTATCATCTTAACTACTTCTGTAGAAGCAGCATTGCTGCATTAAATTCTATAGTGACTGAGCATTGGTTTGAACACGATAAAGGACAGACTGTCCTTGTCTGTCATCATAGACTGTCGGTAATCAGAGAGCGAGAGAGAGATACGGAGAAGGAAAGGGGGAGAGAAAAATGGAGAGACCTGATTTCTGTGCAGTAAATGCCAACAAAAACAGTACATGCTTGATTAGCTGCATTCATTCTTATTCATCCCTCCAGCTGCTCCCTACACTCCTGGGATAATGTTTCAAATAATGAGTCTGGACATAAATCATAGTTTGCTTATTGCTGATCGAATCACAGGGCACATATGGTTAAAAATGAAATAAATAAAGAAATGTTGTTGCTGAGCAAATATGGAGAGTGATGACAGAGCAAACAGACACTGACTCAGAGTTTGTATAACACCTTCCACTACAGTAGAGCCACATTCTGTGCACTCATGCATGATGTGTGTTTGTCTCCGAGTGTGTGCATGAACATCCTGTCTAATCTGTAAAGGTCAAGAAAATGATTTCATTAAGCACTTCTTGTTGAAGCTGTCCACATACCACATATCTGCTGCCTCAAAAGAGTAGAATCTAAATACCAGTTTCTGAAACAACACTGAGGTACATGTGTCAGCATCACTTCATCACATTCTCTTAGTTCAAAAAAGTTCAGGCTGCCAAAACCGTATACTAAACAGGTGTTTTATGTACTCAGTATCTCATAGTAAATGTCCATTAGTGTTAGTCAATTAAATACGGGGACACAGCAACGGCCCTTTGAAAACATTGAATCTGTTCTGAAAATACATAATGATATAGCAATGTGGCTGACGCACTTTATCAATCATTCAAAATTATTCAAACCCAACGGAGGTCCTAGAGCCTTCAGCTATTCTCCAGCTATTACTATTCCCACAACTCCAGTGCATGCCCAGCTTCTTTGTCTGCACAATTACTTTGTATTTGCACATCTCCTACAGGGAAAGAGTAGTAGACCATTCAGGGAGATAGCACACACACACACACACACACACACACAGACACACACACCTTGGTACTTTTATTTGTTGGCTTCAGTAGCTTGTAATCACCAGTCATCTTGATGGGATTTTTCATTTGGCCCATCAACAATGAGTGTATAATCACATAAAATCTGAATCCTATGAAGAAAAAAAATTTGGCTGCCAGTTACATTCTAATGTCTGCGCCGCATCCAGGATGTGAATTTGACTGGACAAGCCATCCAGCCCATTTAGTGGTGGGAGAATGAACTGGTAGGGAGAACTGTTTAAACAACTGAGCAGATTCCCTGTATCAGCATATCTTTTTCTTTCTGGATCGCTGTTCATTGTAGGTAAGGTGCTAATGAAATGTTAATGGAAACCAACCAACCAGACTGGAAAAGCACAGATCCTTCTGTTTATTCAGCTTCTCTGATTACTGACTGGATACTGAAGGTGTAGTAAATATGGAGCTAGCAGGGGTGCAGGGGTCAGCGAGGGGCATGTGAGTTGATTTCCTGCTATTGTTTTTACACATGTTAGAGGAACCTGTTATGTAGAGTGTGATGGATGAGAATGAGTGTGAAGAGATGAAGCTTGTTCAGACTCTCAGGAGGCCTCTGAGTTCAGGGTGGGGTCTGATTTAAAAGCTTTTTTAAATCAGAGAGAGAGCAACTGAAGTGTAAAAAGATCCAAATTATATAACGGCTCAACAGTAGGCCATAATACAACAAAGGAGGCACAAATCAATAAAAATGAATTACGTCTTTCCAGTGTTGCTGCTTTCAGTTTCTATCATGATTTTGCACTTTAGTTTATTCAACATCAGATTTCAGTTACAACTACCTTTAACTGAGTTTCCATTCAATTTCATAAAAGTATGAAATCCTATGATTTACAAAAAAAAAAGACTTTGGCTGATTTCAGTGTATTATACCTTTTTCCTTGCAATAAAACCAATCACCAAACGGCACATGTGATGTAAAGAAAAATCTATGTAACCTAGGCTGTGTCAATAAACCCTGCATTGGGACGCCTCGTATTTCATCCTCTTGAAACAAGGTCACAAAAAACAAGAAAAAATATGTTAATTTCAAGAAACGTGTATATTTACAATGGAATTAATGAATATAAAATGCCCTTTATCAAGCCTCGAAAAGGGGGCTTCAAACTCAGCACTTTTTATTAGCAAGCAAAGTATATGTCTAGGGTGTTAAAATTACATTATTGATTGACTGCAATTATTTGGGATTATTAAGTGGTATCAAGCGAATTGTGATAATTTATTGCCTAATGTGAAAAAGCATATTTAAGGACTACAATTACAGCTCCTTTAATCAGGAGCATTTTGCAGAACTGCCCCAGAATGGTTAAGGTAGCACATGACTCATACTTTGTGCAGTGTTTTATTTTAGAAAAATGCTGACAGGTGAATCCAGCTGTGTTCACTGTAGTTGTCATATATCAACTACAGTCTGATATTAACCTGCAAACTTAATGTGAAAAGAGGGAATACATTCAGATTAGGTCTGAGATTTAATAGATCTTGCAGTTAAATAATATGCCTGGGAATTAGGAGGTCAGAGGCGGGAAAAAGATTTTCCTTCTCATTAAACCTTATTAAAAGGAGGTGAAAAATGAGCATAAGTAGAAACGAAGAAAGCCACACATGCACACATTTACAGACAGAGACAGATTAAATTATTTTACTGGATGATTCCTAAACAAATCTTAAAAGTAAACCTAGGCAAATACCTTTTGATTGATTAAAGGTTGTTTCTAATACAGATTAAATGTGAGCCAATGTTTAATTCTGATCACCCCTACTTGTTTGATGAGTGTGATCACAGCACTGATATCAATGACCAGATCTACAGGACGAATATTTTGAAAAGCTGGGCATAAGAAACACTGAGATAAGTTATAGTGCCTCTTATGGGCTAATCATTCATTAGCCATATGAAACTAGTTCACTGCTTTACAACAAAGATAAATGGGTCAGATCATGTCTAAGATTCTGCAGAGAAACAGAAAAGTGTCCAACACAGAACGACATGTCTTCTAAAGCAGCCACAATCTTCAAACTAATATAACGATAATATAACAACATATCTTACTGAAGTCTTAATGAATGAAAATATGATAAGGTCCTGATGTTGACATCACATCTCCAAAACTGTATATACACCACCATATGAATCAGTTCTTTTATATATAGGTCAGCTGTGACACTCATCTCCAGTTTTTCTTCCTCTTTCTCTGTCTCAGTCCCAGAAATAATGACAGACCTGACCAGCCTTACAGTAAATCAGGGCAATGGAGGATACTTTTAAAATGAAATGTCCTCCAGTCTTTTAAAAAACAATGCCTTTCATTAGTCATCCCCATAGAAACACTGCCCTAAATACAGGCCGGCCAAGGGAGAAATACAGGAGGGTAGGATCCTACTCAGCAAGATGCAGCACTGACAGAGAGTTTTTTTTAATACATTTTACATACAACATTCAAGATATTCAGAGTTTATAAAGAATACAAAGAAACACAGGGCTGAGCTATGTTTTAGGTACTGACTTTTTAATGTGCTTTTTAAAAAAAAGGAAAAAAACTTTATGTTTTATCATCCACTCACTCTCTCACTCATTTTTTATAGCTGCTTGTCCTGATTAGGGTTGCGGGTGGTGTTGGAGTCTATCCCGGCTCTAACAGGGCGAAAGGCTGGGCAAACACCCTGGACAGGTCATCAGTCCATCACAAGGCAGAAACACAGAGAAACATACTCACACCTAGGGGGCAATTTATCATCTCAAATCCACTTGACATATTTTTCTCCTCACAGGACCTCCTCACAGTGAGGCGACAGCACTACCCACAGCACCACTGTGCCGTGTTTTATTATTTAAAGGTAACATGGCAAAGTCACTGCTGTTGTTGTGCTAAAATGAAATATAAATGTATTCATTTTAATCAATATATTACTGTATACATTGTGTATCACTGTATCAATAAATCATTTTTTTAAATGCGCAGGCATCAAACAATGTATTCAACAAGCAGATCAAAAAAGAGTACTCATCTTCCAGTGTATCACTGATCACACTAGAAGTGGAATAAACATTGAAGAAGCTTTCCCACAATAAAGGTACATTCTATCTGTGTACCTGTTTAACTCAAAAGGTAAGAGGAAATTTATTTGTGCCTTTGTGGACTTGTGGAAAAAGCATATGACAGTGTGTTTAGAGAGGAGTTGTGGTGAAGTATCCCTGAGTGCTACAGGATATGTATTAGGGCATTGTGACAGTGGTGAGGTCTGCAGTAGTAGTAGGAGCAGGGAGCAGCTTGAGGAGAACTTGGAGAGGTGGAGCTATGCTCTAGAGAGGACAGGAATGAAAATGAATGAGAATGAAAGAGAAGGTTTATAGGCAGTAGTGAAACCAGCTATGCTATATGGATTGGAGATGGTGGTGCTGACAAAAAGACAGGCAGCAGAGCTGGAGGTTACAGATGGCTGTGACAAGGATGAACAGGATTAGAAATGAGTTTATTAGAGGGTGTCACAGTTTGTGGTGCTCTGCCCTGACTGGGCACACCTGGCGCCTCTTTAGGACGTCAGGTGTGCCTCATTGGCTTAATGGTATAAAGATCCTAATGAGTCAGATCAGAGCCTCGGTCATTCTGGATTCCATGTTTGGTTACTGTGTATAAGGAACACGTTGAGTTCAGTGTTTGTGAGAGTGCACATTTATGTTCATGTTTAATAAAGTTCAGTTCCAGACTCCTGGCTTCTGACTTATGTCCGGTCAAACCTACCTAGACGTCACAGAAATGACCATCCTGAAAGTGGACATAGCGAATCCGGAGCTGGTTTTTTATTTGTTTAGGTGGACAGTGTCAGAATGGCTCAGGAGAGGTGCGGACCTGCAGGAGCTCCAGTTGTACTACTGGAGGTTAGCTTACCTGGCTGAATTTGTCTCCAGTATCCTGGAGGGAAAAGGGCAGCCCTGCCTTCAGCAGGGACTCAAGATGGAAACACTGCGGAGGTCAGATAGCTCTCCGGTAGCCCCCAGTCTCCAAAACCCCAGGCTGTCCACGGCACCACCTCATCGACCCAGAAGCTCCGGGAGCAGCTGGCGAAGCAGGATCCCGTGACAGTCCACAATCATCTACGGCTCCTGCGACCACCCAGGGGGACAGGACATGATTGGCTGCAGCACCATGGATGCGGCTGCTGTTGGGCCTAGGACCTTGTTTGGTTATGTGTTGGCCTTGTCTGTGCTTTTGGGGGGGGTTCTGTCATGGTTTGTGACATTCTGCCCTGACAGGGCACACCTGGTGCCTCTTTAGGACGTCAAGTTTGCCTCATTGGCTTAATAAAGATTCCAATGAGTCAGAGAAGAGTGATGTTCACTGACTGTGTGTAAGGAACACGATGAGTTCAGTGTTTGTGTGATTGCATGTTTATGTTCATGCTTAATAAAGCTCAGTTACAGACTCCCGGCTCCACACTTGTGTCTGGTCAAACCCACCTAGATGTCACAGAGAGACAGCTCAGGTTGCAGAAGAAGTAACATTTATGATAGCTCCATAACTTAATATTGTACGAAACTAATGTGTGTTAGTCTATGTGTGTGTGTGTGTGTGTGTGTGTACGTGCATGTGTTGCACGCGCATTAATGGCAGAATATAAGAGAGTAAAAGAAAATGACTGGGTAGCAAATGGCCCATCAGACATTGACAAAGAGTCTGAGACAGGTGAAAGGGTAAAGTGCAGCTGGGAGTGCATTTGGCCACTTGACACTTCACTGCTTTGTCACACTGACGCCCAATGTGAGTAAATGTGTTATGTGCACTTCCAGTACATATGCTTAGCAGGGAGGTTTCATGGCAGAAGCCTCATTGGATGTCTGGCACTCAGTTTGTGTGTGTATGTGTCTAATTAGGTCCAAACACCATCACAAGCCACCACACCAACCCATGAACCCATGGAGCACAATGTTCTTTCTAAAGTAAAGAGAAAGGCTAATTAAGTATGAATGTAAGTCAAAACGAGGCTGTTTCTTTTACTTAACTTCATTCGATCCATCAATGATGTATTTTTATTTAGACATGAATAAACTGAATGTTTCCCGAAGGTTCCCAGATGGCAACCGTTAAAAAACACCCACTAAACAATCTTCTGGAATAATCCATCAAGAAGGATACACATACTCATACACAAGGATACATGTTACATGATAACCTAAAGTAGCTGAAGGGAAAGCAGTCACGGGCTACACCAGGGACAGAGTCTCTGAATCTCCAATAAAATGCAAGGTAGGATTCGATCCCCTCTATGAAACTAATATAGAAGTTGGAAACGTATGTAAACACACAATTGAAGTGTGGTTGCGCAGGCTACACCAGAAACCTCAAAAATGTAATACTTATGATGTGCAAAGACTATAAAATACTATACATAACTGTCATATTCAGACTGAAACAACTGAAAAAATGATCACACATTCATTTTCATCTCAGTGCTCAAATATGTGGTTTCACCTCATTACAGTCACTCCATAGGGCCGCCTCAATCCTGAAACAGCAGAATGTGTGCTGTAATAATCATTGTACCGAGAGAGCAATGCCACTTTTTTTTTGCTGCTTCTGAGTTTGCAGTCTTAACAGTTCAAGCATGCCAGCAATCAATACACACGCCTGCAGGAGAGACAGTCTGGCTCCCTTTTCACAGACCAAACTTTCACTGCAGCACAAATAGAAAAGCATTTATAAAAGCCATATGAAGGGCTCTGAGGCCAAAGTGTTCCCCACACACACACTGAGGCTTTAGAGATTGATCACAAGACACAGGGCTCAAAGTCGCTCAAAGCTACAGCACAACCATCCACCCACCGACACACACACACACACACACACACACACACACACACACACACACACACACACACACACACACACACACACACACACACACACACTCACACTCACACTCACACTCACGCACAGTTCTTTACATTTTAATACCTTTTCTCATTTATAAAAGCCCAGTCCATGGAGGCTCCACTTCACAGTTTACAAGCTTCAAGTTTCTGCTGCTGATGTCTTGGTGCCAGATATCTCAGCATCTTTCAGACGTTTTCGAGAGTCCATACTTTGAAGGATCAGGATGTTTTGGCAGCATGAGGGCGATTAACACATTATTTTGGAGATGGTTTTAATGTTGTGGCTAGTCAGGGTGTTTTTATATATTTATTATGTTATATCAGATTTGAAGCATTTTGCTACTCTCTATTTTTCTCTCAATGAGTTCATTTTGAGGGCATCACTAACACTGCTTATTGAGTAAATAAATTTACCTGAACAATGCATAGCTCTCCTTCTAACAACGCAGTGATAGTACAAGGATCAATCATCACTGCAGAACAAAATCAATAGCATGAAGGCTGTATACTGGAAACCACACAGGCATTCAGAATGAAAATTGTTCATTCATGGGGGTTGCTGGGACACAGCAGGGTTTATAGGGCCCCAGTATCGATTTGGATCTGCTGGGGTGAAGACCTGCTGGGGTGAAAGGGGGAGGGGACAGTGTCTTGTAATACATCTCATCTCCCTCTTTTTCTGCCCAAGACAAGCAGATGTTTGACCCAGTGCTTTTATGTTGGGGTGTTTTTGGTACATTAGGCTTTTTCAACGGTTATTACATGACATAACCAGTTACATACTGTATATATGGATTCTGCTTGTTGGGGCAAATCCTGTCAAACAATCTAAACTCTGGCACCTTTTGTGCAGATTAAAATGAAAAAATGGGAACAAATGAAAGTGACTATGCTTGTCATTGTGAAATGCAGCACAGCACAACACAACGGAATTCAACTTCTGCGTTCCACCCATACACACACGTGCAGCAGGAGGCAGCTATTGAAAGTGCCTGGGGAGCAGTGATGGGGACGGTACCTTGCTCAAGGGTACCTCAGGGCAACCTACTGGTGAGGGATTCGAACCCACAATCTTCTAATCTGGGGCAACTCCCTAATCACTTTTTCTTTACTGTGACAAGATGTAAAATGCCTGAAGATACAAGGTGCACACCTAATCAGCAATCAGCATCATCAGTATACTGATCACCAGCCTGATTGTCTGTTTATGCCTAAACTAGATGTATTTGTTCTGCTTGTATGATTTATATGTTGATCACTGTTAGGTACAGGAACTTGACTGAAAATTAGATAAAAACTTCATCAAAAAGCCTTAAAGTGAAAGGGACTATTCTTGTCATTGTGAAACTACACACTACAGCACACAGTGAATCACAACAAAATTGGACCTCTGCATTTAATCCATGCACTAACACACACTGTGCAGCAGTGGGCAGCTATGAAAGTGCCCGGGGAGCAGTGATGGGGACGGTACCTTGCTCAAGTGTAACTCAGGGCAACCTACTGGTAAGGGGGTTGAACACACAATCTTCCGATTCTGTGGCCAACTCCCTAATCACTAGGCCACCGCTGCCCCGAGCGTTGTCAGATCATGTTATTTTACCACCAAAATAAATCTAACATCTGATCTGAGATATTACTTTATGAAAGGAGAGAACAGATTAAATGGCAGAAACAGCTGATTTAATGTCTCTACATTAAAGAATTAACAATAAAGAGCATATTATGTCCAGATACCTGGCCCAAAGTTCTTCCTTTAACACTTCTCTCTTATCTCTTATCCTGCCACCATGCAGAAATCCAACTGCACTAAATATATGATGAAAGAAACTATTCTGGATTTAGAGAGAAAGCTGCAGGGAACACATACATACACATCAATGATATACATAAAACTATCCCACACACATGCACACATACACACCAAAAAAGATAAATATTAGTACACCCACACTCACAAAGCCAGAAGCAAGTTTGAATAGTCCTGTTATATTCCCCTCTAAACTCCGCAAATAGTGCAGAGCTGGGAACATCAAAGAACGTCCCACAGGCCAGAGCCGGACAGTGAGCAAGTTTTCTGTAGCCCCAACCCATCCTCCAACACTTTATTTTATCTCTCACTTAATTTTTATCTCTATTAGGAATTAGGAATTTATAAGAAGGAACTGAACACATCTTTTATAATAGCAGCATTTCATTAAATATTTTTAAATAGAAACTTAAATATTTCAGGATGATAGATATTTTTCAATCTATTCTTTAATAATAATTGCCATAAATTATACAACTTCAAAGATAATGCTCATTTCCACTTGCTATCTGTGATTTATAACGACTGTTTCACTTGGCTTAATGCCACCTTTGGCACCTTCATATTAGACATGGACAATCCTGAAGGGTTTGTTTAGGGTTGGCAAAACGTCAAAATAATGAACAAATAAAAAGAAAATGTAAAAAATGGTGCTGTTCAAATGAATTAAATACTATTCTAATACATTTTGTTCTCTGAATGGATGGGATTAGGGAAAGTGAAATAAAAATATAATGATAATTCAAGACATTGACACACAAAAGGGTGTGAGGTGTGTGTTTGGTTCAAGGGGCATTTGCTGCGGGACTGGCTAAAAGAATATTTAAATAACAAACCATTCTGAATGACGTGAAACAACTAAATTATGGAGTTCTCAAGTTGTTTTAAAAATTGTATTCGCCATGTCCATCCTCATAATTTTTAGACAAATCAGCCAATTGACTAGCAAAAGCTTGCTATGAAGCTTTTATCCTAAACCAGTAGGTTGTCCTGAGGTACCCTTGAGCAAGGTACCGTCCCCCATCACTGCTCCCTGGTGCTTTCAATAGCTGCCCCTTGCTGCACATGTGTGGGTAAAATGCAAAGGTTGAATTTCCTTGTGCCTTACTGTGTGCTGTGGTGTGTTTCACGATTAAACGAATAGTCACTTTCACTTTCATGATCTTCTGGGACAGTAAACACTTCGTCCAGCAAGCAGATTTTAAATACCTACTTTGCAAGTCTATGTTTAGAGTCATCTCTCAAAAGGATGGGGCAAAAATGGTGTAGTGAGGACTTTTACTGTTTAATATTCATCGAAACATAAATGAGAGAGAGAGAGAGAGAGAGAGAGAGAGAGAGAGAGAGAGAGAGAGAGACGGGTGGGCATCACCTTAGGCACAGTGAAGCTCAACTACAAACACTCATTGCTCTTTTGAACAGAGTATAGAGAGTTAGGCAGATATTATCTGAATGGTTCAAAGAAGCACATGCACACACTGCTGTTTGTGGTGTGACCACTTCAGTATGGACCAGTTTGCTTTTCATCTCTATCAACAGCGCACAGAGAGATACCTGCTGCAACCACTCAACAAAAAACATTTATACTGCGTGGACATTTCACACACAACTAATAGAATTACTCCAAACTGACTTTGAATAAACTGCTACAGTTTTGCCTATAAAGCTGCTATTTTATGAGCTTTTGTTATGGCAGTCATGATTGGTATATTTGTTCACTTTTACAACAACCACAAGCCAGGCAAACACAAATGAGACACTTCAAATACTGGAAACAGTAAAGCCAGCAAACCACACAGGCCAGTTGGCTTTCAATCAAAGGAAATGGGGACAGACCCACACACTGAATTCTAGCTATCAAAGACTGCACGTGAAATCAGCAGTTAATTAAAATCATGTCTGCAGGGCTGATTCTCCTGATCTTGGACACAGTGTGCTGGAAAGCAAGTAATTACTGACACACAGACCCATATCCTTGAGGGTTATACATTGTTCCAGTGCCGCAATGGAGCCTCCTCTTTCAGTGGAAGTGATTGCATGTACAGGTATTGAGGTTTTACACTTTTTTCTGTGGTTTACCTACAATGTAAGGACCTATCACCTAGAAAATCAGTAAAACATGAACACAGAAGTAATGTACAAGCTTATGGATTAAAACATCACTCTCTCTCACTCATTTCCATAATTCGGGTCGTGGGGTGTGCTGGAGCCTGTCCCAGCTCTCACAAGGCGAAAGGCGAGGAAACACCCTGGACAGGTCGCCAGTTCATTGCGAGCCAGATCATAAACATCACATGACACTAAATGCTGTACGCTGTATTTACTGGTCATCATCTACAACAAGCAGCTGCACTTCTGTATGCAATTGATTATGTCTTGTATGTGCATCTCAGAAAGATTAATGTAGCTTTTTTGTTTTCTGGGATTCTATGACCTCTGCTGTGATTGAGCCAAGACAAGTCAAATTTAAAAGCGTAGCCCCTTTCACATTAAACATGGCCACAAAGAAGCTTTAATAACCAAGTGGCAAAAACAAGACGCTGACCAAAATGTAACATATGACACATTTTCATTCGTTTATCTTACACATGAAAGATGGCAATCTGAATGTAAAAAATATGATGGTTTTAAGATCTGCTGTAAAATATCATCAAGACACAGCATTAGGATATCCTCGCCCTGACACAATAGCACAAAGCTGCTGTCGCACACTCACACCCTGTCCATGCTTTCTACAGAGCACAGTCTGGGCTCTGCTTAGATTTTTACCCCTGATGTCTTGTTTATGACAGTCAGATTGAAGAAAAAAAACCTGAAATCTTGTTCACAGAAAACAGAGAGGCTGCCTTAGCTATTTTCAGATTTCAATCTTTCTAATCAAGACAGGAACTCTGAGATCCAATAAGGCTACTTTAACAAGAGAAACTGAAATAGTTTGGAAAAGATGGAATGACTGAAAGTGGGTTTTGCTGTGATGACCGATTTAGAAAACAAAACAACCAATCAGAATCACTGTAAAACCTCCAAATGCCTCCAAACTATAACAGCCTTAATAGTTCATTTGAAGATATTTGGCAAAGCTGTAAACACTTTAAAAGATTAAACTCAGTGGTGAATACAATGCTTTATGTTGCCATCATATGAGCTCTGAGAGCAGACTCCAGCAATGGGTCGGCTGCCTGGAGAGCCTCCAGAAAATCCAAGAGTCCTCATGAAAATGCCTAATTTGACACTGAATCAAATCACGCTCAGCCAGGATGCCCTGATGACTTTTGTTATCAATATCAGAATCAGCACACTTTATTGATCCTGAAGAAAACTGTTTCATATCAAATATCACTCTGTCCTCTTTTAGGCCAGAACATTGAAAGTGCCTTTATCTTCTATAGGCCAGATCTCCAAGCTGTGCTGGACAGGGATCTACAGGAGGATGCTGTCAGTATCAGTATAAGAACAGCATCAGCATCTGAGCACAGGCCCACAGTCCTCCCTCTCCCCCCTCTCTCTGCACTACAGCGCATCTCCACTGACCCACAGCCTGTTTACCTCCTGCAGCTGCTCCAGCTCGTGTCTGAGTGCCTCCTGCTCGTTCTCCAGCTCGGCGCATTGCTGCTTCAGGCTCTGGTTCTCCTCCAGCACCACCAGCCCGCATTCTGCCGCCCGGATCTTCTCCCGGTTCGCCTCGGCGAGCTCGCGGGTCAACCGCTCCACCTCCGCGCGGTATTGGTCCACCGCCTCCCCGCATCCTCCGTCCGCTGCCATCGCCTCTGCTTCACCTTCACCTGCACCGCCTCGCAACACCGGACCGGACAGCACAGACCTGCGGGACTGAAAGAGGCGGGGCGGGACGGGGCGGGGCGGGGCGGGGCGCAGCAGCACGGCTCAGGCTTTCTTTTCGCTTTCCCACCCCTTCGGCGAAAGGCCACGCCCCCACACGCTGTTATTGGCTAGTAGTTCTGGCTGTGCATTAGCCAGTCATATTGATGAAGCCTACACTTGCCCAACCAATCCAAACACAGACACGATCTCAGCCAATCATAAAGGTGGAGGCGGGGTCGTCGCTGGGAAGAGAAAGCAAACACCGCCCACTTATCTGCATGCTGGCCTGAGCGGAATATCACACAACTGACACACACACACACACACACACACACGCCCCAGTGTGATTATTATCATTGATGTTGTTGTTCTTATAAAACATGTCATTTAATGTAAAGTGATTTCTCTGAATTCACGTTGGAGTGAAGAGTCGGAAGACACGGATACTCCTGTAGAGGAGGCCTGGACTCTGATGAAGACCAGCATGAATGAGCTGGAGTTGGTTTCCATCTAGTGGAGATAAATGGTGTCAAGGCATATCAATAGATCATATTAAGGCAAATCGATGCCTACATCACCATTTTAGGGACCATATCTTTTATTAAATATTGTCACTAATTTTAGTTTCACCACTAAGGAAGTTTATGTTATTAAATCTCATCTTCTGTAACTTGTTTTCATGATGCATGTGATTTCTGTAAATAAAGTTTATTTGTATTGTATGTGATTTGTTCCGGGGTGGTGGTGGTGGTACTCTAGGGGTAGGATTCTCAGCTGCAGGCCAAGAGGTTGTGAGTTTTGAGCCTGGCTCTATCCTATCTTCTGCACTAGCACCATATGAGTCCCTGAGTGTTATAAAAAAAAACAAAAAAACAACATTTTTCTTACTTTGCCTTCACGACCTGTGGTCTGATCGGCTGCTCTGTGTTGTGTCTAATTTAAAAAGCAGTCTTAGCTTAAATAAAACTCAAGTTCAGTGTGAATGCGTGGGACTCAGCAGAGCATGCATAAATGGAAATGGATTGTTTCTGTGACATCACAAAAACAGTGCATTCAGAGCCCTAGTTTTATAAGCTGTATGGGCTATGAATTAAACTATGTTTATGCTATATCAAACTCAAAACATCCTTCATATTTTCCATTATATTGGTCCTTGAACCTTTGTTTCTGAAAAACAGTAGATCAAGCAGCAGGATATATCTGATGTAAGCCTCTCTGCTGCAATACCCTCACTGAAGATTATTAACCAGTGCATTAACCACAGTGACTGTAAAAAAAATACAAACAAATAAAAAAATAAAAAGCTTGATTTGTGCAGTATTACTCAAGCTACCACTTGAGGCATTCATTTGCCATAACATTCCTACCATTCAATGTACATGTTCTTCCCCATTTTGTCTGCACGTCACTGTTCCTCTTTTTTAATGCATCATAGCAGGTCTGTGATGTGAAATGCAGCAGGTAAAGAATGGATCAGAGCTCTGGGGAAACAGTGTAAAGAAATCCCATGACTTACTTTATCTTCAAGCATCCCCATTCTGTCCATCATGCCTTCATGTGACATCTATTTCCTGCAGACTCCATTTCACCCTGGTGTGGTCTATTTCAGCTTATCTGCAATCATTCTAACTGATCCTGTCAGTTCACTTGAGTGTTCAGGAAATGGACTAATTGCAAACAATCTCTGTGTATCAAGAAAACTCTAATTAATAAGTGGATGGATGTCAAGTGAGTTTGCACGAGTTTGAAAAGTCTCATAATGACCTTTTTGGAGTCAGTAGAATACTGCTAATGCAAAAGCTTAGGAATTTCAGACCTTTCGATGTATGCTTTATCTTTAATCTCTTATCTTTAAAGTCTTTTTCTCAATATCTTGCCACATGTATTCTATAAGTACAAAAACAAATCACCTCTTTCACTCATTTAATTCACTTCAAAAAGCTGACTTTATCAAAGCTTGTTTGCTGGATTGCATTCTTCGTTAGTCATTTGAACATTTAAAACATTTTAAAGAAAATCTAGTAGTTAAAAAAAATGGACTACAAGGAACTGGATATGTGGCAACTTTATGAAATTGGTGGGAGAGAGAGGCTCCTGATTAGATTAGATCTTAATTTGGTGTTTGAGTTTCTGAATGAGAGTCATGTGATTTGGAGTCAGTTTGCTGTTGTTAGGAGTCTTTAGAATATGATCTCCATTCAGTCAATGTACAAACATTTAAAAGCCCATCTTTAATTATGGCACACAACCCTCCTCTCTTCTCTTCTCTTCTCTTCTCTTCTCTTCTCTTCTCTTCTCTTCTCTTCTCTTCTCTTTTTTTCTCTTCTCTTCTCTTCTCTTCTCTTCTCATGTCTAATCTACTCTACTCTGCCCTTCTTGATTTCCCATATTTTGTTCTCCTCTCCTCTTTATGAAGATGGCTTAAATTATATAATGCTTTTCAGGTAAGCGTCTTAATTTTTAAGCATGTAAATTGTTATAAATTCAAATTGTTATAAATATACTTAAAAATTAGATATAAAGCATAAACTTAATTTTCTACATAGGGATTCTGTTAACGTGAATATTCTGTGCATTCTGGAGTTTTGGTCTCAAAAAGTGCTTGACTCCAGCACTGAATGACTTAAGGTATAGATTTAAAGTAGAAATCTGTTTTGATATTTTTTCTATATTTAAAGTATAGATTTTTAAAAATATATTTTCTGTATTTAAAACATAGATCTTTTTTATATGTGCAGTTTTAAACAATAAAAGTGAAATAACATTTGATCTGCTTTGCTTTCTGAACTTACATTGGAATCCTGGTTTAGGATAAGTACTTGATGAAGGCCTTCTTTGTGCTTCTAGTCCATGTAGAGTAAGAAGAGAGAGAGAGAGAGAGAGAGAGAGAGAGAGAGAGAGAGAGAGAGAGAGCAAGAGATGCATGTCATTAAATTTATTTGAGCAATTGCGTGCATGTTTGTATTTATGCATATGTGCATGTGTGTATGCATGGATGTTGGGAGTGGGTGCATAAGTGTATGTGTGTGTGTGTGTGTGTGTGTGTGTTTGCCTGGGTGTGGGTGTGTGAGACAGTGCGTTACTGGATCAGCACGAGGCTTTAGTCAGCTGCTCTGTAGTGCTGTTGAATTGAGTTCACATGATCAGCTGATAGGTCCCATTGCATTTACAATCAGCTCCAGCAGCAGATCCTTCAGCACCACTGAAACCCACCTCTCCACACTCTCTCTCCTCTGTCACTCCTCCAGAGTCTCCCTCTCTCACCCTTCACGCGGTCTGTTGCTCTCTCAGTCTTCTTTTACTCAAATTTTCTTCAAGCTCCTTCTTTTGGATTCTCCAGCGGTGATTCAGGACTTATGGCTCCAGAAGAAAAGAAGAGCAACGGTATGGACAACTATGCTTTTGCTGTGAGTATGTTTTTTTTCTTCTTACATTTTTTCCAGAACTTTTTTTAGAAGTAGGATTATACCTGTTATCGAGAAAAACATGAAGGCCAACTACTTGATCTCAAAGGAAATTAAATATTAAGTTTTTCCCCTTGTTTACATCCAGTGAAATGTAAACAAAGCCATAGTGTCCTTCAGACAAGCTTCTTTAGGAGGCTTACTATTGCTCCATTCATCTGGACCTGTGTTCATGAATGTAATGGAAGCACATCACATTACCTGTATGATTTAGATATGTATTAATTGTCAGGGTCACTACTTTGTTGTTCAGAACTGTATTACTTGGTATGTCTTACTCTTTCTCGTTTGACATCTTATTTGGAGAGAAAAACATGGCCAATTACTTTGGTTAATGTTCACAGTTATAAATACCTATTTCAAGGGAAGAAGTGTAAATGTTGCTGTAGCATAAATGGCTGACTCTGTGAATCATTTCTGTTCAACCTGTGAATCATTTCTCTGCTGCTCCGGTTGTTGTTGTTTTGGTAGTCATGGCTTAATAGATTGCACAGGCAATGCGTAACTGGTGGACTCTTATGCAGTTGGGAACAAGCATACATTTGGTATTTGATGAGTCACATTTCAGGTCTGTGCAAAGCAAGCCATGATACTTACCTACTCACATTCACACTAGTCAAGAAGAACCATCACTCTGTTAGACTCAGGTGTGAAGGGTTAATCCTTTTCACCCAGATACACTTTGGTAAAGTCAGTCAAGCAATTTTATGCTGTAGATTATTAAGCTTTGACTGTCATTTAATAGATTACCTAGCTGCTTGGTTACATACACAACCTTTTGGTGTTTGTTTGATAGGAATCCAAACTGGAGCACTATAGCCGTGATGTAGTTTACCAAAGTTCATACACACACTAGTGAGCATAATGAACTGATTCTGTCCATAACACCTAATACAATGGCAGATATTCTTCTATATATTCTATATTATACTCTTCCTTCATTTTCTGGTGCTCTTTGCCAGGTTGATGGCGTGGTAAATCGTTTCTGTGGGTTGCCTGAGGAGAAGGAAGCAGATTTGTCAGAGGAGGACAGCAGAAACAAACTAGCATATTGTGTGACTGATGTTCCACCATGGTACCTTTGCATCATCTTGGGGATTCAAGTAAGCACACACCCTTTCCTCGGATAATGGGGTGGTGGTGGTCTAGTGGTAGGATACTCACCCACAGACCAAGGTCGCAGGTTTGAATCCCACCTCCAGCACTACCATCATTGGGTCCCTGAGTAAGAACCTTAACCTCAAGTTCAAATCCAGTGGGTTTGATTCCGTTATCTTTATCTTCTCATAAAAGGATGCAAAGCACATTGAGTGACTGATTAGATAAAAATGAACATCATACTTTAAGACATTTAGGCTTCATTGTCTTTGCACTTCTGTCATCAGTGTTTTAATGATCATCTTATTGTGAAATCTTATGTGGCTTTTACGCACAGTGCTATCAGTATGTTAACAATCTTTATACTGCCAGCATTATAAAGACATGAAAACAAGCAATCAAAGCAATTAAAATAAAGTGGTTCCTTTCAGTTTCTGGAATGACCCACAGAAAGGTTGGTGAGGGAACCTTTCTTCTTCTTTCTGAAGTATCATTTTAGCACCTATATATATTTTTTTAGATTGCAAATACTGAAATTCCATAACTTTCTATATTGTTGTGTCTCTCAGCACTGCCTGACTGCATTTGGTGGACTCATTGCCATCCCACTGATCCTGTCTCAGGGTCTGTGTCTACAGCATGATGGACTCACTCAGGGTCACCTGATCAGCACCATTTTCTTTGTTTCAGGGATGTGTACCTTACTGCAGGTCACTCTGGGTGTCAGGTACCTTTATAAGACCCCTTTACCCATTTCATTACTGTTATTATGATTATAATTATTATTTACAACAACAATGACAAAAAACAACAGTTTACTCCTTTCTTGAAAGAAAAAATTCTATATTGTATCGGAAAGGTTGTTTGATGCTTAAAAATAGCTGGAATCTTTTTATCTAGAATCATTTTTTAAGACTTTTTATGTTTTTGAAGAATTACAGGTGAACCAAGTGTACACTGTTCTTTTGGCCTTTCCGAAAGAACCTTTGAAGAACTTCTTTAAAGACTGTTATTACTGCTACCAGAATAAGGCCATGTCTGCTTTTTTGGACACAGTTTTCTTAAATGTAACAGAATGTTGCATAAAATAACAGCAACGTTTATTTTCTGTGGTTTTAACTGCTTTTAATTCAGTTTTAGGCATAATTCTTTTATCCAGTTCTAATAAAAGACCCATTGTACACGTGAACACATTACAAATCCTCTCACAAGTGTGTGCTGCTGCTTTGTGTGAGAGAACAAATCACCTCACTATAAAATAATCCAAATGTGCAGCCTAAAGCTACAATGATCCAGAAATATTTATGTCACGTAGGACCAGCTATGCTTTTATCTCAGAATAAGCCATAGGCTGCTTTGACCTGAATTAACTCCGAGTTGTACTCCCGTACTGGAGACTGTAGTTGATCTTGAGCGTAGAAGATCACCCAACATAAGAATACTGAGCATTAGGTGTTTTAACAGTGTATCTCTGTTACTCCAAGAATATGGCCCAACTTTGCAGTTCGGTGTCCCAGAATTCAGTGGTGGACTCCATTTGCCTTTTGGGATTTGCAATAAGTCCAAAGCTCCACAGTCAGAGCACCTTCATCCTCTCTGTTCTGTAAATGCTCCTGACTTGTTTTGCAGGATCAGCATTTTGCCCTACAGTAAAGACAATGCAGGTCTATCTTTGAAGAAATAGAGAACTGTAATAGGATTAACTAGGAATTTTGAATCTTATTAAGCCTGGATTATTAGCACACTTTAAATACACATTCCACAGGCTTGATCATTTTGGAGCTTTCTCTATCCCTCCCCAGAAGTCAGAAAGCAGTTATGATTAACATTTAACAACACTGTATGGGCGGCCTATTATTGTTTGTCATGTGCTTTTATGTAATGGCAGTTATAAATCCAACCAATAAAATAGCAACATTATTTTTATATTGCATTGATAAGTTACATATTTAGTATTGAATGTTATGCCTTATTTTGAATTAACCTTGAGGAACCTTAAATTAAAAGTATCATTTTTATGTGTCTTTACTAATTTCTTTAAATTACTAACTAAATGTGTATCAGAGAATTTAGATGGTTATAACTCCAGTATTAACATTAACAGAATTTTTTTTTTGTCATTTAGAGGTAAAATAATTTTTAATATGCAATGTTTTTGGGTCTGTGCTTTATCAATAACAGGTTGCCTATTCTTCAAGGGGGGACTTTTACTCTTCTAGCACCTTCAATGGCCTTGTTATCCATGCCAGAGTGGGCTTGTCCTGCATGGACACAGAATGCTACCCTGGTCAATACATCTTCTCCAGAATTCATCCATGTTTGGCAAAGTCGCATGCAGGTGGTGGGTGTTACAGTCTGACTGACTGGCTGGACTGTTGAACATGCATTTAAAAATCATTTGAAGACATTGATTGCATTATAAATAATAAACTATGTAAATTATATATTTTTCAGTACATTTACTATTAGTTTGAAGTGCTGTTGGGACATCTGGGACAGGAACAACATATGCTTTTTCTTTTTATACCTAAACAGCTCCAGGGATCCATCATCGTGGGTTCTCTATTCCAGGTGCTGGTAGGATTTTCTGGTCTCATTGGCCTATTTATGCGTTTTATTGGCCCTCTGACCATTGCACCAACCATCTCCCTTATTGGCCTGTCCTTATTTGACTCTGCTGGAGCAAATGCAGGGAACCATTGGGGTATTTCTGCCATGTAAGTACCAATCAATTTAATAATTTTAGGATGACATTTGCATAGATTTTGAGATTAAGAAGTTAAAGCTTGGGTGACAATTCTGGCCTGGTGGTTAGTGGTTAGGGAACCCATGGACAGAAGATTGTAGGTTCTCAAAGCATAAGATATGTCTATTCCTATGCAACTGATATTTTATTTTTTCCATAGGACGACATGCTTGATTGTGCTGTTCTCGCAGTATCTTCGTCACATTGCTATACCTGTCCCTACATATAGCAAGGCCAAGAAATTCCACACCTCCAGGATGTACATCTTCCAGATTCTTCCTGTAATTCTATAAATATATAGCAGAGATAATTCTGAACAGCATGATGTTTTTGAAGTAAAGATTGCTCGCAGAGTAATTCTGGACTGGCTTCCTAGGTGCTTTTGGGAATCACTGTTTCCTGGCTCATCTGCTACCTTTTCACCATCTACAACATTCTGCCCTCTGATCCTGAAAAATATGGCTATCTAGCTCGCACTGATATTAAAGGAGATGTGACGGGCAGTGCTCCCTGGTTCAGATTTCCATATCCAGGTACTGTTGTCTCGTGCAGAAATGCATAACATTTGAAACTCTTTTGTTATGAAACCAATTAAAATGGCCTTGCATCATGCTACCATACTATGGCCTTCACAGGAGATGGTAATTTAATCAATTTTGACTGAATAAGGTATTTAGAAAAAATACTTAAATCATAATATTTGGTGTGATGTTTTTTCACAATTTTCCTTACATTCAGGGCAATGGGGCTTACCAACTGTGAGCTTGGCAGGTGTATTAGGAATTCTAGCAGGAGTCATATCCTCAATGATAGAGTCAGTGGGTGACTATCATGCCTGTGCCAGGTTATCTGGTGCCCCACCCCCACCAAAACATGCCATCAACAGGGGGATTGGTATTGAGGGTCTTGGCTGTTTGCTAGCAGGGGCATGGGGCACAGGCAATGGGACCACGTCCTACAGTGAGAATGTAGGGGCACTAGGCATCACTAAGGTGAGAGAGCCTGAAAATGTCTTTGTCAGCCAAAGCATATAATCATTGTATTTTTTAATTACATATCATTATCCACATCCACGTAAACAACATTTTCTTACTAAACATGCATGATTGTTAAACAAAAACGTTTATTGCTTTAAGGGAGGCAGAACGAAAGCTGTTGAGCAAAACCTTTATCTCTGCAGGTTGGCAGCCGCATGGTGATTGTTGCCAGTGGTTTTATCATGGTTATTATGGGAATGTTTGGAAAAATTGGAGCAATTTTTACGACCATCCCAACACCTGTCATTGGCGGGATGTTTCTGGTCATGTTTGGGGTTATATCTGCAGCTGGCATCTCAAATCTACAGGTGAGTAAATATGCCAGACCTTCCATGTTTAAAAGAAATGTCTGTTTCTGCCCCACAACATAAAATCCTCTTTATATATTATGTATGTTTCACCTTAACAGTATGCTGATATGAACTCATCTCGTAACATCTTCATCTTTGGATTCTCCATGTTCACCGGGCTTGCCATACCAAACTGGATATTTAAAAACCCCTCTGTTATAGCAACAGGTATTGTGCTGATTCATATATATGATTACATTTTTTGTACTCTTTTTCATAGTAGTAAAATAATTTAGATGTCAATGGAGACCTGGACAAGGTGTATAAGGTTGTAATTGGAAACAGCAATTTATTCATTTCTGTTGCTCTTTTGTTTAGTATTTATTTTTGTATGTCCACCTAAAACCTTGCACTATAAAGAAAATACTCTATTTGACATTAAGTGGTTACTGAGACATCAACAAAGAAAGTAAAGTTCAGTCACTTGGAAACATCATGAAAACATGAACATGCTGGCTTAGTGATTATAGCTGGTGGTTTGCAAACTTGCAGTTTATCTCCATGATGCAAATTGAAAAGTTTTGCATTGTAATACTTTAATGCATTTTAAGTTACTGTTAAGCCCTAAATATTTTACTCAGAAACTTTAGGTGAAAAGGATCTGGAATGTTTGTAGTTATATTTAACTTATATTGTTCTCCATTTCTCAGGTATTGTTGAACTGGATCAGGTGCTTCAAGTTCTTTTGACAACCAGCATGTTTGTTGGAGGGTTCTTTGGATTCACCCTTGACAACACCATCCCTGGTGAGCTTAATTAACCTGAGATTCCGTTAATGAAAGCTTAACTTAATTCTCAGAATAATAATGTCTGTCAAATTAATTCTAGGTTTAGCATTTACTTTTTGTGATTTTTCAACCAAAAAAATAATGAAAGCAAATAACCTTGTCATTGTGAAACGCAGCACAGCACAAAACAACAAAATTCAACCTCTGCGTTTCACCCATACACACACATGCAGCAGGGGGCAGCTATTGAAAGCGCCCGGGGAGCAGTGACGGGGACGGTACCTTGCTCAAGGGTACCTCAGGGCAACCTACTGGTGAGGGAATCGAATCCACAATCATCCGATCTGGGGCAACTCCCTAACCACTAGGTCACCGCTACCCTCTAAGCCTGTCTAATGCAAAAATACAGGGAACCCTGTCAAACTACTGTCCCTTTCTGTATTTTTCCCACAGGGACAAAACGGGAGAGAGGTATAACTGCATGGAACAAGGCTCATGAAGAGGACTCTAATAACACCCTAGAAAGCAATGAGGTCTATGGTCTGCCCTGTGGAATCAGCTCCCGTCTCTCTTCCTGTTCATGGGTTAGATATGTGCCTTTCTGCCCTTCTCATAAAGCCATACCACAAAATATCACGTCTAGCAGCTCTATCTCACTGGACAAGAAGGAACCTAGCAAAAATGACACACATATCATAGTGGCAGTGGCACTATAACCAGTCATGAGGACATCTTCTGCTGTGGTCAGTGGAGTTTGGGCAGGTTTTCTTCATTTTACCCAGTATCTGCTGTAATCTGCCTGTCTGAAAGCAAAGCTGTGAAAGCTTGCGTCACAGTAAAACAGTGCAAAATTCTCTGAACTCACTGAAGAAGTAAGGCAGCTCTCTGGGGCTTACATAGATTTCTTTCATATTGAACACACTCAATCTTTCTTCTTGTAATGAAAATTGGATTCGATGTTTTTGACATTAATGTGAAAGTGTTATCAAAACTATACATGTTAAAGTTTTGCTAGGACATTTTGGATTTTTGCGTTTATGGTGCTTCAATAAATGAATATGTTAAAATTTGTATTAGACTTGATTGAATTAATGATCTCTGTTAATTGGTTTGTCTTTCGGCTCTTGGTTTTGCAAGACCACACACACACACACACACACACACACACACACACACACACACACACACACACACACACACACACACACACACAAACAAGCTTTTACCAGTTGTTAAGCAGTATACACCAACGTCAGCACTGTGCATTCAAAGTCTTCTCTTCTAAGTCCACTCCCTGGACAAGAGCGAAGGTCAGTCTGCAAACCTCTTGCTGTGTCATGGGCAATTGGTCTCACCAAAAAAGTTTAACTTGTGTGTTTGATGGATCTTCAACAGATACCAAGAACAGACTATGTAATTTTTAAACTATTCCAGCCCATCAATCGAACACACAAATGAATAAGTGCACAATTTTCTTTAAAAAGCACAATTAAAAAAAAAAAACAGGATAAAAAGGGATCATTTAAAAAGCTTTCAATTTTATTGTGTGTCACTCAGATGTGCTGGGATTATTTCCATGCTATAAATTCATTTGAAAGACATAAAGAAAAACATAAATGAACATGGTCAGACACGGAAACATTCACGTAATATTTCATTAAAGCAATGAAACAAAAATGTTGACGTTGTTAGTGTACTTACAACAAACAATAAACAACAAACAACAAACTTTTCCCAAATTAAATATGAAGGCAGGTTTACAGAAAAGGAATTTATAAAAAGAACATCATCTCCATGAGTTAGACCCACAATAACTATCACAAAATCAAGCTTCTGACTATATCTGACAAGCTGTTGAATTTATAGCACTTGCTACAAAATGTGACTCATTTTTTGTGACTCATATTTTGGCATGTGCTGTCATGATAAAAAAAAGCCTCAGATACCAATTGACCTCCTTATATAGGAGTTTTAACATATAGGATGTATCAGTGAAGATGTCCCCCTCCTCACCCTTAATGCTGATGGGAAAAAAAACTGTTGATGGAATAAAAAACAAAATGAAAAAAAAAAAATAGTTGTTACTCTTATATTTTATAATTATACCTGTTATAATCATATGTTTGTTAGTTATGAATTTTGTCATACTTTGTGATGTAATAAAATTTATTTTACAACCTCTAATTTTGTTCACATTTGAGTCAACAAATCGTCCGTTTTTTACCATCACAAAGCAGAAAACCTAAAACAATAAATTCAGTTTTGCTTGAAAGAAATGCACATTATATGACAAAGGGATTTTACATGGCTTTGAAATTATTTTCTTTTGTTTTTTTGATTGTATGGGTTTATATACCAAGAAATATCAATCATTAGGCATTGAGTCATTGGACTTTAAAAAGAAAATCTCTTTGAGATTTAATACAGTTTATATAATGAATGGGTTTGAAACTCTAATAATGTTTACAAACCAGGGTGAAATTTTCATGATACCAAAGCAGTGAAGCATGTGTGCCACACCATTCAAGTGCTTCAGAAAAAGAGGTTTATAAGGAGCCGACAGCACAAACCAGAAACGCTGCTTCAAACGGCAGTGTGTTATTAAATGTTACAGATGGATCGATCAAATGTCATTGTCCTCAGCATTCATAAGCATGTATCAGACATTTTAAAACACAATAGGCATTTTGCTTCACATTGATATTGTGAGATCTGTTAAACTCAGATTTAAACTGCCTGCTGAACTGTGTTCTGTACAAAAAACAACAACCATTGCTCAAACAATCTATTCTACATCGGATAACCAGTAAGCTTGTAAATCTTTGGCCTCGTTATTTCAAAATCTCAAACCAAATGTGATTCATTTTGCTGGATTTAGGAAAAAACAATGAAAACTCAAATATTCTTAGAGGTGTGAAACTCAAATTACCCCCTTGCTAAATACTGACAAAATCAGCTTGCAACGATGAGGATAAAAGTAAATTGTAAAGACCTTGTTGGTACAAAAGAGATCTTCTAAAATTGCTAAAAGCCGTTTCATTGGGGGACAAATAAAGAATATTCAGTTATATGATTCTTTAAAGAACTACGTTTTTGTAAAAACCATATGAATGGAACAAACCCTTAAAGGATCACCATCTAATGTTCTGTGTCATTTAGTGTTTTTAGAAAAATGTGTTTAGGAACTGTTGTTTTTAAGAATGAGAAAACTCTGAGGATACTTGGAACAACAATTAAACTAAGCAAACTAAGCATCTGAAAGTGAAAATGACAACCATTGTCATTGTAAAACACAGCACAGCACAACGAAATTCAACCTCTGAGTTTCACCCATACACACACGTGCAGCAGGGGGGCAGCTATTTAAAGCACCTGGGGGAGCAGTGACTGGGACAGTACCTTGCTCAAGGATATCTCAGGGCAACCTACTGGTGAGGGAATTGACATCACAATCTTCCAAACCAGGGCCAACTCCCTAACCACTAGGCCCCAGCTGCCCTGGGTAGTTTTGCAATAAAGTCTTTTAAATTGTTTATAGTAAGCTTTTAGAAATAATTATTTTTTCATAATAATGGAAACATGATTTGCTTTTCATAAGGTATCTGGTCATGGATCTTGAACATATCCCAAATACAATTTATGCCCATTAACATGCAGGTTAATTCATGTGGACCAAGTGAACTTCATTGCACTGTTGCAGTTCTTGTAAAAAAAACTTGATCTCAGAAATGACTTATGCAAGGTAATACTTTCTTTTTGACTTCTTATCCACTCAAATCAAACATGGTCAAATTTAAAAAAGGCTACACCATTGCCTTTCTGCTTGAATGATAATCTACAGCCTGAATTTGTGCAGTGATGCAATAAATCATGCTTTTCCTTTGGGGCTTATAACCTCTGCTGCTGGCCAAATGCACTTGATTCCACTGGAATGTCAATATGCCAGAACAGTAGCATGAAATGATGTACTATTTTAAGCAAATATTTAAATAAAGATTTGGAGATTACACATGGTAGTGAACTGTAAAAACATTTTTTGTCAATATAACTTAAAGAAAATTACTTGTTGTAACAGGCAAGTCAAAAAAGTAAATTGTTGAAATTAATAAAGGCAGTATTATTATCATCAGTTCAAATCTGAAATTTAATCAGCTACAAATTTAAAGTCACTGACAAGTGACACGAATAACATTGTTTGTCTCTTTCAATGGCACCTGTCAAGAGAAGGGATATATAAGTCAGCAATTGAACAGAAAATAGACAAATATCAGAATCTGAGTGACTTTAATACATATAGGCCAACTTGTGATGCTAGATGACTGGGTCAGAACATCTCCAAAATAGCAGCGCTCATGGGGTGCTCACATTATCCAGAGTTTACTTCTTATCAAAAGCTTATTGATGAATGCAAGCTCTACATGTTTGATCCCACAAAAGATCTACGGTTGCACAAATGGCTGAAGATGTCAATGAAATGTAATGAAATTCCTACTACTGATTCTACTGACACTCACGGCTGTGAACAGGAAGCAGTGAAATTGTCCTCTACATTTAACCAATCCAGACCCACTGGTAGTGAACACACACACAAACCAGGAGCAGTGGGCTGCAACCCCCAGGGGACAGTACCTTGCTTAAGGGTAACTAGCCTGGGACTGAATCCCACGTCCCTGTGATCATGTGGTCTAGTCCTTAAATGATGAATCCTCTCGGTCACCTTGTCTGCTTTCATGCTGTAATTGAAAGGTGTCAACAGATGCAGAAAAGGTGTTTAAACATCTTCTATAAACATTGAACATGGCGTTTAGAACCCCAAAAGCCTTAGTTTATGATATTAATCATAAATCACTAACCATAAATTAATAAACTGTTGCAAATATTTTATATATATATATATATATATATATATATATATATATATATATATATATATATATATTATTTTACACAGAAAACTTAGAATAATATTAAGAATAAACTTAAAATAATATCATGATATATATATATATATATATATATCATAATATTATTTTACACAGAAAGTTTAGATACATCAATAAAATTAATATAATGCAATAAAATAAAAATATAATAAATATGATGCCTAATAAAAAAAGTTAAACACACTAAATTCCTAATAATTAATTTCCTAACATATTTTCACTCCAGATTATAGTCATGCATAAGCCATGGACATCAAAACAGCTTTCATGAGGCTTGCAGTTTTATACAATTAAAACTGAAATATTCTGAACTTGCAAAAATAATCCCAGTGGAACTGACTGTGTGGTGCAATATTTCTGATCTACTGTGGGCGATCACAGCAATGTTTTCATGGCCTTTTGAAGTAAGTCTGCTGGGTTGCAAGATGCTGCTTTTCACTTCTTTAAGGCTCCAACGTTAAAAAACAGACTAACAAACCCAGCAAACTTCCTATGCTGTTAGAAGCTGGAATATAAAAGCTGTTATATAAGTTATTCAGTTTTTTTTTTTACTTTCTTCTTTTTATTTTAGATTTAAAATGCATTGTTTTTTGTGTTTATCTGTTGTAATTCTTCTGTAATGCTGTATGTTATGTTTAGTCATTATTCATAGGGGCAGTGGTGGCCTAGTGGTTAGGGAGTTGCCCCAGATCGGAAGATTGTGGGTTTGATTCTCTCACCAGTAGGTTGCCCTGAGGTACCCTTGAACAAGTTCCCCGGGCGCTTTCAATAGCTGCCCCCTGCTGCACGTGTGTGTATGGGTGAAATGCAGAGGTTGAATTTCGCTGTGCTGTGCTGTGTTTCACAATGACAAGGGTTTTCACTTTCATTAGCCTCATAACAATTGTGTATTTTAAAATGGCAGCTCCTTTTAAAAAACCCTCCAACTGCTCTGACACTAATAATATTTATTTGACAATAGCAACTGCTGTTATTAATTAGAGGTTGGACTTTATTATAGGAATCAGTCAGACGTTGTAGTTGGCAGTAAAACTAGTCGCTTCAAGACCACAATAAAAACATTTACTCAAGCTGACAGAGGTGGGAGACAAGTCAGTGAAGGCTCAGAGGACATTGGGTCTAATGCCTTGGCTGAGCTTTGATCTGTTCTGGTTTGAAATAGTGGTATTTTCTTTGTTAATGGGTAAAACAGTACTAAATTGTGACTGGCAGACAATCTGAGGATGTCCGGTCTGTTCTAAGTAGGACGTGTTGACCCCACTGAGAGCAAATACAACTTGCTTTTAATGTTTTTTTTTTTTGTTGCAAAACTATATTGTAAGAATAAAAATTAAATGTTTTGATTGGCAATGTGTTACAAAAACACTTTCTACTGTTTAAAGAAAAGTTTGAGCCTCTGGTGAGAAATGGATTGACATTTGAAAATATATTTAGCCTTGATCTAGAAATGATAACCAACAAAATAGTTTGTTTTGAAATGCATTAATATTACAATTAGAACAACTGAAAACTACATCTGGTGAAATGCAAACTCAAGTCTAAATGTCCATTCATGACAGTCCAGCCGAGGATTTGGGCAAATTGCACTGTTAGAAAACACCTCTCAGCAAGACCATCATCTGCCACCACTAGATGGCAAACTTAGATTAAAAGTAACAAGATTAGCCTGCCTGGGTTTAAGAATTTTTGAAATGTGTTTTTCAATCCTCTGTTCAGGTATAAATCAATGTAATTCAGCAGTTACAGAGGAGTGTTATTCATATGACTGATAATTTTATTACATTTTATGGAGGCATCATGACACCATGTTCCTAAAGACTATCTTGAAACCAATTTTTAATTAGTGTAAATGTTTTTAAATAAAACACTGTTTTGTGTGTCTGGGTGAAATGCAGAGGTTGAATTTCGTTGTGGTTCACTGTGTGCCGTGCTGTGTTTCACAATGACAAAGTAGTCACTTTCACTTCAACTTTTTTATTTCCCAGAAATGTAACATGCTTATAGGCCCTCTAACCAACTAAGAGCTGACATATCAAACGTTTCAAAACCTGAGTGTAGAAGGAATTTAAATTTCTCTTGGTGTTAGATTCAACATCAACATGAAATCTATTAACACTAACACATGAAAACAGCACCGACTGTAAAATGCAGCAAACAGTAGACTATATACACTATATAGGTAATTTTCACAGCATTTGATGTGAAGAATTGTTTCAAACATCCATGTAAAGTGTGTTATTTAAAAGTAATATCAGTTACGGTTTACTGACTCTAAACCTGAAGCAGTTTGTAATTTGCATTGCTTGAAAGATCCACTGGAGGTCACCAGTTATTCAGGAAATATCTGGAATTTGGAAAAAGGTCTACAACCTGAACATTTTTGAAGTGGATTTTGTCTTTCTTTTTTAAATAAAAAGAAATGCAAATGTGGTGTCCGGGATTTTTTTTAACAGCTGCACAATTCAGCTTAGACAAAAAGACTTAGTTGAACTTCTATCAGTGCACCTGCTACTTTCTGATCAATAGTTCAGATTGACTTGGAATGAGTCTCTAAGGCTAAGAAGTAACGTAAAAGCTTATTAGACCATATGGAAAAATGATGGTTCCTCCTGTCTGACCTGTTATTTCACAAGAAGTTATTGTACATACCGGTGGAACTTCTTCAAGTGTTCACCCCGGGTGAACGTAGCATTAAACTGTGAAACATGCTTTAGGAGTGGATTATTTAGTTCCAGAGTAATGGAGCTGAAGGGAGGAGAGGAGAAAGCAGTAGAAACGGTGGTGGGTCTGCTTGCCATGTTTTATATATTGCCTGTGAACATCCTTGAATGCCAAGTGCAAAAATGTATGAAATATTATGTAGAATATAGTACTAGCATTGTTTTCTTAAACTTTTAAGGAGTAAATTATGATTTTTTGCTCCAGATGTTCTGCAGAGGATAGAGGAAAAAAGAATCCATACATGTGAAAGCATTACTGAACCTTGCAGTAAGTCAAAACATTAAGATTACTTTCCCTGGCCTCAGTGCTGCAGCTTAAATATGGGATTGCAGTTTTCTAGAACAGAAGACACTAAAATATCCCTCTAGTTTTGGCAATTTGGCCAAGAAACTTTCAATGAGAACTGCACTTTCCAAAAAAGTTTTATATAGTATAAAAATATTATATTTCATTTTTTAAATCAAATACAGCCCATTTCCCAACATAAAGAAAAAAACATTTAAACAGGCAAAAATCATTTATGAATTTGGGCCCATTGCCTTTACTACATAAACACTGCAACCTACTCTAGTCTACATAGTTCTGATATAAAATGCATGGATGTTGTTTAATTGTGCGTCCAGAAACTTCATAACATTGACTGTAACTCTATGCAGAATTACATTAATTGTATTAGTTCACCCAGTCTAAAAATTATGTTATTGGTGTCTTGTGCACCAAGATCAGTTACTAACCTAAGGTACTGCATGTTTTATAGTCTGACTCCAAATCTATAATGGAAACCCTTTTTTGACATTAAATAAACATCTTAGTTAAGTTGACCTCTAGCAATATGAAATAATAATAATGCATTGAATATTTTGGACATGTGTGTAGCTTAACCATCTGTTTCTTAGCATCTGGGAACCAGTAATACAGAAGGATGCTACTGGAAAATTCAGCAGTGTACTAATGACGTCACTTCTAGTATCATGCTGTGTAGTGCATCATGAAGGACACATGATCAGGCCAAAGACACATTCTACTATGCACATTATGTTTCTTTAGCTCTGTTGGCCCATCAGACCTCAGCATTTACATAACAAACTCAACCTACTGGCTACTCCTGTTTTGCAGAGATGAGGGTTGTTTTCTTTTGTTTTTTTTTCTAACAGCAGTGATATCCTTTACAGGCATGTTAATCCATATTAAAATTAGTCATTTCATATTTTCAAAAGTTAAAATATGAAAATCAAAGTTCTGCAATTTTAAGGTGCATCAATTGCTTTCACACTGTTCAACACAAAGCTTGTATAATCTCCAAAGAAAAGAATCAGACAGGATAATATTTGAGAAACCGAATATGAGCATAAGGTCAACACAACAAGTGCCAAGCACTGGGATCTATGTGCTGTGGTTTGTTTGGAGTGATGGACCTCAAGCCAATGCCTTTGGGATGAGGTAGAGGGTTATTGGTGATCTACAAATAATCATCCTAGATTGGTACCTGACCTCACTAAAGCTCTTGAAGCTAATAGGGATAAGACTTCACAGCAATGTTCTTAACATCTACTGTAATGTCTTAAAAAAATAAAAAAAAGAGTAAAAGCTGCAATAAAGAGGGTGCCAGCTCCCTTTAAAACCTTTATTCTGCACAACTAGATGTCCATAATGTTCTATGTATAATGGGATATTCAAACTGAAAATACTATGGACAAAACAAATGTATTTCTTTTGTCTGTAAAGTCTGCTAATATCACTGAGCAGATAGTTGGAGAAGACATGACCTCAAATCTGCACTTTTGAACATCCGTCATCCTGCTCAATACACATTTTTTGGCACCTACATATCAGTTTCCACTGATAATTGGAATCTTGTAGAGGCCATCTGCTGTTATCTCTCTATCCTCAGACTTCATTCTGAGTTCACATTCATTTTTTTTCTTTATACGCCATTTCATTTCACCAGACATAGCAAACCATCATCCATCTGGAATCACTGAAATCACTCACAAACAACAAAAAATGGAAAAAAACACCAACCAATAAAAAAAACAAACAAAAAAACAAACAAGCAAAAAACAAAAATGTATTCAGGGTATCCAGAAAGTGCTGAAAATACTAGCTGTGGAAATATGCTTTGGATACAACACTGAGAACAATTATACTGACAAATGACCTGTTCTTTTCTAACTAAAGCCTGTAATTGCTCCAAGCCCCCAAAACACAAAAGATGATAATGATTATCTGACAATGTATTCAGGATAACTATGATTATGACATTTGTTGAGATTTTTTAGAAACTTGCCTCCCTTGTGGGTTCATTCCACCCAAAGAGCAATTTCAAAGAGCAGAACCTGAGTTTGTAATGGGAATACACTGACCCATGACCCACAAGACTGAATGACCCACGAGACTGAAGCTTTTTTTTGAAGAATGCTCTGAATGGTAAGGAAAAGTGCATGGTATCCTGTAAAAGTTTCACATGAAGTAAAGTTGGCATAATTAACTAACCATTTGTTCCAAGGAGCATGCAGTCAACTGTTGGAGTCTTTTATTTTTAAGCATGTAAATGACTTTTGACATTAATAACTTTCTTTACAGAAGCATTAAATACTCTAGTTTTTCATTTTTAGAGTTTATATTGGGTGTTATCAATTTGTCTTATATACATTTGTAAAGCAATACTATGCTATCAAGATCAAGCTAGTCCAAATAATGTTCAAAGAAAAGAAAGCTTATTTCATGAAATACCAATTTTTATGGACTACACTTTTGATTCTGTCCCATTGTCATACAGATAAACATAACATTTTGGAAAGGGAAGCTCCTGAGACCTCATATTATTTCCCTTCTTTCACTATCTGAGAACATTTGGGCCTGTAAGGATGTTCCCTGTGGAGACTAGCACTCTAATAAAGTCTGCTGGACATCCTGGTCCTCTCGCCCCGCTCTCTAGCCCCTCTCCCCAGGGTGTTAGATGATCCAGCTGCAACGCACTGCAGGCGAAGGACATGGGTCCCTTTACGTGGGCTTCTAATCCTCTGCTCATTTCCGTCTACATCCACTGCTCTCGCTGAATTCATTGCCGTGTCCAGTGATTCACCTTTGTGTTGGAATAAAACAAAGATGGAGATGAGAGGAAGAGAATGTCACTAAAATGGTCCAGTGAAAGAGAAGCAAAACCACATCTGTATAAGATCTACCCATCCATTAGTTTTCCATTCCATTGCTTGAAAATGCACGTATGTGTGGGCAGTGATCTATCATACCATAAATGAAAGCTGTCTTTGAAGCAATGGAGGCTACAGAGTTATGCTAGCACGGTAATATTGCATTTGCAAAAGTTTGCAACTAAATGATAAAACCATTATCACATATCCACTTTTCCAGTTTTACATTCCCACTGAGAAGCTCAATTACTGCTGCTTCTCAGCTGGGTTTATGTTCTCCTCCATTAGCGTAAGAGATCTAAAGCCCAAGTCTTCTGACTTTTTTTTTTTTTACTGTGACTGCCAGAGATTGACATTCACTGTAAGTGACCACTGAAAGCAGTGTGGCTGGCTGCAAGGCTGCAGTCCAAAGCCATTACTTGTGTTACGATCCCATCTCCTGCTGGGCTTCTTGATGCAGGCCCATTGCCAGATGCACTGACCTGAAAGGAAATCCCTCATTTAACAGTCTCTTTGGGCATAAGCACATGGCGAACATGGTCAGCCACACCAACAAAAAGGTCATCTGGCACATAGAACATGCTCATTAATGTTATCTTGAAGTCCTCAGCCTGAAAAAAGCCTTATGAAACTTCACAAACATGTTCATACAAGAGGTAAGAGGGCAGCAAGAAGACTAGGTTTTCTGAACCCGTGACATAGTGGACACCCAGCTAAAGAAGCAGCAGATCTATATTGTGCTCAGCATATGAACCTGTGCAATAAAAGTTTTTTCCCATGGAGTTTATCAAGTCTCACAGGGTTTGAATATTTCCAAGAAATATCTATTCGGAATGAGTAAAGGGCCATAGAGTTTATAGGATAAGCCGATGGACTTTCAGCTCTTTGTATGCACAGTGTGTACATTTCAAGATCAAAGAGTTGCAAATGTTCCACTGAAGAAAAGACCTTGTTTCTTTTCTACAGACTAGTTTATCTCTGGCTTTGCTTTTTCTAAAGGTATTCCTTCCATACTAACCTTAGTGTCCTAACACAGGGCAGCTCTTATCTTGCACATTGCCTCTCAATAATTTCTCCAGACTACATGAGTTTTAAATTTACATTGATAATAGTTCATCAAAAGGTAACAGGCTATAGTGCTAGTCTTGCACAATTCTTGTCAACAAGCAATTATGTGGAAAGTTTATATTTATATAGTATAATATATATATATATATATATATAATATGGCAACATTATGGTGAAGTTTTTAGAGTTATGATTTGTGGAGCCATGTGTTCCTTTAGTGTACAATCATCTATGATTAGCTGTAATGGCTTTTTCTTATCACTCATCATGGAAAAATGTGCAGGGTACTACCTGACCCTAATTTTTTGAACGATTTTGAGACATCAAAAGACTCCGTGGCAGGTGCAATGAACACACAATACAGGCATTGTAGAAAAAATGACAACTGTGGGTAAACACTGTGGAAAACGTTCCTCTATGGTTGAGTCATAATCTTCCTGTAAAAGAATCAGCATAGTGAGGCTTGGTAAGTGCCACAAAAGTCTATGAGGTGGACTGTGGGCCTTACGAGGCTGACCAAACACTGATGATTTTGGTCCTACCTCAAAAGATGCATGCCATGCCAGGGTTTATGTCTTTAAGGGGAAAAGATTATGGCTATGGTCCGGGCACTCACATGAAATGTTTGTACTTCTTTTACCCACTTCAAATGACCACTGCTTTGTGGTCGTGCAGTAAACCATGCCTTTGACGTTGAGGGAAAGCAACTAAATGAGAGCTGGTGTTGGATGAAAAGAACAGTATGACAAAGAAAAAAAGGCTTACCATGGTAACTTTATAGTATAATAACAAAGGCTTTATTGCATAAGTGCATTTGTATGCTGTTTTGACTGCAACTTGGGTGACTATGCTCATGTTTTTCTTTGGCCTGAGACGCATTACTGTGCATGTTGTTAGGCTGACTATGGTGAGCAAGTTTTAAAAGCAAAATACTGGCACTGTGAGTCAAGATGAGTAAGCTTACTCACTCTTGACCTACTTGTATTCCCATCAACATGTTAGCGTTGATTTCAGTTTATAGCTGATATAGGTCAAAGTGTGGTCTGCCCCGCTGACTCAGTGGGAAACAGGGGAAATAAATCATGAAAGCCACATCTTCCAACACTGCCCACCCAGTGGGGAAGGAGGTAGGGAGGGCAGAAACCATCTCAGATGTGAAACATTTTCATGCCATAGCCTTCCTCTGACAATTTTTTTTTCTTTTAGAACTTGAAAGGCAAGGTTTGGGTGGGCTGCTTTAACTGTAATGGCTAAATTAATTAATTTTGTGCTCCGTATATTTCATCATAACACTGAAAGTTTCACTAGAGCTTGTGAACTGGGAAGCTTCTGAGAGAAAAAGCATTTCAACTCAAATATTTAGGCCTTGATATTTAGTAAATGCACTTTTTTTTGTTGATGTACTGCGTAATGTAGATCTTTATGTAACCTGTTACTGAACAATTGATAACTACATATTCATGTTCACTTTCACTTTACCATATTTACACATAAAAATGTTTGTGGGTATATTTATGTATAACTATAACTAACTCAACTAACTTCATCTACTGGCAGGGTTCTCTACCTCCACCCAAAAGGGTTAGTAGCTCTATGTTGTGTTCAGCATGTGAGCCTGTGCAATAAAACAAGTTTATCCAGTGGAGTTTATACAGTCTATCGGGGTTTGAAGATTTCCAAGAAATATCTATTTGGAAGGAGTAAAGTTTAAGAGATAAGCTCAAGGACTTTCAGCTCTTTGTATGCACTGTGTGTACATTTCAAGATCAAAGAGATGTGAATGTTCCACTGAATAAATGACCTTGTTTCTTTTCTAAAGTCTAGTTTATCTCTAGCTTTGCTTTTTCTAAAGGTATTCCTTACTTGGGTTTGACAGTTTAGCTTGTTGGATTCAACACAATCCCCACTGCAGTACCTCCAAATTTCAAACTGCCCTTAGATTCCCAACACAGGGCAGCCATCTTGCACATAGCAAAAACAAAAATAAATCAAAAACTGCTCTTCAAAAAACAACAGACACTAAACATATCCAGGGTCTTATAATTTCCCACTTTTATTTTGCTTTTTTGATTTTAAGGATTTGTATGTTGTAACAACATTATCTAACTAACTGTTTATGTGTAAAAAGGGTGTGTATAGATATCCTGTGCACAAAATAATTGCATGTTTATATGTGTGTGAGCGTGAATGTGTGTGTGTATTCTCTGTCTAAGCCTGGAGCCACTGTGGTTTTATAATTAAAGAAAAAATTACCCAAAACTGTCCAGAGTACTTTGCATTATTAAATCCAGATCACACTGCAGCTTTATAGGGGTGACATCAAAATGTACACATTCACTAAACCGACAAAATGGATTTCCATTGTCAGCATAGTCCCACAGTGTCTGTAGATGATCTTGCCAATGACATAATGGAAGTCTTCCATGTATAGCAAAAACAAGAGCATTCACCACAGCAAAGATTACTAGAGCTCTGTGGTCTTGCATAGTATCAATGTGGTGAGCAACACATTTTAGGATCAAAGGCCCATGCTTACATATTACAGAGCATGAGTTTGACAGGATGTTCTTCAGTGGTGAGAGAGATCTGCGACGAAGACATTTTATAATTGATGAAATGCTCTATCAGGCTTCCATCTGTTCCATATTACAGATACAGATTTTCAGATACAATGCACAGAAATAATTAACTGTAGTCATAAATTGGACATAGGAAGAATAAGATAATCTCTAATTTTACTAAAACTTTTCATGGAAAAACAAGTCGGTTCAACAAAAAACAAGATGGCATTCATGTGAAGCGGAACTCTTATGAAGCAATGAGAAAGCTCCTTAAGTTGCAGTAGTATTGCTGGTGGCCTGTGTAGATCGGTTTTAGAGAAGGAGAAACATGTAGGGCATGGGATCAGAAGGAGGCTATCTTTGACTCTTTTAGGTGGATTCTGTAACCCATCCATCCATCCATTATCTGCCGCTTGTCCCAAACGGGGTCGCGGGGGAGTGCTGGTGTCCAACCCAGCGCACACAGGGGACGGGGGACGCACCCTGGACAGGTCGGATTTTGTAACCATTATTTTAAAATAATGGTAAATAATTACACAAATTACTACTGGTTTGCTGGAACGTGTTTGAAATTCATCAACTTTGATAAGTGTCACACATAATTGAAATTGTTTAATTACTTAAGTATAGTCGATTTTTATTTAAAACCTTGATAATTATAATATAATAATTTTGGGTCATGCTTTGTCGTGGCTGCATTAAGAGCAAAGCTCAAGGCCATCTTTAGCACAGAGTTATGGGTGAGATATTTTAACCACTAGGCAGAACTGTGGGGTGTTAGTTGAACATGGAACTCCTACACATTTACATCTACACTGACATTTACAGCATTTGGCAGACAGTCCTTTCCAGAATAATCTAGAATAATGTTCAAAAGGAAACATATGCCTCATGTTAGAAAACCTAGACTTAAATAAAAAGTTACTAGCAACAAAAATTCTACTCCACATCAAATTAAATTTTCACCAGATTACAAAGAAACACATTCTCAAGCACCCAACTACAGGTTATGAAATATGAGTTTTAGAAGCACTTATGGTTACACTTTAAGCAGCTCATCAACGCTTAAGGCCAGTATATTAGTTTGGTTGGTCATTTCTGCTTCCAAGTGCAAGTAAGCTAACATTTAGATGTTTTTATGAGCTTTGCTTTGTTCTTTAGTTGAGTAGCAAGATGATTTCTCCTTCTAGGTTTTTTCTTCTGCAATGAATGACATCATAACTGCAGTCCTGGTGCTCAGTTCTGGTTTAAATGTGACAACAATACAAAATTTAAACAGCAAAATTACACTTAAATAAGCTTAAAATGCGTTCTAGTTTATTCTTGCCATGTGACTCAGATATTTAATTCTTACCACAAGTTTCATACCCCCTTTATCCCTCAGCCTTGCATTTTCTGCTTTAGATAAAATGCTTGAAGAAATGATGAACTATTCATATTTTTAAAAAGAATCAGATGATGCCCAATTTTATCCGGGATTTACACTAAAATATGTAAAAATGAACACACCAATCAGCTTCATTTCATGTTTAGTGATGGCCAATGACATTTCTATGGCTGAGATGCTGCTGCAAGTACCCCTCCAGTCACTGAATAGTGTCAAGATGTGCAGCATCTTTAGGCCACTAAACGTTGGATATGTATGTTTATGTGAGTAAGTGATGGAGTCACAAGCCAGGTTCATCAGGTGCTTCACATTCTACAATCTAAAATGATTGCTACTTTTTTTTTCGTTATTGCAAACATAAAAACTGGTACACTGCAGAAGAACTAAACAGCTCACAAAAAGCTTATTGTCATTTTTTGTGACTATTTGTCATTGTGAATGCACAGCATGCAGTGGACCACTATGTAATGTATCCTATACCTCTTCTGCCTAGAATTTATTTTTTCTCTTTGCAGCAAATGCAATGATAATTTATGGTTGTACTTTTCTGGTGATTATTGTGTTGTCACTATGATCTAGTGAATATCATATAAGACAGGTTTTGATGTGACTGTGAAAAAAAAATTATATAAATATAAATATATACAGTACTGTGCAAAAGTTTTAGGCAGGTGTGAAAAAATGCTGTAAACAAAGAATGTTTTCAGAAATACAAATAATGATTGTTTATTTTGAACAATTTACAAAATGCAAAGTGAGCGAACAAAAGAAAAATCTAAATCAAATCATTATTTGGTGTTACTACCTTTTGCCTTCAAACCAGCATCAGTTCTTCTAGGTACACTTGCACAAAGTCAGGGATTCTGTAGGATTATTGTCGGTGTGTGATCAACCAGTTTTACCAAACAGGTGCTGATGATCATCAATGTCACACGGAGGAGACACACAGTCATGTTTGGAACAACCTACCAGCCGAGTTCCTTCAGAAACCGTGTGCAAGTGTGCCTAGAAGAATTGATGCTGTTTTGAAGGCAAAGGGTGGTCACACCAAATATTGATTTGATTTAGATTCTCTTTTGTTCATTCACTGCATTTTGTTGATTGATGAAAATAAATGATGAACACTTCCATTTCTGAAAGCCTTCTTTGTTTACAGCATTTTTTCACACCTGCCTAAAACCTTTGCACAGTACTGTATATATACAAATAAACATAAATAATAATAATGTAAATGTCCCATGTTCATTGAACACTTATAAAAATATGATTTCAACAGACATTGGCCAAAATCCTGAAGAAGGACAAGTGCGTTAATTTGGTATGATGGATACAGAGATAGTGTGTGTGTAGTCAAGTCAAGTCAAGTCAAGTAGTCAAGTAGGATTTTATTGTCATTTCAGCCATATACACAGTACACAGTGAAACGAAATAACGTTCCTCCAGGACCCTGGTGCTACACACAAGACAAGACACAACACAAGACACAAGACAACATAAGACACAACACGGGGCAACAAGTGCAGACAAGACAGACAAGACAGACAACAACAGACGGCACGACAGACAGTACATTCATCCGTGGAAGGCTGCAGTGTTGTGGAACAAAGCAGCCCAGGCACATTATGGTGTATGGTGTGTGTGTGTGTGTGTGTGTTTAAAGTTTCTTACTAAGAAGATAGAAGCTCCATTTAGAGATATTTGATTCTGGTTTGTGTTGGCAGCTTGGTGAGTCAAGCCCTGATCATGAGATGTTCTGCAAATCCTCAGCAATTTTAGACTCTCATACCCCTCTTTCCCTCCTAACCAGCTCCACATGTTTTAATAACAATTGCAAGTTGTTCCTCATTTCTCCAAAAGGATTTCAGCAAAGGAGTTGGTTACATTAGAAACATCTTATTACTAAAAAGATGGTGCCTATATTGGCTATGCTACATTTCATCTGCTCAGCATGAGTAAGAGGAAAGAATGACTGTGTTGGTAAAGATGTTTTTATTGTCTTTATGTGCCTTTAAACCTTAAAATGGCTGAAATTTCCATTGGGATCTACTTGCATGCTCAAGGCATTACAACCATATGCAGGCAGCCTGAGAGTTATGCATGGGCTATAGAAGAAGTATATGTGTGTGTGTACCGTTTTTGTCCTTCACCTGACATCTGCAAGACAGGAAGGTTCTTTAAACTCAGTTAAGTGAGATTAGCTCAGTAGGTGAGATGTGTGAGATGAAGCATTGCTCCATCTGCTCTACATGCTGCCATGTCCTCACGTGTTGGCTGAGATGACTCTATTGCCCTTTTCACAACCTATCCATGCATCCAATCCAGAAGACTCCAGTTGCTGTGCCTTTAAGAAAGATCAGCTCATCAGAGGCTTTGCTCTCTGAACAGGAAAGATTTCATCTCCATAAATTTAATATTAAAGAACAAGGAACATCACAATGAAAGTCAGGCTACTATTTCTCCTAGCCTTTGTTTGGCAATAGAGCAGTGATGTAGAACTGTTACACTTTTTTCTTACTTTAACTGGAATTCAGTTTCCCTGCACAGAGAAACATCTGTGTGTTATGTTTGTAGTTATAATTCTGAACACTGTAGCTGCACAAAAGGAAAATCTAATAATTTCAAACTGACTTAGAAAGAGGCAGATCGAGTTAATTTGTACCCAGTGGCTTAAATGAAACATAATAAAATCAATGTACGTGGGCAAACTAAATTGTCTTTCTTTTAGAGTGAATTACTGTTATTGTGCCAAATCTGAATGTGAAAAAAGTTGAAATCCTGGTTTCTACACGTTCTTCAAAATAAAGGCGACATCAAGAGTTATTTGAGCAATCATATCGAGCTGTTTTAGTAAATTTATATGTTTTTTGTTTAAAGATACCTTACAGACTGTAATTAAAAATGTCTTAATGAACAAACAGCAATTAAACTGTTGTTTTTGTAGGTTCTTTGCACCTAAACAACAAGTTGTTCTACTACAATTAATGCCACTTTCATACTTTTTTCAATAAACAAAGACAAAATGTGACTTATGATAAAAAAATACAGTATACTGATGTTTCATGTTCATGTTATAATGCATTTATACACTAGCTTTTGACATGCTGCTCTTATAATTGTAACCTTTATTCAGAATTCCCAAACAAACTTATTTTGTAAGTGTTTCTGTGAGATGGAAAATAAGAGTCCTGCTATGGAGGGAGTGAACATCTGTAGAGGCTCACCTCCCTTTGGGGATGTTTCGCTCTTCTGTGAGAGGAGGTGGTTGATCTCAGAAAATTATAGCTTTCATGGGACAGAGAAAATACCATCCAATTTCTCTCAAAGCCACAGGCTGACAAGCAAATGAGCACAAACACTGTCAGTTTATAACTTTTTAATGAGTGCCTTCTAGTCCATACCCAAGCTAGATTAGACGAGTGAGGATGAACGTATATATATATATATATATATATATATATATATATATATATTCTCTATTAGAACAGCAAGCCTGGGTCTGTATTGTGATTTGCTAATGAATTATTATTCAAAGTGATCAGTGAACATACAGAGTTTTCAGAGTGTTTATCTGTATTGTTAATAATAATAATAATAATAATAATAATAATTTAATAATTTCATAAAAGGTACTTTTTCACCAGGGGACCCTGTTGCCTGTTAAAAATAGATGTTAGGCCTAAATCTATATACTATTTTAAAACAATGTCTAGACATCAGGCAGTGTTTTTCCAACCATCTTGTATTATAGCTTTCTGCTCTGTAGTGTTTAATTGCATCACTCTATGGATGCCTGGTTCCTATCACTAACCTGCTGTGAACTATTCAGACTCTCATTGTTAAACCACTCAACGTTATGATGTCAAATTTACATCTTAATGACTGGGTTTACAGTATGTAAGAAGGCATGGAAAACAATGAATTTTTCCTGATTTCTGCTGTTTATGTGCATTTTGAAATGAAATCATATTTAATAACACCAATAGTCTGGCAATGCTTAATAAACACTCCTTCAAGCATAAGAAAAATCAAGCAGGTGTTCCAGTCTTGTGGAAGTCAGATGTGACAGCTGGAAATGATTAATATGTTTATTTCTGTATTAAGGCATTTTTATGTTACTTCACACTGCTTTATATTGTGGATTATACCAGCAGGGGTGGTTGGCATTTTAAAATAGCATTACTGCAAGCATTTTCAAGATTTAGATGAAGTTGTTATTTTAAGCAAAGAAGAACTCCACTCTGGGACAATGCAAACAACTTTAATTATAGTCCTATTAAACTCTCCTGTGGTGTGTTTTACTGTGACTATCTAGTAGAAAAAGAAATGACTCCCTGTGGCTCTGGGAGCCTGGCACATAGAAGCTCACTCACACTCAGACAAGCTTTGTCTCTCAGTTATTTCACATATTTTAACTCAAATTATTTCAGTAGTGTGGAGTTATGTTAGTCCAGGCCCTTGCCACTGTGATAAAAGTGATGAAAGAGCCCTTGTTATTGAGTAGGATGTGGTCTGAATGGGGAAACGGTTTCTTTTTGCCATCCTGCTTCCTTCCTCAAACAGACCATAGTGTCATGCTGACAATAAAGAGAGGGCACTTTCTTTCTCCCACCAAACCATAAAGAGCAACTTCAGACATTTGGACATCTCTAATCTAATCTGCCTTCAAATTCTCTTTTACGCAATCTTTTCCCTTCTTTTCTCTGTGTCACTATGGAAACTGGACATTGCAACAGCAAATAGGTTTCTGACATTGATACATTGTGTAGGAAAGTGAGAATGTCTCTGCCACAAAAATCTAAAACCAATGATCAAATAAAATCCAAACGTAATGATCCGTTTCTTTCCCATAATGAATTTTATCATAGGTATATGCAGAATATCAAGTATATGGTATTCATTACATTTGGGCTTCTACTGTTTCCCCAAACTCATGTTTATTATGAAGTTTTAATTAGCAATTGTACGGTGGAAGTTTTAAAGTTTCTCCTTCCCTATGATGACTCAGTACTGGAAGCAAACATAAGGTGATTATTTTCCATTTTATACAAATTTAGACTGCCTCAAGCTAATTAAAATTAATTTTTTGTTGACTGGCAACTGGAAAAGGTGACTTCCTTGGGATGTTACAGCACAGGTATTGCATTCAGAAAGGTATACACAATATCAGTTACAAGACTGTACTGCACAAATATTTAAGCTTTTGGGAATATACCACAAAGGAAACATGCTAAAATGTATTTTATATTCATTTTCATGAATTCAGTAAGCAATAAACTGCAGTTAAGGAAAAGGCAGTGTGCCTCACAGCTATCATATACTAGTTTGCCCTAGTTTTCTTGAAGCAGAATGGAAGAAGATAAAATTTTAAATAATGAAATTAAAATTATGGATTTACCTCCATATGGAATCCTCTCTCAGGGTTTTAGGAATTATTCAAACACATCCCAAAGCCTCAAAGAGAGAAGAAAATAGTTTCAGGTGGAAAAGTTCAAGGATAAAATCTTAAAGACTTTTAATGTTATGTTTGATATTATTGTATTATATTCAGTGTTCGTCCACCTGTCTGCCATGAAGATTTTTTCAATCAGAATGCAATATTTATTAGGAAGCAAAATAGTTTTTTCACATTTTAAACCGACAGTGATACAATTAACAAACTTGCTCTTGAACATTTCTTGGACTTTTTTTTCTGAAAATAAAGGTACAGGGTAATGTTGAACATAAGGAGAAGTTTTGAATAAGGAAATCAACAAACTGTGCTGGACACTGACCCTCAAGGGCCTTAGTTGAACCACCACTAATAACCTATATGAACCATCAGAGGCATATTACAGAAAATATAGTAGCCCAAAAGCATATTTAAAGAAAACACAAGAGGAAATGCGTTCTTCACAATAACACAAGACCTTGAGCGTTTTTTTTGGCTTCTGCGCTGCAGTTTTACCCAGAAAAGGCAAGAAGGTTTGAAGAAAAAATTCTAATGTATGTTCTCAACTTCTCAACAAGTTGTGGTGATCAAGCATTTGTTGTTGTTACTTAACAACTTGTGGTCAAATAACTGCTGCTATCAGATACATCCACTTAGACAGAGCTCTTTTCAACCAGTTAGGTTGTGTGTATACTTAAGGTACATTTCCAAAATACATTCATGTAATTTTCAATATACATGACTTAATGAAACACAAATCATCCATGAAACCACTGAACAGTAGGCGCCTGATGGCAAGGCAACTAAAAGCATGAACTGCACAGTGGTTCTTTCAGAATGTTCTATATTTATCTCTATTGCCCAGTAACATGCACATTTCCCATTATTTTCCCACCACATTCACCAGGAACACAGCGCTGTTTTCCACATTCTTGATACCATCCCAGATACTTTGGTTGAAACCCACAAATATTCCCGTTTTCCTAGGTTTCCTATTTCTGCCTGACCTTCCAATGTGATCTTATAGGTTGATGGCTACATTTTACCCCAAAGGAGAGGAGACACAATATTGGTCATGTTTGATTCATTAAATCAAATCCCTTGTGATGAAGTGTGTATGGAATGATGTGATGGTGAATGGTTAAGATGTGTCATGTGTCATGTAGTTGGTAAAACAAACAATAAAATGAAGGGCATTGTAATTGGGTCAGCTTCATATAATTGAATACACATCAATGTGGCATACTAGAGTTTTAAGGCTCTTGTCACCAAGCATGTCTTTTATATCTGTCCATCTTAATAGTGAGAAACAGTTCTTCAGAGAAAGATCTTCTGAGTGGACATCTGAGACAGAGTGGATGTTGAGGAGCAATACCAAACAGAACCATCGAAGAAGGATACTTTTTAAACTACAATAGTTTCCAAGAGATGCAACAGTTTAATATCACACAGACACAGGTAGAACATGCAAACTCCATATAGAAAGGACCCAGGCCACCCCACCTGGGAATCAAACCTAGTACCTTCTCTGTGTGAAGCGACAGTGCTGTCCATGCCGGCCCGAACCAAACCAGAAGAAAGGAAAAACTAAAAGAATGTACTAAACAAGCTCAACATCTTACTTTCAAGATTTTGTGAAATGTATTTCAACAGAAAACCATCCACTTCTAAATGCAGCCCACTCTACACCTCAACATCTGCATTTGTAATACCTAAAAATTCTTGGCTTTGTGTATCAAGAAGAATGTTACTTTTTAAATTCAATATACAGTAAGATGTTGTTGTTTTTATTAGTAGTAATACAGTCAATATTATCCACTCAAGTTAAACTGACAGTCTTTTGCTGAATTAAGCACTCTTTCATTCTTGTATTTTTCCCTTTAGTGCCAAGTTAAGTCAAACCAAGTGCCCATGTGTTATGAGTTAAGATGCAGTTCACATCTTGCGCACAGTAACCAAAAGATGAGAGGCTTTTGCATGGCTGAATTACCCACTCTGAAGTGTGTGTCTGCCGTGATAGATATACCTGGCACCAAACACTGCTTTAGATTATAGGTTCAAAAGGCTCTCAGGCCGTCTTCAGAATTAAAGCCAGTGTAAATTTGTCAAATAGCAGCCCTGCACAGGGATTGGGCATAGTCAAAACACATTGTTTCCATGACAAGGTAACTGACAGAAAGCTAAGGCATGATAAATCTGAGCTGTGGAAACCTGGCTTGTGCCTTTCGACATGGCCTACTGTGCTGCCCTATTCACTGAGGTCTGGTTCTAATATGATTCAGCTGAAGCTTCGCATCACATGACATCTCAGAACAGAGGAGGAATGTGGACTCGGATAAATAAATAATATCGACTTATTTTCTTTCTACTTGCCTGGAATTTTTCAATGGCACATTGGTTCCAGAAACATTCTGAAACACTAAGCAAATAAGTAATCATATCATTATTATTAAGGGCGCACATTTACATATAGAATAATCCACTACATAAATGCAGAAATGTGTTATGCTTCTGAGAAATATAAATAGAAATTTAAAATAAAACCCACAGTAAATAGCAATTTTATGCATTTCAGCAATGTTATGCATTTATTTAACCTCTTCTCAGGGAATCCCTGTGTAATTTTTAGTTCCTGCTCAATCCCTGATTTGGCTAATCAGTGCTTGATTACATTCAACCAGATGCATTGCTGATGGAAGTGTACAGTTTACTGTGTGTTAGCTCAATGTCATATGTACTGTAACCAGCTCATTAGATAATCCACTACACAAGAAGATATTCTTATTACTTATTTGTCCAAAATTTACCTGCTAGGCAGCCTAGTTGTAACATTTTCTAGAGAAGTATGTAAAACTGATGCAAACACAATTTATTTAAAGCACTTATTTTCTCAAGTCATGAAATTTATTCTTCCTAACAAGCTCTTCATTGCAGGAAATAGACTGGCATATGCAAAATTGGACTTCAAAGCCCTGGAGCCATACCATAGTCAAAAATATGAATAAGGGCTTCCTCTTGCTCGGTCTAAATACCAAAATCAAGCTGGTTTCAATTGTTAAAGATTAATTTATGAGTCAAAGTGTGCTATACAACATGAAACCTCTGCAGACCATGATAAACTATATATATTTGTAGTATCTAATGGAGTGTAGGGTCTCTAGGGCTTGGACTGTTTTATGTTATCTGTACACTTATAGGGGACAGATGCTTTTGGAAAGTTCATATTTTGGGATGTTTTTAGAAGTTCCAAGCAATGTGATTAGGAAAAAAGGTTATAGAGATTAATAAAAACAATAAGTTAAAACAAATAAAAAAACATATTTGATTGATTTATCCTATTAGCCATCACTTTCACTTTTAACCAGCAGAAGGCTCATTCCTTTGTTCAAGAAAAGGCCACATGTTTGGTGTAGAACTAGTCAACCTATATCTCACTGGTATGGCTGCTTTATAAAAAAGGTTTTATTTGAGTATGAGGTGCTGTGTGCAATGTCAGTGCTAAATGATTAGGACTTGATTGCATCTGGTGCGTCCAGCGGCTTTATGGTCACTGTGACCATATGAGATTGATGATGTAGCCAGCTTGTTCTGGGGTTTGAATGGGACCATAAATGTGGATGGAACTTCCTCTTTCCCTTTCCTACTTTAATTGAGACAGCTGGATTAAATTATCCATATGAAAGGCAGCTTTTTCAGCTGGACCATGTTTTGATTGTGACCTCACCACGTGGAGTTCAACACACAATAAGAAAGAAAGGAAATGCCTGCCAAACAGGTAATGTTTGATTCTAGTTCATTGTTGATCAGTGTAAGTCTGATCTGAGTGTAGGTTTCAGACTAGTCTGGGAAACAAGTGACTGGAATAAAGAAGGTTATCCAGTTAGCAGTCTAATGAAAACGTTGCAATCAGTCATTGGAACATGAAAGTATAATTGAATGTTCTCCCCATGACCCAATGGGGATGTGGGTTTAGAAACAAAAATTCCACAATCTGCTAAAAAGTGGCGGTTCTGCTCCCTGTCTATAGAATGTGAAATGTGGCCTGACAAATGCCCCTTTTTCATTAATTTCCCTTCCTACTTCTCCATGTTGGTCCATCATTCTCGTGCTCTTTTTATCTTCAGTCTCCTTATAGTGGGCAGTAAGAGAGCCAGGCCTCTATTCATTGGCATGGTGGGCTTATAGCTGCTTTTAAACAGACCACCAAGGAACAATTACCAGGCCAAAAAAAAGCCCCTCATACAACTAGTTTCCCATTTGTCCAGGCTATCCAGACATCAAACAGTGCCATTAAGAGTCCAAGGAAAGCTGGGATTCATGTGCCATGGCTGAGTATATAGCTGCAGCTCTTTCTTGTGAAAAGTTTTCCCAAATCCTGCAGGGAGTTTTGCATGGGATATCCTGGGAGTTGGAGTCTAGAAATAGCACATGGTTCTCCTCTCTGAAAATGAGTGGGTTACACAGCACAAGCCATGAAGATGAATAATGAGGCAGATATGACAGCTAGAGAGTTTGCCTCACCTACATTCATCTGGCCATGGTGGCCCCAGCCTGAATCCCACTGGTTTCTGTACTCAAAACCTCAGCTAAAATCCAGATCTGTGTACACACATACCGAGATTTTCTTTTACACAGAAACTACATGGTGTGTTGAAAAACAATAAGCAGGACTTAACATACAATTTTTGTATTGTTTTGTATTGTTAAGTATTTAATGCTTAAAAAATTGTTGTGTTGTGGCACAGATCTAAAACAGTTTCTTAAAAAAAATGTGTCATTTTAACTGCCTTAAACAAAATGAGCATATAAAAGGTTTAAATTGTATTGCCATGTTATGCTTTAATGAAATGGATGTTTCAAATGAAATGGATAGCTAATTGTTTTCTCTGACATAATTCAGATTCCCAATAGGTGCATTATTAACACTGATGCAATATTTTGCTGAGTAAAAGAGTTTAATTACCAAATTCACAGCAAAACATACAGTTACACAATCCAGTAATATTCTTACTTTCCCAATTGAGTAAAATTGTACATCATTTATGAACTTTAGAGGTAAGACCTATAATAAGTTAACTTGGTAGTTTAAGCACCATGAAAAATATTGTGCAATGGGCAGAAAGTTGCAGTAATAAAGTGCCCTGTGCATTATTGCATACAGTAGGAACACAGCAGCAACAAATGTGTATGTGTGTGCGGAGTTGAGTAGAGTACAGTGAGTAATGTGTGTCAGCCAAAACACGCCAAGTTCAGAGTGTTGGGAAAGCATAGCATGTGAGAGAGTCCTTCACAGTGAGTCCTTTGCCTGACTACCTGTAGAGAGAAGCTGTTTATCACTTTAGTGGTCCAGCATTTTAAATTCTATAGTGTAACGGTAGACGTGTGAAGAGGATGTATTGGGATGTGAGCCATCTTTTTGATGTTCTTGGCTCTTCTGAAGATCCTGCTGTAGTAAAAGTCCTGTGGGTGGGAGAAATAGTGCTCTTGCAATGGTCTGAACAGTTTCCATAGCAGTGTATGATAGAGCTGAGAAGAACAAGCTCAGTTTTACTCCTATAGAAGTCGTTATGGATGACATGCCATGGGTCAACGGTGGCCTAGTGGTTAGGGAGTTGCCCCGGATCAGAAGATCGTGGGCTCAATTCCCTCACCAGTAGGTTGCCCTGAGGTACCCTTGAGCAAGGTACCATCCCTGTCACTGCTGCCCAGGTGCCTTCAATAGCTGCCCCCTGCTGCACGTGTGTGTATGGGTGAAACACAGAGGTTGAATTTCGTTGTGTTGTGCTGTGCTGCATTTCACGATGACAAGGGTTGTCACTTTCATGTTTTCTTTTTAGAAACCAGCCACTAGTGGGACTTCTTAATGATGTGGTGTGTGTTGTGAAAATGGCAAAGAATTAGGCGTTTTCTCCCACCTCTGTCTCTCCTATATATAGCCATGTGTGCAGCTCCCCCTCCTTTCTTGGGTTAACAATATTTCTTTGCTCAGCGATCAGTCTTTAGACTGAACTTGATGCTGGTGTTTTTCTGGCAGGCCATGGAGACATGTCTGAAGAGTGTGTACCCACTGAGATGCCTTGAGCTTGGGAGATCATAGAGGTATCAAATTCAGGCTTCAGGTTTGTTTCTGGTTGTCTTATTGGTCGGCCTAAAACCTTGTATCTCCAGACTGAAAACAGGATAGGTGTGTAGTTCTGTTAAATTATTGGACTGTCTGGCACAAATTTTCTGAAATCTATCAACGAGTTTTCAGTGATGTTTAAGTTGGAGAGTGTGGTGGCCATGGTGAAACCTTCAGTTTGCATCTTTTGAAGTAGGCCATAGTGAATACTGAGGTGTGTTTAGGACCATCATTTATCCCCAGTTTTCTTCAGATGGTGTGATGTTTTGCTTCAGCTAAAAAGTTTAATTTTACATTCCAAAATTCAAAAGCTTGTTTAAATTTTCTTCTGATGATTTCATCCATGACTTAATGAGCTAGGCAGAACAATTATGAACAAGCCATAGCCCAACGGATGAATTAAGGTCTAAAACTTTGTTTTAGCAAAAGTTATATGAGAACTCTGATCTCTTGGAAAGCTATTTGGTAATGTGTTAATCTTCTACTGCAGCAACTATTCTTAGTAAAAAAATTTACCAAATGTCTACATGCCAAACTTTTCATTGCTGTAGATGAAAAAATGACTGTATATAAGAAAAATAACGTCGAATATTTTCTACAAATCTGTTGGTTCAACAATGAAAAAATAGTTTGCATTCATTTCACATTATTTATAAACCCTTTTCTGTTTATTTTGACATTAAGAAATTATACAGATTTGTCTAAATGGAATTTATCATCTTTCCACTAAACAAAACTATGTACAAAATAAATTCATACAATTTTAAGCATACCATTATGCTTTTGTTACTACTGGGGATGACTATAACATTTATATCACAAGTTTTGGAAGCGTTGTTCCTTTCTAAAGTCTAAAGCTTTCTTACTTTGCACCATGGTTAAACCACAGTGAAATCACCTTCAGCAGTTCTACCGGCATTCCCTAAAGGTCTCTGTAGTGCCGGCCTGACTGCGCTCCCAGTGCCAGTCATGCAAGAACACTCTTCCCCCAGAATATTGCCACAGCTGTTCCCTGTTTCCTCCCTCCGGGCCCTGCCAGGCCTGCATTGCTCCACTCCTCTTAACCTTTGCTAATGGATTAGCCAACATGCTAATGTTTTCCAAAGAGATGTTGCTTGGTTATGCATTTAAAAATGTTATCCATTTCAAACACCTGATTGGGAATTTTCTGTACCTCCTTACACAGTCTTTCACACAGCCGGGGGCCAATATTAAAATAATCTAGCAAAAAGTTTCAAAATAGTTCTGCTCCTGTATTTGATCATATTGTTCTAATCTCTTATCTGACTGTATGATTTTGCCATAGAACCTCAGGCTTTTGCAAAAGTTGAACAGCTCATTAATCACTGATGACCATTCTACGGACCCTCTCTAAGGACATGTGTTGTGTAGATGGCCCGAGGTTGATGAGCATTTGCCAGAAAATCAATTTGGGACTTTTTGATACCTTACTAAGGGGGAGTGGCAGTTCTTCGTGACATTCAACATTGGTGACACTGGAGTGTAACTGATGGCCTCTCATGGTAAACTCTTGGTGAGACAGATGGCCATTATTCAGTGAACATCTGTGAGTGCCAGGTCCTTCTGTAGAACACATCTCCTGGAGTGCTACAAGAGAAACGTATTGTCTGCACCATCATGACACTGAATAGTTATATTCAATAGTTACATTATTATATATAATATGATAATGCATTACACTGAAATGATTGATAAAATGAAAAAGCATTATTTTAATATTAAGAAATACTTTTTCTTAGTCATGAGCCGAAACGATAAAAAGCATCTACATTCTTAATCCTGCTTTGCTCTAAAAGTCCCTATGGCACATACTGCATTGTTTCACTAATATGCCTTGAAATACTCAGACAAGTTCCTCCAGCTTCTCTTGGAATTTATGATTCCAATGCCTCGAACAGAACGTAATTGTAAACAAAGATTAGAAACTATGCATGGCAATACAGTACAAATGCAATAATACATTGGACTTAGACAAATAACCATTGCTCATCTTTGCAAATGATCTTAGCTAGAATGCTACCTGGCTTGATGCTTATAGAGAAATGTATGACACTTTGTAACCTGTCTTCTAACATACTTCCCACAAATCTCAAGGAGAGCAGTCACCCTGCATATAAATCACACCACACTATGAGACATTTTGCGAGCCTTTAACAAAAATACCCATAACTCATGTTAATTCACTTAAGAAAATTGATGTGGCATGATAAAACATCCAGGTCCAGCCTGCAAGGGCCAATTAAAACGGGGGTGTCATGTGATATTTATGAAGTGGGCAACCAGGAGAGCAATAGCAGAAGGGCTCCTGGTCATAAGTCAGTTGAGATGAGAGGATTTTGATCGAGGCAACACAGACCTGATACATCCCACATGAGCTATAGCTATGGCTGTAAGAATGAGCTGCAGAATTCCTCATATTTCCAAAGAGTTAACCAGTAGTGTGACATTTCTGTTGACAGACATGAGCATGAGAAAGTATGTACATTTTCACTGTGCTCTCTCAAAACCATTTACTGTACTCTCAACACTCTTAAAATGGAAGGTTTCTTGTCTCCTGACTAGTATGTATGGTTCTGGGAAGGACTTTTTAAATGATCTGTAGGCTCTTTAAAGGGCTAATATTATATCATGGATCAAATCCTCGCATGTTTTAAATAAATAATAATTTAAAAAAGGTGTTCAATGGAAGCAAAGTCAGCAGTCTGAGTCTGAGCCCCTAATAGACAATTCAAGACAACGTTATCTATCTATTTATTTATTTATTTATTTATTTATTATCTATTCACAAAAGCATAAAAAGCTTGCTTCATTTTAAGGGTTGCACAGATATAATTACTGAACAGAAAGTACTAAAAAATGTAGGATGTAAGGTTCATTGGACATTTTTAAGGAGCCAAAATCAAGTCCTTCTATTGCTCTGGAAAACCATTTTAGCATGGGCTTTCTTTACCCTTAATTCAAATGTGACAACGTCTTTTTTGTCAGTCAGTCATTTTCTACCACTTGTCCCAAGCGGGGTTGCGGGGGGGAGGGGGGGGGGGGTGCTGGAGTCCATCCCAGCTCGCACAGGGCGAAGGAAGGACAGACACACCCTGGACAGGTCACCAGCCCATCGCAGGGAGGAGCAAGACGGGGACGGCACCTTGCTCAAGGGTACCTCAGGGCAACCTATTGGGAAGGGGTTCAAACCCCCGATCCTCTGATCATGTGGCCAACACCCTAACCACTAGGCCACCGCTGCCCCATGTCTTTTTTGATTTAAGATATTTTGTACTTTCCTTAGCCTTCAGTACAACCTTTTGGGTGCTGGATGAACCTTTGTTTTCCTCTTAATTTAATGAAATCATTACCATCAGAAGCAGCCTGAAACCACTCTAAAAGCTTTTTAAACAATAGACAGCTTCATGATGGGCCTGAGCAGAATGCAATCTGAGCCCAGTGGAGGCCCCAAGAGAAAAAACTTTTTCTGAGAGAAGCCTAAATTCCTCCGCTTATCCATCACCTCATCACAGCATCTAAAGTAGATTTATTGACTACAATATACACCTTTCAATCACCCAGTCTTAATATGATTCAACTGTAGTAGAGATACCTGGAAAAAATATGTAGTTATGAATTAGATTTATAAGAAATTTATATTATTTTTAATATAAATTTTATTATTTGTAAAAATATCAATAGTGTATAGCTCAGCTGTTACAGAGAAAGTTCTCTGTGTTAGATGAACAAGGAAAGTAACTTATTTAGGGCAAGCAGCAAGAATAGTCTGTGAGTGTCTAGAAAAAAACTCCAAAGAAGCTGATTAATTAAACTTACATGGATGTGCACTTTTATTTTGCTTGCAGATAGAAATGGCCAGTGGAGTATGTATGCTGCCATAAAAGTATCTAAAGCTGACTCATTGGGAACCCATACCAATCTAGTCTTTTGCAACCCACCTAAAAGTGAATTCATAATTGAATCAAGTGGATAAGATATTTGAATATCAGTGATAAATTATTGAACAAAATGAATCAGTTGAACACTGTATTTTAAGAGTATGTGTACATTATCTGTTTATCAATCACAGTCATTTTGACAAATTGCATCTGCAGGGAAGACTGTGTGGAGTCAAAGTATTAAGGTAATTTTGTAATCTTTACCACTATTGACCATTATTTTTAAGGTCCTGTATTTTACTCCTGTTTCAACTTTCAATAATGCAATGACATGTGAGCAGCGGTAACCAAGTGGTTAAGGACAAGGCCAGTAGGTTGCCCTGAGGTACCCTTGAACAAGGTACCATCCCCATCACTGCTCCCGGGCAGCTTTAAATAGCTGCCCCCTGCTGCACATATATATGGCTGAAATTTAGAGGAAGCATTTTGTTGTGTCTCATTGTGTGCTGTGCTGTGCATCACAATGACAAAGTAACTCACTTACATTAAATGGAATTAAACAAGCTCCTTCTGTCACTTGTGAACTGATATATTTAAATGATCTCTTTTGTGATTGGCTGCCCCAGTATTGCATCTCAATCAAAGGACAGAACATTGGACTGAAACAGTTCTTTGGCATGAATAAGTGAGGCTTAACTATAGCCAGAATAAGGAGATGTAAATGTGTTGCATTTCAGAAATGTGATGATTTGAAAAAAGCTGGCTTTTTTGCTATTTACATACTTTAAGTCCATAATTCCAGAAAAGAGATGAAATGTTCCCTATATTGGATCTTTCATTTATAAATATATATATATATATATAATCACAATACTACTATTTTATGATATATTCATGATATGTTACACTGCTCTAATATGTGTGTTTTTGTGTGTGTACTGTATATTTACACTGGCATTGAAAAATAATTTTGTGTGCACTGCCGTCCGACTTGTCTATTGATAGGAGGCATTGAAGGATTTTGAAGGAGGAAATGAGTTCAAAAAGGAAATGAATTCATGGCTCTGTGGAAGCTGGTCATGGACTCCTGATTTTAATGGATATATAGCCTGTGCGGCTGCTTTTGATCCTTTAGTCAATGTGGTACATTCTGGTTTTAGATGTACAATGGTCTCACCCTGAAGGGTTGGAGCTGTGAAGGAAAGATTTGAAAATCTTTTGCATGCTGTCAAAACAAATAAGCACAAACAAAACCTTTTCTCCCATTTTTGTTTTCTATATCATTTGAATACAGAAGCTGTTGTTTATATTGTAGCAAATGATCAAATTGAATGAACCAATGGAAATGTACCAATGTACCAAAACGACTGTAAACGTTGATTCTTAATGCCTTTTGGAAAACTGGATATAAAATATGATGATATGAAAGTAGCATGTCCATCTGTCTTGTTACTAAATAGATTAATTGTGTGGTTGTTAGAGAAGATTTAATCTACAAATTCAGCATGGTCTCTGAAATTAGCAGTAACCTTCTAAGCTCTTTAAACTTATAGGAGACATTCAATGTTACCAAGCCTAAAGCTACTGTCTGAGCCCAAATTAACATAGTTATTAAAGACTTCCTCTCTGGGAATACCGAGATTAAAGGCAGGTATGTCATTCTTTTTAGCTCCCTGTAATTACTGTTCCAGTTTAATTATACCTCAGATCCCAGGAGAGTCCTTTTCATTAAAATGCTAATTCTCATAAACAAATTTAAAGTAGCTGTGGCACTTAAAAAGCAACACGTTAGAGGGAGCATGTATTTTTTCTGTTTCATTAGCCTTTATATTTTGCAATATAAACAGTAAATTACAGTGCAAAAGTTAAGCAGCACATGCCTTTTGGGACTGTGTAGATGCAATCTAACCAAGGAAAGCCTCATGCGTAAACATTGGCTTTTCAGCATGCTAAGAGGGCTTTTAAACTCCCATAAATTATTCTTCACATTTACAAACGGTAGATCTGGAATATCTCGGAAATGACCGCACTAAATGTGCCATAAGGCTTAAATCAACAGCCAATAACATTGGTGAAATTCATCAAAGGGCGTGTCGACTGAGAGCACCCAAAACCCACAAATTTTGTTGGCAAAAGATTTGGCTTTAAGGTTTAGGGCATCCATGAATAAATGTATTTACCATTTAAAAGAGGGTTGTTATAATTGGCATTTGATGTGCTGAGCTAATGTATTTAGTTCACGGTCAAATTAGGAAACACAAACAATCTGTAGAATAAAATGGAGCCCATTCACTGCTGAAGGGACTCTAACCACTGCGGGCAGAGCCAATCATAGCAGTTCTGTCTTTCTCAGCTTGAAGGTACGACCAGTGTTATGGTAACTAGAAGCAATGGTTTTACTGACATAATTACAGTATAGACAGTTTATTGAATAGTGATTACTCACCAGGGAGCTGAATGCTCAGTGTTGCACAAAGACAGGGTAAGTGGAATCTGTCAGTGGGACATTTAATGAGTTGATGATTTAAATCAGTCAGATTTAAGTCAGATGGCCTTAACTATATAATATTGCAACAAATAAAAAGCTAGAAATTAAATTTACAGCACTTTTTGAAAGTAGTAATAATTGTGGAAAGCATAAAAATAATTATCACAATTTGTTACAGAACTTTAGCTAGCTAGACAGACAGACAGACAGACAGACAGACAGACAGATAGATATACTGACATGTGGAAACCATATGAAACTTTACTAAAAGATGTTTTTTAGATGAAATACCAAAAGTACTACGTAGTTACAATTATTACATTTCAAGAAATTGCTGAAGACCTACACCCCTGTAATCATCAACATAATGGCAAAAGAATACAGCAAATATCTTCACAACATGAGCCTGACATGAGTGTGATGAAGGAATCTTTCATCTTAATGGACGCTCCAAAAAAGAAAACATAAACAAGCAACAGTGAGCCAGCATTCAAAGAACTGCGTCATTATTTGTGATCTGATGTGGACTTTTAGTACCTGCTGTGGGAGAGAAATCCAGCATTCACGGTGGAAAACCTCCCCAGTTTGATGACCTTGTACTTGTGCTCATAGGCCATCATCATTCTTTTAAAAAGGACCAATTTCTTAAATCTAAACAGAAAATTGAGAATACTCTATTAGCTACTCCTAAGCTGCTGGTGGGATTTTATGTCATTCTGTGAATTACAGATCAGAGAACGGTAAGTTCAACAAAGCTGGCATTAACAAATTAAATCGCAAAAGCAGTGAAAGTTTCAGTGACTTCAAAATGCCATGAACACACCCAGGATGTGTTGTGTTTGGATTAAGATTGGATCATGCAAACCCTTTGATGAGATGGCCAGAGATAAATGTGAATGGAAAATGTTCTCTATAGCCACATGTGTTTATGTCTGTCGAGTGCTGACCAGCAAGTGAGAGGATAAACAGCTAAATCAACTGCCTTCTTGCACTGTGGGCTGATGAAATCCTCTAATCCTACCTTCTAACTTTGTATGGTAATAGAGAGGAAAAAGTAAACAAAAGTAAAACAAGAATGTGATGTGATGTGCTTTTTAGAGGAAAAAGTAAAATCAAATCTCATCTGATTTTACCTTCTCTCACTCAGCTTATAGATATTGCATGCATTCATGGATGGATATGCCAGACAAATGCATTGTATAGCAATCAAACAGTTAATCTATTATTCTGCTTTATGTGGAATCCAAAATATTTATCGGCCTTCCCTTTATAGGATATACAGAATAAAAGGACGAGAAGAGAAAAACAGAAACACATCTTTCCATGACATCTGATTTTAGAAGACTACAATAAAAACCTAGTTTTTGGCCAAAGGAACTTCAGTGGAGACTTCATACTGATACTGGTCACAACTACTATTAGTCTATTTATTCCAAAATAATAAAAAATATAGCCTTCATCTTTATAAACCTTTATCAATGAGGACATCGCATCGGGAATTATTCCTTTCATTTTTCCAGTGCAATTTAAATGCAATTATGTAATTTTAAGATTCATTACTCGGCTAGTTTTCTATTAAAATTTACATTCTGGTAAAAAAAACCACACACACTTTAGCATGCTTTTTACCATCAGTTCTAACTACAGGTTCCAGGACCTCTGACATGAATCATTTGCAAAAATATAAAAGTGGTATAAAATACTGGCTTATATGGAAGTTTGGGGGAGTATGTGTCATAGTTCAAGAATTCGGTCATTACACTGAGCTTTGTGTGGTGTTCCTTCACTTTCCAGAATGAAAGTTAGTATTATAGTTAGTGGGACAGCGGTGGCCTAGGGGTTAGAGAGGTTTAGTAGGTTGCCCTGAGGTACCCTTGAGCAAGGTACCGTCCCCATCACTGCTCCCTGGGCACCTTCAATAGCTGCCCCTGCTGCACGTGAGTGTATTGGTTAAACGCAGAGGTGTAATTTCATTGCGCTTCACTGTGTGCTGTGCTGTGGTTCACAATGACAAGAATAGTCACTTTCACTATTGGTTTTAAAAGATTTTAATGTTATTATATATCATTTTAACAGTCAAAAACTTTATAATATGGTTGTGTGCAAGTGTACGTGTGTGCAAGTAAGAAATGTTCAGATTTTAGTTTTATATGATCACTTAGTTTAACATTATGGCTTAAAAGAAAAATAAACATTTCCTAAAAAATGCTGAAATAAGGATACAGGTATCTCTATTATGCAAATTCCCTTGAAAAGCCTAATTTCAAACATATTAATTCAAAACACTGATGGTCTTCTAATGATTAGGTCTTCTAATGAGGTCTTCTAATGAGCACCCTTCTAATGAAGGGTACTCTTCAAATAAGCACCAGTGTGTTTGGGATGACTAGTGGCTGGTAACTTTCAGCCATTACATTTTTAGATGAACGATACTTTAGATGAAAGTCTTATCCAGACGTGGCACAAGAAAATGACTTCTGCACAATACCAGACCACCGCAAGCAAAAGTTTAATTTTAAGGGCTATAATGTTATGTATGGCTAAATCCACTAGGGGTTTTGGGCTTAGAGTTATGGAAGGTTAAACACTCTAAAAGGTCTTGGCTCTGCTTATTTTGGACAGAATAAGCTTTAATGAATGGCACTGATATTTCACTGGTCTTTAACCACCCATATGCACACTTACAAATATTCTCCAAGCCTTTCACACCAGCCACTTTTGAATTTGATTGATTTAACATAATTTCCTGTATTTTCATTTCATTCGTGTAAAAAAAATCAGATTGCAGATGCAGAGCTTTTTTGTAAAGCTTCCTTACAGCAAGTTTTCAATATTAATTTACTGGTAGGTCTAAATAAGGAGCATGCAGTATGTCTTATTATATACAGAAGATGAACAATTGTAAAAGAGTGCAATGTTTTTTGTGTCTTATAAAGGAACAAATAATATGTGTATATATATATATATATATATATATATATATATATATATATATATATATACACACACACATGTGTGTGTGGTATTGACAAAATTATTTTAGTTAAAAAATGTGCAGGCAAAAAACCATTAATTAAAATGCTGTACAAATCTAAAATATAGTTCAAATTAAATCAAAATTTGTTTTCAATCACTTTGGGATTGTTCACTTAATTACTGAAGCGAACTCTTCTAAGTGTCAGTTTATTTAAAAAAAAAAAATTATATATATATACACATAAAATATATATAGACACACACACTACTGTGCAAAAGGCAGGTGTGAAAAAATGCTGTAAACAAAGAATGCTTTCAGAAATATAAATAATGACTGTTTATTTTTATCAATTTACAAAATGCAAAGTGAGCGAACAAAAGAAAAATCTAAATCAAATCAATATTTGGTGTTACTACCTTTTGCCTTCAAACCAGCATCAGTTCTTCTAGGAACACTTGCACACAGTCAGGGATTCTGTAGGATTATTGTCGGTGTGTGATCAACCAGTTTTACCAAACAGGTGCTGATGATCATCAATGTCACACGGAGGAGAAACTCAGTCATGTTTGGAACAACTGACCAGCCGAGTTCCTCCAAAAACTGTGTGCAAGTGTACCTAGAAGAATTGATGCTGTTTTGAAGGCAAAGGGTGGCCACACCAAATATTGATTTGATTTAGATTTCTCTTTTGTTCATTCACTGCATTTTGTTGATTGATGAAAATAAATGATTAACACTTCCGTTTGTGAAAGCATTCTTTGTTTACAGCATTTTTTCACACCTGCCTAAAACTTTTGCACAGTACTGTATATATAGGTGTGTGTGTGTTTTCTTTTACATTTGATCAAGAAATAGCATGAGACTGCACTAAAGACCTGCCACAACATTGCGCCACTGCAATGCAGTGTTGTTTTTCCCAGCTCGAGTGTGCATAACTGATGTTAGTGGCTATTAATAAAGCTCCACATGAACAGAATGAGATTTTTAAACTCTGTTCAGAGAGAATGGAGGACAATGAACTGTGAAGTACAGCAAATAAGTTCAGTAAACAAACAAAAGATACAAAAAAAAAAAAAAAAACCAAAAACATTCAAATTTTATTCTATGTATGTTCATCATTTTGAACACAATTACTAAGCTACAGTTTTGTGGTGTGTAGTCTTGTGTTTTCTGTGCCACACACAGATTTAATAGTGTTAGTGATGATGAGTCATTGTCCTTTGGGAGTCTTTACTGTGGGCTACATTATTTATCTCCCCACTCCATGAACGAGTACTGTAGCCACATCCATTTGGCTTCATGGCCCATTCACTCAACAAAGAGCCTATTTTGTTTTTGTTGAAGTAATAATTCTGTATATAGCATTTCTAAAAAGCTACAGTGAACTGCAGTTCTATGAAGGTATGGCTTAAAATCATTCCTACTGTAAGATACTGTTTGAAAGTCCCTTTATACTCACTGGCTTGACTTTGTGTTTTACTATTTAGTGTGATTATGTGTTGCAGGAGTGAGTGAATTGCATATGTTGGATTTAAGGAGAACCGAATGAAGGTCAGAGAGTCAACACAGAAAAGCTTTGGATCTGAAGGTGATGCATTTAATTACTGCACTACAAAAAACATCACTTACTTCAGCATGCCACTAATCAATTCAAACCAAGTAAAGTAATAAAGCTACTCTATTGAATGTTAAAGAAGGAGAACATCAGGCATGAATGTTTCATTTGGCAAGGAACCATGGCAACAAGGAGAGTGCTCTTGTATGTGGGCTAAAAAGAGATGTCAACCTACCGCAGTAACTTTAACTTTCAAACGGCTTTGTGAAGGCCAAAAACTTCATGAAAAACTTGGTGAAGTTTGTTTATTGATCTCTTTTCACCATTGTTGTATACACTGCACATGCAAATAAGGAATATCCAGACAGCCCTTCTAATTTGTCAGTGCAGCCACTTTAAAGGGTACCCATTGCTGACAGGCATTCAATTATGCAACACAGCTTGTACATCCTCCATAGATGAGCAGTGTGCAAAGGGTATAAAGTCCCATAGCTTGAGGTTTTACAGCAACAGAGAACCATCCAGTACTGCTGGGAAAAACTGCAAGAGCTACACTCTAAACTCACACTCACACACACACACGCACTCACACACACACACACACACACACACACACACACACACACAGGGTTTTTTCTTTTTGCTTGAGTTACTTAAGTTTAAAAAACCTTCATATAATGTTCAGTTTCATTTTTCCAAGAACCTTTGATTTATGAGGATGCTGTCCACAAACAATATTCATTGAATATTTTTTTTTAGGTAAATCTTATATGGCATTTAAAAAAAAAAAGTTTAGATGCCTTCATTTTTCAAGGTAATTATTCACTATCAGTACCTGACTTAACTAATGTTGTAGTGGCTGAATCCGATCAAATCTTTTGAACATTCAATTCACATTTCCATTCAGAGTAAATTAGCTGAAGGGACAACACTATTCAAAGGCAGATAGTAAAACATCAACAGTGTGATAAATGTGTTTCAGCATTTCATTAATGAATTAAGCACTCCAGGATTTATCTGAGGCGCCAATTACAAGGCGGATGAATTTTCTGATATGACAGATTTCTTAATTGATGGGTAAACAATGCATAAGATCTACCAACACACGTCTCTGCTTGATTGAAATGTGAAATAAACTACATTTTGAATTTTACAGAGAGCACATTCCACCCTAAGCCCATTCCAAAGGCAAACTGTCATCAACTCAAATGTTTGTTTGTCAGTGGAATTAAATTAAGACAAAATAGTATTGCTGCTCTGTACAGTAATCAGTTATTACTCTGCTGCTCTGTACAGTAATCAGTTATTACTCTGCTGCTCTGTACAGTAATCAGTTATAACACCGCTGCTCTGTACAGTAATCAGTTATTACTCTGCTGCTCTGTACAGTAATCAGTTATAACACCGCTGCTCTGTACAGTAATCAGTTATTACTCTGCTGCTCTGTACAGTAATCAGTTATAACACCGCTGCTCTGTACAGTAATCAGTTGTAACACCGCTGCTCTGTACAGTAATCAGTTATAACGCCGCTGCTCTGTACAATAATCAGTTATAACTCTGCTGCTCTGTACAATAATCAGTTATAACGCCGCTGCTCTGTACAATAATCAGTTATAACGCCGCTGCTCTGTACAGTAATCAGTTATAACGCCGCTGCTCTGTACAGTAATCAGTTATTACTCTGCTGCTCTGTACAGTAATCAGTTATAACGCCGCTGCTCTGTACAGTAATTCGTTGTAATACAACGTTGCACCCAACACTGGACTGCTACTGTTGTCCTCCACTCATGTACATACTGCCTTTGTTTCTTAAGTCAGACAAATGTTCTCTGTCCTCTGTTGTACAATTTGTCTTGCACTGGTTGTTGTTTTTTCTTGTTAGTCTTTTGTCTAATGGTGTGTCATGTTGGATGTGTAGCACCGAAGTCCTGAAGGAACATTGTTTTGTTTGACTGTGTACTGTGTATATGGTTGAAATGACATTAAAACCTAGCTGACTTGACTATATATTGTATGTTATTATTGATAATATACTTATAACAGTAATGTATTATTACTGTAATTATTATTGTTATTATTATTATGAATAGTATGAAAAAGATGCTGATGGTTAATGTGTACACATATTCTCCTGAATGCAGATGAGTATGAAGGGGAGAAAAGTGTTCCTCTGGTTCATGTTAGGTATGGCTGTTCTCTCTAAGTTAGACTGGGATGATGGATCTATTTTTACACACTAGACATTACTCTTGCTATTCAATGTTTTGAAAAACTGTGCTGTGCTTCCCTGCCACTTGAGGGTTTTAAATGATAAGCTGCATTAATTTCCAAACGCTCCACTCTGCTTGTGGTCTTTGTATCCTGTGCAGCTGTGCAGACAGGATGGTAAAAGCAGGCCTTTGTTTATGCAGACATCCACAGTGTCCCCGCATCTTTTTAATCCAAGGAATTATGACTCGTGAAAGTATCTGTCCAGAGACGGAAGGCAGTAAAAACAAAAGGCAGCCAGTGTTTTCACTTAAGTGACTAAAGGGGATTGTTTCTGGGAAAAAAAACAAAAAAAACAAGACAACGTTCCGTGTGAAGAGTGCACTCTTCTCAGACTTCTATATTTTCATATGTTCCATGTTCCATCACCCATTCATGAGTGGTGCAATTAAGTGATTTATTTGCATTTTAAAGGTTTTTCTAAATTTACAGTTACAACTGATATTTGATCTTAGAGAACTAAAAAAAAAAAAAACCTCACTCATCGTTAATAAGCACGTTTGATTTGTTGCATTATGAATTATCCAGAATGAGTAGCTCCTAATATTTTATTAAACTGTTCAGCAACTATATGTGCAGAATATTTAAACTTTAAAAACAGTTAAAAAAATGAAACTGCTAATACAGCTCAAAATATCATCACACTATTTTGAGGCAACATAATGCATTATTGTTTTGTATTTCTCAATAGCTGTTTTATAGTCATCCTTATGAAGGTTCAGTTATAGACAAGCTTAAATTTATTTGCTTATCCAGTGACATTACCAATGAAATATTACTAACTAATGCAGGTTTAAAAGTCTTGCAAAAGGAGCACAATCGTAACTGTCCCAGAGCATGATCGTGATCAAAAGAAATTAGTGATCTTAATAAAAAATTTGATGATTGCAGCCTGTTGCCCCTTTAACACACACACACACACAGTAACTTTAACTTTCAAATGGCTTCCTGAAGGTCAAGAACTTGGTGTAGTTTGTTTATTGATCTCTTTTCACCATTGTTTAACACTCTACACATGCAAAAAAAAAGCATTATGCAACGCAGCTTGTACATCCTCCATAGAAAAGCAGAGCACAAAGGGTATAACGTCTATAGAACCATTCAATACTGCTGGGAAAACCTGGCGTGGTCACCAACAGCTACACTAAACACACACACACACACACACACAAACAACATATATCTGCAATATATATCTTCAACAGAGCTGTAGATGATTCTCAAATGATAGAGAAACGTGTTTAACCTCTAGAGTAGTGCTATGATTAAAATCAGCCTCCCAGTTGGAACAGTTGGATTTCCAATATTGCCTTTTATTTTAGTAGGGCTGATCAGGTTTCACACAAAAACTTATAGAGAGCTATTATTAATGTTCCTTACTTGTTAAAGATATTTAAGTCCATATTGTCTAAGTAATTGTTTGATCAAGTACCATTCTGCATTATTATGATGGGTGATTCCAGTCTATGATGGTATTGCAGTTTCATAGATACAAGCCTTCCAGAACATGATTTAAAATTGATGAGCCTGTTTGAATCCCAGCAGCAGCATCTTGATTAACTCATCAAACAGAACAAGTGTTTGCAAAATGCAGAATTTACATCCTCTCAAGCTCAAAACAACATGACACGATTATAATCCCAGTCTCCAACTTGAGATCATACAGTTTTCAAAGCAAATCCCACTGCTTGGTTTATTTGAAGCTTGAAACATCAGCATGTCTGAAAATTACTCACAGTGAGTAAAACCCTCAGATGTCTGTCCATTCATTCAGTTCTTTTCTGTGGAAGTGTTCCTCCGGCTAGAAGTTTCTCATGCCCTTGCGCTCATATCCAATAGCTGATGGTTCTTAATAGATTTAGCTTGCTAGGAACTACCCATGTACACATAAACATTTGACTCACCCCAATGGTGACTCAAAGTCATTTGCAAATTAAATTGTTTTGTTTCAAAGACCCTGGGCATCGATCATGTGTAAATTATATAGACAGTCTTACAAATACAGGACTTCCGGCCCCTCTGCTTGACTTTCAGGCCATTGTCTGAAACAAATGGTACACACATGTTGGAGTGTGTTGACATTGTTGAATAAGCAAGGTGTCTAACACATGTGAGCTGTAGTTCTTTGGTCTAATGAGGAAGAACAGCCATTATAGGCTACAGATGTCCTTCTCATGGTTCATTTGGTGTTGATGTAGTATTAACTTCAGTGTTTGAGCAAACTGAATGATGATTTATGATCAATGTTCATGACTGAGGGAAGCTTTTTTTTTTTTTTTTTTTAAGAAAAAACCTATAACATCCCAGTCATTATATGCTTTTTTTGGGTGGGAGGGGTTTATTGATATAAAAGGTTATGACAAACAACATTTTAATGACTATAAATATGAATTCTCTTCTTTCATGGTATAAATATTTTGTTTTGTGTTTCACCAACACACCTAACATGGAACACAATGAGATTATTTGAGTTGAATCATGTGTGTAGCAAAAATAACCCTTTAGATGCTATCTAGAATCTTTTTTAAGATATTCTCTAAACTACCTAATTACTATCGTAAACAGGTATTCTATCTATCGTAAATAGAAAATCTTTATATCAAAAAACCATTTCCTGTTCAAAGAGAATAAATACCCAGTGACGGATGCCTCAAGGCGTTACTGGATGCATGGGTTTTCTTAGCATTTCATAATAATAATGGTAATAATTGGTAAATATGATGTTAATATTGTTCATAACTACAATAAAGTGTTTTAAGTGATTTTAGTGTGAGGTATTCGTCTGAATAACTGCTCTCTGGCTTAGTTTATTTAAACTCAGCTGCATTTGAGAACAGTCCTCATGAATGTGCTGTGCTATAAACTGTGGAATGATTGTGCATAGACATTTTGGAGTGTTTTCTGGGTATTAAATATTGCATTGTCGATCTTGTAGGACTGAAGCTGGCTACTACATACAGATTTTATATACATATAACTATTTAGCTTAATGTGGCATAACAAGGGTGAACACAGTAGCCCTACTACGGAAAGACATCTGTAATTTGTCTGTAGTGTTGCCAATTGCTTAAGAAATTGTAAATCTGCCAGGTATGCCACATTTTAATTCACTTAAATTAGCATAATAGCACGCACCAGTCTTGCATTTACAGCATCATTTCAGGTCCTGGCAAAAATTTACATACAGTGTAGCTTGGGCTCCCAAAGACTAGATATGTATGGGAACACATGGATTCAACAGACTCAAACAATTTGCACGATTCTTCTCTTTGTTGGAGAAACTGATGTATAAGGATCTTTTAAAAAATAAAATATATCACAAAAAAAAAAAAAAAGTTCCGCCATTGTTAAAGAACTTTAAAAAATTTAACAAAAGCATATTTTTCCATTAAAGCACAATGTTGTCTCTAATGCTCCACAGAGTTGATAAGGAAATAAGTAAATAAGCAAACATTTAAAATGTTGAATGTGAAAGACTGTTTAAATGGCAGGAAATGACATGACTGGTTACATATGGTAGCAGGGCTAAGTAGGGTTCTTTATGTGTAGGTAAAGTTGTTCCTGTGTTGACCTTTGAAGCCTTTGTACTTGTGCAAGCTCACAGACGGTAGAGACGACTTTGATGTAAAAGATCAAACCTGCCTTTCATGTTGCTTTTAATACTTCCTTCAAGTGTTGAAACTGTTGTTGCAAAACACAAATCAAATAAATGGTTAGTTTATGATACAGAAAACGATTATTAAATCCAATAAATTACTGTAATTATTGCTCTGAAAAGTTGATTAGTCTAGGTATAAACAGAGGCTGTTTTCCTTTTATATTATCTCTGCATATCTTCTTTAAATGATGAGTTAACCTCTGAAGGGAACCTATGTGTTGTGACACTGCATGTCCACAGCCATAATTTGTGACTGGATTAGATAGATGGTTCAAAAAACACTTCAATTGGTGTAGAGCCTTTTTTGGGAGTCGGTTTAAACTCTAAAATGGTTCTTCAGTTTCACTTATATTTAACTAATTAAAAAAAACTATTCTTCTAAGACCAAATTAGCTGAAAGGTGCCTTAGGGAACCATAAGCAGGTCTTTCTTCCAAAGAATGCTCCAAAGAATCCATTCTGCACTTATTTTTAGTCTTGAATGCTGAGTGTATTAAAATGGGACAGGCCTGAGCCTTGTTGGTGTATAACTTCACCACAGGCTGAATGTCCAGATCATCTTCAGCAGACATCTGCCTTGATTAAAACATGATGGTGTGTCTCTGATCCTAGGTCACTGCAGTGAATAAAAAAAAGTCATGCTGTGCAAGCTACACAGGACCAAACTCTTAAAACCCACAAGTGCCTCAAACCTGTGCAGAATTTATATATACAGTAATTCAATTGTGAACATAAAACACAACATACGGTTTGTGGTTATTGAACTTTCAATGTCTTGTCTGCCTCACGTTTGGAAACAGCTGTTAAAAGAAGTTAGAAAAGTTTCATAAGCCCACAACGTAATTCAACAAGTCTGAAAGCACTAAGAACAGGTCTCAGCACTAAGGCAATGCCATGCAGTACTGAGGGTAAATCCACCTTTGATGATTTGCCATATTTTGCTGTAAAACTAAAAGGTTCAGCATTATCTCTACTAGAGTAGCGCAGCAATCACAAGTCACCAAGTGTGAAATTGCATTGCTCATTTTTAAACAAATTAAAGCAAAAGTCATCAAATGTCTCACATATATTTTCTAATTTCAATGCTGTTTGCATAGTAAGCCATCTCATTACTTAAGGAAGAGACCAATCAAAGTTTTATCTTTGTTATAGGTGTGCATTGAAATGTAACACAGGGCAACTTTTAAGCAGGCCTTTTTAAAAGGACATGGGGCAGTGCTGCTTTGTGTTATAGGCCTCAGGATTGGAATGATATAGGTTCAAATCCCAGACCAGCAGGTCATCATAAGGTTCCCTTGAGCAAGGTACCATCCCCATCACTGCTCCTTGGGTGTTAGATATAGCTGCCCCCTGCTGCATGGTGTGTATTGGTTAAAAGCAGAGCTTCATTTTGTTGTTGTTCACCATGTGCTGTGCTGTGTTTCACAATGACAAATAGTCACATTTATTTCACATTTCTCACAATGAATAATATTAAAACTCATGAGTCCACATTCAGTAGAAAATGGAACAACAATGATGTGCTTGGTGGGGTCATCAGAAGAAAAGTACTGCACTTTCAAATAATATTTGTACCCCTCTGCATTTTGCTACAAATGTAAGAACCAGTCGGCTATTGGTAAAATGTTTTGAGGATGGATGGATACAAATCATACCCTTTAGATTTAAATTAGAATTGTTATCTTTGGAGAAAGAAACTTTAGAAAATGACCCTTAACCCACCTGTGCAATAATTCATTGAACAATTAATTGTGCATTAAACCTATAAATTCTAAGGAAAATGTCAGAACATCTGTGGATGCGAGAGAAAATGGATCATGCAGCAAGACAACAACCCTTTACACATAACTAATTCAACCAAGGAATGGTCAAAGGAGAATAAATGTAATATTCTGGAGTCAAAGTCATGTTAAAGTTGTGACCTTGACCTATTAGAAATGAAAGCTAGTAGCAAGTAGTCCAGTTACTGAAAGCAAGGATTCACATGCTGCTGCTGATCTCCTGAAAGCAAAATGCTTTGCACATGCTCAGATCTCAAAAGAAACTCAACCTGAGGGGTCTCCAGAGTTAAGATGAACTTTGATGCAAGCAGGCTTTACTTCCCTTGGAAATTATACATTTGTTAAGCTTTAACTCAAGTATAATGGACACAACTGAGAAGCTACCTTTGGATACATCAGCAGAATTAAGAACGTCAGACACGATGGGTGGCTTGTGTCTGCACACAGTAATCATCCCTATTATTCCTCAAACTCAATGGGGCTGAGTGGCATCAAAAAACTTTGGAAAAATATTATATTTCATATGAATCTGAAATGCTCTGGACCATTTGGCTTTTACAGATGATTGGTAGAGTTCCAAACCACAACTATGGGTGTGTTCTATCAGAGTTTGTATTGTAATTTCAAATGCCAAAGAATCACACAGCTCCCAGACCCACAGGAACCTATTTTCAGATTAGGGCCCTTAACAGAGTAGTGGGTTCAATAACAATACTGGCATGTCAAGGGCCTACCTAGGTCGGCTACTGCGGGCCAGGGTCTGCTGAGCCAAGCCACCACTGTCAAAAGCAAGTAAAACAATCTTTTGTGATATGCAACACTGAACACACCCATTGGTGTCACATTTCTAACACTTGTGTTTTTCTCCGCTCTGAGCGTCCATACCTATTAACAATATTTCACAATACCTTTCAACACATTGGTGTGGTATGGATGCCAGAGGTCTTGCCGAAAGTGTAGGGTGCTTGACAGCACTTCAAATTTGCATGATGGATGCATGCAGAGGCTGGCTGTGATGGCTCATCTGGTCTAATGGTTCCCTTAGGTCCCTAATCAGGCTCTGCTGGAGAAGCATGGTTGAATAACGACATTCTGGTGATCCAGTGGAGGAACCTACAGAACCCCATGAAAGTGACACAGTGGACCGCTTTCAAAACAACGAAAATTGCCACTGAAAGAAAGAGAGAGCCTAGAAAACATACATTGAGGGAGAGCTCAAAGTGAAGTTTAACATGCCATTGTGTGTATACCTAACAGGTAGCTAAATCTAAAGCAGAAGACACAAGGCGGGTTGTCTTTGATTAAACCTATACATTCAAAACAATTGTGATTTATCCAAAAATAGCTCCAGAAATATTTTAATGCATTTGGGCCAGAAAGATGCTTGTATAGTGGGGGAAAATGTTTCTGTGGCTTGAAAAAAAAATCCATGGTCTAAAGGTTTGGCTGGGTAAAAGTGAAAAGAACAAGCATGGTGAGATTTTGATGGGTCTGCAGTAGAGCCTCAGAGTTGGACAGAATAAATTATGAACACTTGGAGTGAGCAGATTTTTGTGGTCATTTAAGCAAAGAGTCTGATCTTTCACTTCTTGGCAGAAGACTTCCCGATTACACTTAACAGATGGCTAAGAATACACATGACCAACAAAGAAGACAGTGGTGCCAGCATCCACATGCCGTTATTCCTCTGTGCTGAATTTCTGAAATGGAGCATGAAAATAAACAATATACGGTATGAAAGTATGAAGAACAAAAAAAAAAAAAAACATAACTGAGCAGATCACTTGGTGACATACAGAGAGAAGCTAATTGCTAAAGTGTTGAAAATGAGGTACTGTAATTTCATTAGATACCACTAAGACATAGCAGAATTCAAAACAGAAATGTTATGGGAGATGACTTTTTTGTATTGAGCCAAATGTTTTCATAATCTGACAATTCACAGGATACACAGCAGAGTTTCTGTCCACAGTTCATTTATTTATACCTTGGGAAGAAAGATAAGAAAAAATATGGCCCTTAAAATAAATGATTCACATATGAAAATAGAATTCACAGTCATCCAGTGCAAGCTAGACACATACGTCTGTGTAATCAAAAGTGTCTGTTTCAGAAATGGGCGGTTTCAGTTCAGTTTTCTTATGCTGGGAGTCAGCTGTATCAAGATGACATAAATCAAGCAGTTTTCGCTCCTTTCGGTGGAGTAATTATCACTCCGAGACATTCTGTCTGACATAATTAGGGATAGGTGATCATTTTGAAACTGTAATATTTCCAAAGACATGTAACAACACAAGTCCTTTCAGAGCCAAAACCATAAACAAGCCTGGCAGGCAGCCATGTGACAAGGGCACTTGCTGCTTTCCTGAATGTAAAAGTTCCAAGAATATTATTTGGTATGATGCAATAGAATAACCACCTTTTTAAAGAACCTTCCAGTGCACCATTCTTTAAATGAGATGTATGTGAGTGTAAACCTTTAAAAGTTCAATAACATTAAAATTCAACATATTTTTTTTTATGGAACAGTACCTCGAATCCAGGAACCGTTTAAAAAATGTGCTTTCAACAGTATAAAGATTACAAGTGTCCTATTAGAAAGAGTTCATGGTGTGATAGGTTGACTAATCAGGTACGTGCACACTGAGACACGCTGAGAGCAACAGAACTGCCCCTTAAGTAAAGCATACCCCTTTCTAGCAACATTGGTATATAATGTGGAATGTTTACAGAGAAAATGCTGCGTTATGATACCAAAGACTGAAAATAAACATTCATTTATATAGTTTACATACAGATACAGTACATTTTCCAGACCTAAACTGCAGAAACATTATGGGATTTCGTCTGCAGCGTTTTAATGACAAGACTTGGACCCTTTCAGAGCTGGATCAGTTTGACCAGGGAAGAAATTGTACTAGAAAAGATTTGATCCCAGTACAATCTACAATGTCCCTAATGACAAACTGAATATTATTTCTGAAGTGAATGATCTGTGATTTTTTAAACTCACTCAGCGAAACTGTTTGCACTGATCACATTAATAACATAATTATTATAACATATCCAAATACAGCAATAAAATAACAACGAAATTAACACAGTAATGTTACAGCACAACCGTGCTCCTAATTGTCATTATTTTGGATTGAACCTGCAACTAAAGTCACCTGTGGTCATTCACATAAGCTTATTGTACATCACTAACAGAGGTAGATATTTATTTACCTCTGTAAATATAAATATCTGCCACCTCTGGGTGTGGTTAGGGAGTTAGGCCCAGGATCAGAAGATCCTGGTTTTGAATCTCAGATCAGTAGGTTGTCCTGCTTCCCAGGCGCTTTCAATAGCTGCCTCCTGCTGCGTGCTTTTGTGTGGGTTAAATGCAGAGGTGTAATTTCGTTGTGGTTTACTGTGTGTTGTGCTGTGTACTCACAATGGCAGGAATGGTCACTTTCACTAATTTATGATAAATGTAGCATTCTGGCATATGAACCCAGCTCAGATTTGATACATTTGATCTGCAATATATTTTGGTTAATACTTGTGGTGCTATAATTGATTTATGTTTGACTGTTAGTAATCCTCCATTAATCTATTTGTGTGCTGGGAAGCTCACCCTCATCCCTCTTTGAGTGACCACAGCTGTCTCCAGGGAGAGGAACAGGTGGTCAAGCTCTCTGTCATCTTCCCCATCACTTAACATCAGCAAAAACTGTTTAAAGCACTCATTTTGAGCAGCTGAGTTTTTGCTTGGTAATAACATGCACTGGGCTGTGTCCCCTCTGGTTCTTTCTCCAGACACCATTCAATCTCTCTCTGAATTGATGTCCAGCTGTCGGCACAGCCGGGGACAGTGCAGCATGTTTGGATGCTCGCCACCAATCAATCTCGACGCCTTACACCCCATAAACACACACACACACACACACACACACACACACACACACACACACAAAGTGTCCAAAGCAGGAGGATGGCCCAGCTGTGACAGGAAGATAGAGCACAAAGAGTAGAGAGAAAACGAGAGACAGAGAGGGACATACAAACATATGAGGGTGGAGATGAGGGGGGGGGTTGTAGGGAAAGAGAGAGGAGAGAGAGGGAGAGAGAGAATGAGTGACATGGTGGAAAAGTGACATTATTGAAAAAAAGAAAAAGAGGGGGTTAGAGGAACTCAGACAGAGAGAAAAGAAAGAAAGGAATGAAATGAAAAAATGGAAGGTTAAAATAGGAAGGGTATAAGGGCGTGTGTGTGAAAGAGACTAATTCGGAGTGACAGAGTGATCACTGCTATAGGCTTTGTTTAAGCCTGGTATGTTCTCTGATTATATCATGTCTGAGAGACACTTCACTCTTGGCAGGACAGTTACCTATAATTCTGAAGAGACAAGCATTTTGGGACGACTTCATGTCTGGATTGTGTTAGACACTGCTCATTTCACACCCAGGCTGATTATAGCCTTTAAAGCCATGCATGCAGCCAAATAGCGTGTGGCACTGAAAAGGTGATGTAAGGTCATTTTGCACCACAGGATTATCCTTTGTTTCTTTAATAAGGTGCCATCAGACAGTTGGTAGGGCTTTGACATGTGTTAAACACTGCCTGCTGCTTTCATCCCTTTTACAAGGGACTCTTTGTGTATTATTTATGCTTCTGCCTCCATCAATGCTCTCATGAGAGTTTAGAGTGGGCAGACAAATATTAGGGTACTGCAAGATTTTCACTTGCACACGCTGTTGTAATCTGTTGAGGCAGTGTTAGGTAAGCCATCAAACACCAGCTTTTATGTCAGTGAACAGACCAATTGCACTTAGTGCTTAGAGTGATATTATGATGAGAGACCACCCTTCTGCATCTCGCGCTCGACACACACATACAGTTTTCATCAGAATAATCAAACTCAGCTCCCTGTTATTACACTGTCACTTGGCACCATAAATTCCATCCAAATTCCTGTCACAGCTGTGGCTTATGTGCTTTCCGCCTTAGATCCGAGGCAGAGTGGAGGGAATTATCAATTCCTCCAGCGAGGCATTAAGAGGCAAAATGTTCTCTTTGAAAGCATAAGTGTGCAATAAAAACAATATAGAAGGAAACAGAGTAGACTACATTATAAAAATAAGGTTCCTGATTTGGAATCTATAACCTTTTCTATAAAAATCTATTATCCACAGACATAAATTGGGCCCAGAATACAATCTCTGATTGATGCTATCCTGACATGTGTATGACAACGTTGACCATTGGAGAATGCTGTTGCTATTTAGTAGCTTTTTTAATCAAGACAAAGCAGGACACATTATGTTGTCCATTTTATTAAATCATTTATCATCACTTAACTGCTTGGAAAAAGCTCTTCTGGTGCATTTTAGCTCTGAGGCAGCAGAAAAGAATTTAAGTATAAATAACATTGCAAAGCATTCATTATGCACAGAGAGAGGACTTATTTTTTCCAAGACGAAACAAATAAAGAACAAGGTCATAAAAAAGTACTCATGCGAAGTGAAAGTGACTGTCATTTTGAACCACAATGAAATGCATCCTCTGCATTTAACCCGCACACCGCCCAGCAGGGGGCAGCCATATCCAGCGTGGGGGAGCAATGATGGATACAGTACCTTGCTCAAAGTTACCTCATGGCAACCAATTGGTCTGAGAATCAAATCAATATACTTTCCAATCCTAGCGCCACTTCCCTAACCACTAGGCCACCACTGCCCCATCATGAAGTTTCATTACAGACAGGATGAACAAAAACAAAAATTATACAAAAACAGCAATGCGTGTAATGGTTGTTTTAGGTGTATGGCAGATATTTTCAAGGCTGTTTAATCAAATTACACACGATGAAATGTTTTCATGTATAAATTCAGAATTATTTAGCACAGAGCAAAGATAAACCTAATGGTGTGTTTTGTTAGGTAATGAAATATTCAAAAGTTTTCAGTTAACTCAGGAAGTCAGCTTAGTTCATAACACTTGCATACTTAATTTTGATCAGTGTTTTTTTTTTAACGTATTGCAAAAATATATTTAAAAAAAAAAAGTCAAAATTTTGCTTCTGAAAATAAAGTAGAGAGTCTTGATGTAATATTTGTACATCGCAGTGAATGCACCTGCTGGCACAAATGTCTTTACAGTGATTACATGAAGTCCACAGAATCAAACTTAACATCTTTTAATTAATCTTCAAGTTCTCTCCTAATCTCTTATAGTTTCTCTGCTCTGAATGACTTTACATCATAATCATTTTATTATGCAGAAAGTATAAAGCACTGGTGGAACTCTCCTTTAAGAAAATGTTTCCCTTCTACCATAAATTTTGTTAATAAGATAGCAGCAATTTGTAACAGCATGATGTTAGAATATGTTCAATTACATGCTATCCAGAAAAGATACTGCTAAAGAAAAAAAACAACAACTCTATAACAGAAAGGCTGGATGAGGCTGTTGTCCCATTGTTGAGTTTAGCATTCTGCATTCAATCCCTCTCCTAATACCACTTCTGTCATGCTATAACAGTGGCTATTGGGTCCAGAGGGAAAGACTTCTAGCAGTCACGCACCCAGCTCTCCTCAAAAGAACCCACACGGGTGCCTGGAGCTGCTGGACCTCACTGGCCAGATCAAAGGCCCGATAGGTCCTTAGCGCATTCCTAACAATATTTGCTTGATAACAGCAGGCAGATTTGCCATATAACAATATAATAAGAAAAAGACACTCATAAGGAAATGGTAAGCTCCTCTCCTCAACCATAGATTCCTGCTGAATGCAAAAGGCAATACTGGAATGATGAAGTGGGTCATGAAAATGCAAGACAGATGTGTTTGATTTCCTCCAGTGCTGGACACGGGGAATACTTGCCTTAATTCCTAATGCCCAGTTCAAAAAGTGTGTTTATTGATAGAAGCGTTCAAATTGCCCCTCATGAGAGATTTAATATAAAAAAACTGGAAAGATCACATCGCTGTCTGATGTACACCTGTTTTATACTAATAACGATTATTTCATCACAATTACTGCCAACAGAGAGTAAGTGCAGTAGTTGAAATGGTAGATTGAATTCATGTTTGCTTTCAATTCAAGGCATTTTTTTTAATGAAACCTTAGCACAATGAGCAACTGCAGCAGGCAGTTGCTCATTGTGCAGCAGTGACAGAGTAATTACTGCTTGGTCCTACTGAAGATATTAGAAGCAGCTTTGCTTTCAGTCAGAGCATCCATGAACAATATATTACAAAAGCTTCATTTGAAGAAACCGATTAATTCAAATTCTTGGCATCTGCTCTTCAAATCCCCGCATAATAATGATGCTTTTTTGCATCAAAAAGGCCCACTGCAGATCAGATGAACTGCAGTACGGCAGACATGTCCAGTGAACTGACTCTAGCATTTCCATTTATTTTCATCATCTCTCCAGCACTTAGTACAAAAAGAAGGCTACAATTTCACTGTATAAAGTCACTCCTTGATTTGCTTGACGGTCATCTGCAGAGCTCTTTGACACCTGTGTTTTGCCAACGGTACACACACAGCAGATCAACCTGAAAAATGGCTCACACATTTTAAATCAACATGACCCCATAGCGTGATCAGTCACGAGAAAGGACAGAGAAGAGCATGTGAGGAACATCACACGGCTCAGCCTTCACTTCTCAGGATGGAAGGCTTCTGCTTGTCAGCAGGGCTGAGTGAGAGTGTGTGTGTGTGTGTGTGTGTGTGTGTGTGTATGTATATGTGTGTGTGTTTGTGTGAGAGAGAGAGAGAGAGAGAGAGAGAGAGAGAGAGAGAGAGAGGGAGAGAGAAGGAGGCACATGTCCCAGATGTAGATGTTGAAAGCTATCCTTACATCTGGGAAAATTTACATGACATACTTCACAGCAAGGCAAAAGCAGCAGAAATCAATTTGAGAACAGTTTATGACACAATTCAAACAAATTTGCAAGGAGTCTGACATCTAATAAAGACCGTTAACTCTGAATGCCCTGATACTCACAGTCATAGGGATGATACAAAGGAAATCTCAGACAAGCTATATTTTCTATTATGATCTATATTATATAGTTGCTGGATAAAAACAAAAAAAGATCTTTCATTTTTTTGTTTAACACATTTCAAACATGCTGCATACGATACACTTCAACTCCAGTTTCATTAGAAACCTCTTAAAAAGTTTGAAAGATTTGAAGCAGGAATACCTATTTAAAACGCATTTGCCATTATTTCTGAAAACAAAAACCAAAATTCTTGTGTACAGATTACTTGACAATGGCAAAAAAAACAAACGAAGAAAAAACACCTGATAAATGCAAAAGGCAAAGCGCCTCTATAAGATTTCTGTGGCCAAATGATGAGTCTGGAGAAAAGAAAAACAAGACACCAGTACTTTATTATGGAAAAGCGTGACATCAGGAAAAGTTCAATCTGGCACATACTTTGTTTTTTGTATATTACAAAAAGGGAAGAAAGAAAGGCTACAAATTGATCATTTGTACAAATACCACACTGTTTCAAAAAAATAAAACTTTCTTAATTTAGTAAACTCTCAGTGCTCATCGAGCACTGTTCTGCAATGTCCTCACCGCTTGAAATCCCTGAGGAAAGACAAAAACACGCAACACTCATGTCTAATGGTGCTCGCTTTGTGTCATTCTGCAAGGGTGAGGAGACACGGCAACAGAAAGGTGAGCAGGGGTGGTGGGAGTGTGTAGAATGTTTCACACGGACACGCATGGTGAGTACAGCTACGCACAGCACGGTCAGGACAGTCACAGCAATTAAACCTATTAAATCCACCTGGACACAACAGTGTGAGTGAGCACTGTGCTTTGAGAGATGAGCCATGGCCAGCAGAACTTCAGGGAAAGCTTTAAAGCTCTTAGTAACAATGGTTGTGCCGCAATACATAACTTACTCTAGATAGTTTAAATCAAGTCAGACTTTAAAAAAAAAAAAAAAAAAAAAGGCTTCGGCTATGCAGAAACTCACCAAATTTAGAAAATGGTAACAAATCATGCACGAGTTGAAACCCTGAATGCTAATTTGTCAGACTTTTATTCTTGCTGAAATGTTAAGGAGGTCATGCAGAGGTCCTAGAAGAAGTCACGGAGCAGTTAGACTGGACTATTCTAACACCTCTGCAGCAAGAGATTCATTCTGAACAGTAAGTCTCCTCCTGCTCAGTATTACTTACATCACAGCTACTGAGAGCTCTCAAACACAGAATGGATAAACTAGTCCCAAGTGCATGGTTGACATACAACACAGTGCCAGCTGGTTTATTTTTTTCCAAGACAAAACAAAAGGAAATAAATTAAGGAATTAAATCAGCTAAACATCCAACGATAGGCCCTTCATATGTGAGAAATTATTTCTCGCAAAAAGAAAACATAAAAAAACAAAAAACAAACTATTCTTCATGATGTGAAATGTGGGAGTGGGAGATTTGACTACAGTACATAAAAGTTACTTACAAGTAAAATATTCAAACACAGTATGTACAAATACAAAAACCTGAATTAATAACCAAATGAAGACAAAAGATGAACAGGGAGAGGAGAGAGACCATACGCCTTAGTACACAGTTTGAATTTTTGTGATTTCTGGCTCAACTTGTTTTGCAATATTTAAGCCAGCAATGCAACACGTCTTTTACACTTTACGTTCCATCTTATATATTAGGTTTCATTTATACACTAAAATTCTGTATGAGTGATAGGACAATCGCAGAAAAATAATAACCAAAATGACAATTAAACAAATCCTTACAAAAACCTATGGCTGTGTATTGTTAGATGAGTGCAACATGTTTTATATTTGGTTAGAAGTCTGCAAAGCTTTGTATTTAAAGTGATAATTGACTAAATCACCATCCCGAGTTGTCTGGGTAAGCTACAAGTTTGCTATGGAACTGGGAAGGTGGCAGTTTGACTGACAGGGTCATAAAAGTTCACAGAGTGAAATGAGGAGAAGATGCTTAATCTTTGGGCGTTTGTACAGTCTGCTCAAAAAGAGAGGACGGTGACAGTTTTGTAAAGAAATTGCTCCAGATGTTTAACACATCTGTTAACACTCAACCTTTCATTCCTATCACAGCATGAATGTTTTGAAACTTTTACATTACAATATTAGTTGCTTTATTGTGTAAGATATTGAGAAATAATTAAAACTTTTCAGGAATATTTAGATCTATTATAAATGTCATAATAATGAATATGAGGGATGGGATAATAAAAACTAAGCAAAACTGCACAAAGGACCAAAGAGGAAATTGTTCAGCAATATTTATACAACAATAACAAACCATATATCTTTTAAAATGAAACACAATGGCCTGGTTAGATGTACTAGTACTATAGAACTTTGGGCTGGAAAGTAAAGAATCACTTTAATGACTTAAAAGGCCCATAAATAGCAACTGGGTCTAAATCTGAAATAAGAGCACAACTTGACATCCAGATCATAAAAAACATCTACAGATGTGTGAACATCCCTTCTTTATCAGTTCTATACAGTGTGTGCAGCTGATTATACCCTCCTAAACAAAGATCTGAAGATCCTTTAGCTCTGGGTCAATCAAAGACCATGTGCTACAGTACGTTTTGCATTTTGGGAAAGTAAGGCAAAAACAAGTCATTCACCAAGTTTCCTTCAAGCTACCTGTAGCTTATTGGTGTGTACTTTTTGGTAATATTCTTCCAATGCGCCCAACACCATTTACTAGTGATGGCTACAGTTGAACTAATCTTAAGCCTTAGTAACATGGCATGGCACAAACTAGCTTGACCAAAATGCGCTAAAAAGAGCTTACCTTTAAGAACTTCATTAAAGTTGTACAGAAACAAATCATTATTGACTTGTTTTGCCTTCAGAGTCATGAATCAGCTATAGAAATATTTTAAAAAATAATAAGTGAGTGAGAAATGACATTAGATGGACATGTATGTCACACCAGTTTAAACAGTTCTGAAACCTAACCTGACACAAGAAAAAAAATAAAATAAATTGACAATTTTACCGAATGGTTAAAATATGGTGAATGGAACCAAATGGACATGACCACCGGTAAGGAAATCAAACAGGATTCTGCAAAGTAAAATGAATCTAATCATGTGAAGTGAACAATCCACTGATCCTGAAGGGAATCCATTCTGGTTAAGAGCATGATCTCTAGTTCTCCTCAATAATTTCATTCCCTCCAGATTTTGCACTTCTTCAGCACTAATAAGGTCCTACCAGAACTATTAAGCATCAGCCTGCAAACTAGTATTTAAGGTATCGAGATGTCAAGTATGTACCTACTTCAAGTTGAGAATTCTGTGAAGGGCAAAAAGTTGTAGAGAAGTTCTTGTAAATTGAGAGCTTTATCACTTCTCAAACTAGTTCTCGAGTATATCAAATGTGATCCCACTCAAGAGATGAAAAGTCCTGAACAGTAACTATTAATTGTAGATCTCCTCTGAATTGTAGACCTCTTCTGGCTATAGATCACCTCAATGGTGAAGGCATCATTCACTATGAGCTCCATGTCCAAAGCTTCTTAGTGGTTTAGAGTGTGTTTGAGTCAGGGAGCCATTGTTCTCAAGCCCTGCTTCTCCATGATGTTCCACAGCTTGCGCAGATTGGACTGGGTGATGCTGTCATCAGGTTTTAGTTGCAAGGCTCGCAGGTAATTGGCCTCAGCCTCCTGAAGTTTTCCATTTAGATGAAGAATAGCTCCTAGGTTCATCAAGGCTGCAGGATACTAAAGAGAGGGATAAAAAAAAAAAAAAAAATCACAATTAATAGTTTCTAGTCCTTAGGACATTTGAGGACTAACTCCAACAGTCCACTAGTTCTTATGTTTTTCGTTAACCAAGCACTGTCTTCCAAATCTGGTTGCTCATGCAATTTGGTGCCTAAAAGTATTTTAACACATAAATTCTGACTCAGACAGTTTTTAAAAAGTCCATCTATGTGGACAAGCATCATCTATTTTTCTTGTGTCAGGGCCTGATGAATGATGTCCCCTGCGTGAAGATTTCAATGGGAACAATATGTTGAGCTCAGTGACTCTTCCAGCAGAATGGTTTTGGAAGGAAAATAAATCAAATGTGTGACATAATCTGTGTACTGTAGAGCACCCCTCAGGTCCCTGCACGTATATTAGAAAACAATTTTGCAAAGGTGGCTTTAGCGAAAATTAAGGCAAGTCTGATGTAACAACCTGCCATTCACACGTATAATATGTCAAAAACATTTAATTGGATACTTGTTTTTGACTGGCCTAGTGGTTAGGGCGTTGGCCACATGCTCGGAGAATCGGGAGTTCGAACCCCTTCCCAATAGGTTGCCCGGAGGTACCCTTGAGCAAGGTGCCGTCCCCGTCACGCTACTCCCCCGTCACGCTCCTCCCTGCGGTGTGTCCCCCGTCCTTCGCTCTGTGTGAGCTGCACTCCTCCAAGCGGCAGAAAATGACTGACTGACTCCTTTATGGAGACACATTACTTAGCGTCTCTGAGGACTAAAGATCTGCATATTCTGCAACACTGTAGAGTTAGACCTCAAGGCTTAGTTTAACTGACAATTTTAGGCCAACTGCCAGGCCTCTGACATGGAAATACTGAGCAAGGTGGTCATTTTGGTGGCGCATTAAGTAATAAATTATCCCAGTATGTGACCCTACACTAGGAGGTCAAACCTCAAAATGAAACCTAGGGACCAGCTGACTGAAGCTGTGGCATTAACTACTCAGAAGCAATACAGAATTACACAGTCAGCTCAAATTACAGAATAACCACTGAGTGCATATAGAAAGAGAGCAGACAATAATTTAGAACCTCTTAAATTAGGAACAGTGATGATAAAGTACCATTTACCAGTGTTAGGACGTAATATAACTGCCCTCTCCATGCTCTGCCAACAAATTCTGTAGTACATGGTACTGGCAAAGACAAGATTTATAGTTGACAAAAAAAAAAAAAAAAAAAAAAAAAAAAAAGTATTCACAGTTTATACACAACGTAGTGCATTCCTCATATTATGCAAGTGAAAGTGACAACTCTTGTCATTGCGAGGTCACAGCACAGCACACGTGAACCACAACGAAATTGGACCTCTGCATTTAACCCATGCACACAAACACCGTGCAGCAGTGGGAAGCTATTGAAAGCGCCCAGGGGAGCAGTGACGGGGACGGTACCTTGCTCAAGGGTACCTCAGGGCAACCTACTGGTAAGGGAATCGAACCCACAATCTTCCAATGTGGGGGCAACTCCCTAACCACTAGGCCACCGCTGCTTATATTTTAAAAATCTGAGTTTTAAGTGTTACTTTTAAGGCAGTTCTTTCAGGAATGTCAAATGGTACATACGATGCTGTAGTACCAAGTTAGACTATATTGAACAATGAATTTGCCTTTTCCCATTCCCAATTCCCAATCCAACATGGCTCAGCAGTGTGGTCTTTCACAGGCAACCTGAATATGTATCACTGAAATTAATTGAACATTGATGTTTTCTCTGATATGTATAAAACAGACATTGATTGACTGCATCATGCTCATATTAGAACCCAGAGTCTACAAATTTTGAATATTGAGTGAAAATTATTTCCAAGAAATGCTGCTTTTGAACCCCATGGTAAACCAAAATGTTCCTAGTCTGATCTTTACTGTCCTGTGTACATCCTGTGTAGGTTCTAAATTCTAGTTCAAATATGAAATATGTGCTAGTATGTTCAGAGCAAAAACAAGGGAACATTCAGAGGAAACATTAGCAGACATTAATAAGCCAAGGCATTGATTTTTCAGAAAATCTAATCAGGCCTAGCAATTTTAGTTTAACACAGTCTTTTAAATACACGAAGAACTGTGACAATTTCTAGAAATCCTAAAAATCTGAGCTGCAACCAATTCTGCTGCTCCCCCTCTACAAATGTGAAGCGAAATCAAGCTGGACGAGATGCTAGAACATTTTGACCTTTGTGGAGGAGGCAGTAACTTTACAGCAAAACACCCTGAAATGTCATTAGCATAATTCTGCCCCACAGAATTACACAAAGACCAAGAGATTAAGTCTGAAAGAGCATAAGACTTCACAGCAATACGCCTTCACTTCAGAAGGAACTTTGTGGATGCGCTCTCATCAATGTTCTGCCACAGCTTCAAACAGTTCTACTCTTTCCTTCACACACTCCTCCTCCCACTCCACTGCACTGCCTGCCATTCTCCATCCCTCCCCCCTCCAGGCATACACCAGCAACAGCAGCTCCAGATGTGGCCAGGATCAGATGACCTCTGAAGAAACAGCTGCTGAAGAGACAAACTCAGCTGAAGAATAGAGACAAGCAGGTAACCCAAGGCAACCCATGAGATTTGTCCATTTAAACGGAACTTCCACGTCTTCTAAAAAGCCATGTCTCGGCTCTTAGTGCAGGATTCATATAAAACAAATGCACATAAGGTGTAAGCGGACTCTTTTGACTGTTCTCTTTTCTATCGTTATCTCAAAACAACATCATGCAACATAAATCAAAAAGACTAATGTTGAAGTTTCCTGAGATGACAACTCAGACACTTCAGTGTTCACTCATGCAAGAAATACATATTTTAACACTCAATGAAAACAATAAAGAACCATGAACTAGTCTGCATATTTCAAACAAGCAGACAATTATTACATTCAGTCCTCCACACAGAGACATTGCTCTTTCCGTTGCTTTAAAAGTTAGTGACTGATGTTGAAAAAACAAACTCCAAACTCCGCAGAACTGCCCTCATTGATTAAACTAATAGGGAGCAGTTGAGTCACACAAATCACTTTAAAGTCAACCACCATATGTTTAAATGTGTAATGTCCCATGTGGAGAACAGCAGGGGACTTAGGTTTGGTACTCACATTAGGTCTCAGGCTAGCTGCTTGCTTATAGTACTTCTCTGCAGCATCGTTGAGGCTGGCTTGTCTAAAAGAGCAAAAAGCACCAATGGTTAGTTCAACAAACCACAAACAAATGTATTATCAAGTTATCATAGTTAAACTATGGGAAATAAATGCTGTTTCCTAGGCTATGACTAGTACAGTGCACTAGAAGTACTAGATGTTGACATTGCACTTGCAGTCTAATCAAAGATGACCGTTTTACATCACAACTGGAAAAAAAGCATAACGGACCAGCCGTGATAAAAGGTGTAGTGGACTAGCAGTGATTTGCTAGGAGAAAAACAGCATTTCTGTCTGTCCCAGAAGACATGAGTCTACAGATGCTACAATAAAAACCCAGATGAGGCAGTTTTTCCATATGCTCACTACTTAAAGAACACACTCTTCTCCAATCCATTTAATCAGAGCTTGTGACCATCCTCACTCGTCCTGATCTTCCCATTTTCACAACTAATCAGAAATAACTTTAAAGCTTAAATGTAACGGCTATAATTGTGCTTAACTCATTGTAAAAAGCATGTAAGTGCAATTCAGCGGCTTAGTGGCTTGATTTGGTCTTTTGACCAAAGCCAAAAGAACTTCATATTATTAAAGATTCATATAATTAAAGAGAACCTGAGATGACTTATGTTCTATGAGGGGGGTAAAAAGAAACATCAGGTGTAAATGAACTTTGTTTTAGGCACATGAAACAAATTGTGAAAGCTGCACAATATGAATGAAGGTACTTTTTGATATGGAAATGACTCGCACATATGCACCTGATAAAACTCGTACAGCATGTAAAGTTTAGAGGAAAAATGCTGAAAGGCACAAGTTTACTTGCAGGGATGACGCATCTCCTTTGTTTGCTAACTTTGGACATTCGGTTGTCCTTTATTCTCCCTCCAGCCAGTGAAGAGCTGGAAATATAGGTCAAAAGCGTTTCAGCAGTTTACTTTGTACAGAATTTTCTGTGACTGAAATAGGCTGCAGTGTCCTCAAAGTGGAAGGTCACAAAACAATCAAACATCTTAGATTTTTTTTTTTTGTTGTTAAAATCGCTGATTGTTTCCATCATATAGAACATGAACATGTCTACGGCCTTGCTCAGCACCGATAAAGTGCTGTCTACTATAACGGAATGAGTGACGTGTCTCTTGGCTGATAAATCTGAACTGGTCTGGCCATTTCATATTCTAAAGAAGTTGATGTTCAAGCTTTGATTTTATGGCAATTATAAAAGTTAAACAGACCTGAAATCTACTGAGATTGCTTACGTGGGCTTAGTGTTTAACCATAACCATGTGTGTAATCCACAAACCTCTTTTACAGTTCCTCCTGCCTACATGATGAGCCTAATTCCATGTAATTTTCACATTTACATGCACACAATAAAATGTGGCTTTGGTCCTTTGCCACACCATTGTTTGTGGGGACGCAGAGACCCCATTTTACCAGCAGTGGGAAAGTGGTCTCTCTTGAAAGTGGGAACCATGTGAGTAAATACTTCTGAGTAGGGACCAGGTTTATTCTCAAAACCACATAATTGGGATAAACATTACACTGAGAGCGATTAGAGGCAGAAGGACAGGGAAATGAAGACAGTGTGTGTGTATATATGCAGACCTCCATGAATTGGAATTAGCATGTGCAGATAAGTGGACCTCCGTGAGTTGGGGGTCTTCATTTTTACTCTCAGCTTTTGCCAAGGGCCCTGGGTTTGGCTGACTGTGCGCCTGGCTAGCCATGTTAGCCAAAGAGCATAAACCTTGCCTGGCAGGTACGCTTCTTCGTAGACTTTCAGTCAAAACAACATCCTCTTTATCTTTGTTTTATTATACAAATTCTTTTACAAAGTCATCATGTGTTTGGGGGAGGACTTCTTGAAAAGCAGCTCATTTTTTGTCTTTTTTGTCATAGCTCATGAATGAATGTGATGAGACAAAGCTTCTTGGCACAAATCAGTCAAAGATGGTGACAACAGCTAAAAAGCATTGTAACATGTCATGTCACTGTGTTTCTGTTGTAGTCAGGCACATGGAATGTATGATGCCACTGGTTTAATTTTTGATCCTAGAAAAAATCAAATAAAAAAAATAATTCCCCATCGAGCAAGGGTTATGCTGTGCAACACTCTAAAAGGTGGAAAATAGGAGATTCTATTTATTTTTCTATCCATCTGTATTTCTATCCACCTAGTATATATGTCTATATATCTTTATTTCATCCATATTATGTATGTGTCTCAATTATTGACCGACCTAATCACACACAACATTGATTGGGAAGTCTTTTGTTTGACTTCGATCCAAACACCTCTCTCCTGTTAGAATCACCTCCTGACTGAGATCCTTCCATGCAAGCTTCCAAAAAAAACATCTAAAGAACATGAGCTCCCAACGAGCATGACCACATGCCAGAACTATGGCGGGAGCCAGAGCCTAAGAGTATAATTAACAGCCAAAGGTCCAAACCAGTGTGCAGTACAGCATTAACTGACAACCTACCACAGCAATTTATAGGGTATGAAAAGAGTCAAGTGAGAAACAAATTATCAGAAGAACATTGAATTACTGAAGGGCTGATTTTTCATGACCTGACAGGTCAGTCAATGAGATGTCAGTGTTTTTACAAAGGCAGACTGTCACATGAAAACCTTGCAATTTTCTTCTGTTTTTCTTCCTATTAATTTTTTAACACCATCTTAAAATGCCAGGAGTGAATTATGAGTAATGTTTTCATAATCCTGTTACCCTGTGAGAGCTGCTGACAGTTTTCAAAAACTGCTACTAATGCAGTAATTTAGATTGAAATGGTAAAAATGTAGAAAAATGGGAAAAAAAACCCAAAACAAAACAAACAAAAAAAAAAAAAAATCAATAATCATAGATGATCTATATTCAATCATATAACTATTGCCACTGATAGAATTTTCTTCCCCTTCAATTTGATCAGTCAAGGCCCTGCATTATGAGGTTTTTCTGTTCTGTAAAGCCTTTTGTGCTTGAGCAGCAGTGAATTATTATAATAATAGCAGCAGGGTGTAATGCGTGCATCTCATAAAAGGTGTGTGTGTTCAGAGCTGAGTGCCATTCAGAACTGAGATTCTTACCGGAGCATATGAGCTGCACTGAAAACCACATCAAACTCCTCACCATCCAACCGAGCGGCCTTCTCTGCCATCTCAGCAGCTTCCAACAGCCTCGACTCCTCCAGCAAAAACTGACCTGAGAGAGAGAGAGAGAGAGAGAGAGAGAGAGAGAGAGAGAGAGAGAGAAACCATTTGAGATTAAGGAAACGGAAGAAATGAGGAGACAATGTTAAGGGTTTATGCTCTAATGTGTTGACTGACAGCAAAGCTCTCTACTAAATCATTATATTGACCAGTTCCAAAGGGGAGAGCTTACTGCTCTTTTGCTCCTTCAAGAGGACAAAGGTAAAATATTTACTTTGGCTTGTGGAAGGTTAAGTCTAGTTTGGTCTGTTCATTCCCTCATGATTGCATGGAACATAAAACATTATACTTTACTGGACATCTGTCAGGCAATTTGTCCGATTAAGATTTCCTGATAGAACCCGTTCTCCGACGTGTGCTAGTTAGTACACTTGAGCTGTGGGGAGTTAAGTGACTGAGCTCGGGAGAGACCACAGCAGCACTACTGGTGGAGGCAGGAGATCTGGGAAGCACCCCACATACTGAGGGCCAGGTTTGCACTGGAATAAATATCCTGTTGCTTTTGGTAAGCACCACACTCACAGTGTCTTGCCAAACCAGGCATTTTTTCATCAAATAGCTGGGAATGAAACATGAGGAGCACAAATCGCAACAAGCCTACTGCATCCACTCACTGTTTTAGGATACCTCAAGGACGAACGTGGCTTGTGCTAGATAACAATCACTCAAATTCCCTTCAGCTTTTTGAATGTTGGCAGAACATTTCCAAACTTTGTCAAGTTGAATTAATATCCAGACTGGACTGCCCTGCTCAGCTAGTCATTCAAGTAGAAACAGTACACAGTTCTCTAGCATGGGGGAGAACAATGCAAGGAAATGCGTGATATTCTTCATTTCTTGCCCTTTTGTTCGCTCCAAGTGATCCCTGATTGGACACGTACGAAGCAGCACTGCGCAGATGCTTTGGCAGCCAGAGAGTGGGAAAGCATGTCAGCGGGGTTAGCCAACAGCGCTGTGATAATAGTCTGGTCTATACCCAAAAAAGCCTGACCAGCTATGGAAAATGTGGGATTTGAAAGGAATCTGCGGAAAATAATGCACAGGTGTTGGCAACCAAAATTCACCTACCGATGAAAACCTGTGGGTTTTTTTTGTGCAATTGCAAACATTTTTAACAGATATTTAAACATACGTTCAACGTACGCTAAAGCTCACAATCGCTTCGAGAATCGTGTGTTCACTTGCTGCCTAATATGTCCTGTCCCTTGACAAGTGCCATTTTACAAGAACAGGAGCGTTAATCTCTTCACCTGTCAGTGGTTTTAATCTTGCAGTTTTTGGCGCCACTGAAAGACAGTAAGAATTACATTCGAGATAACAGTTACATAACACAGCTTTGTCCCCATTCTCACACTGAAGCACACTGAGAGTTTCTCATGGGTAATTTTAAGAGAAGACAACAGAACAAACCAGTTCAATCCAAAAATGTTAAAACACTTAACACGGTCTGACAGCAGCATGCAGAAAGAAAATATTAAATGTTAAATTAGACAAATATGACAACATGCACATGTATGAAACAAAAGTACAGCGTTTTGCCTCTTTCACAATTCAGTGCGTTTATGACACACGTTCATATTTATCACTCTAAAGCAATATCCTGCCTGTCCCACCTCCTCCTCAGCACACGCCCCTCTCATTGTTACTGCTGAGCCCCTAATCATCAGATGATAAACATTTTAAACAGATGTTTAAACATATGTCGGACAGTACACGAAAACTCACAGTCAAACTGAGGCTTGAACATGAATAAAACTTCACATCAAAAGGTTTCACACAAATTATCAATCTACTCACAATATCAGTGGCATTCCTTCATTCAGCCCAAGCTTAAGAGATTTCCAATGAAAGGAATGAGTGTAAAGTCAGAATTCACAACCTAGATCTCTGACGGAGACAAAGGTTTCAAATGGCCACAGGGCATCATTTGGCTGACTTATGTTCTTTCAGCACACATACGCACACAGTTGTCATTACCCCTTAGAGAAATAAGCCCTCATTATTTCTGTCTCTGTCACATCATGCATCGATATCTGGATTTACTGGAATAACATCTTTAGATGGGGTGGAACAGCAACATACAACAAAGAACCATTCATCCACTGGAGAGTCTACAAAATCGAGCGTCCATTAGATGAACGTTGATTTCAGCAAAAGACCAACACACACACAATAAGCTCTTATGTGGTGCTCAAGAGAGCAGCGTGACTGTTTTCACACCATCTCTTTTAAAGAACAATGAGACCAGAGCGACAGAAAGCATCAAGAAACAGGCGGCTTTGCTTTACATATGAAACAAAGCAAGAGGATCTAAAAAAAAAAAAAAAAAAAAAAAAAAAAAAATACTGTACAATGATTTAATATTTTTACCACCAATGAAGATGGATTAAGAGAGTTTTGTTTACCATAATGCATGTAGCAATTTCCTTTAGTGGGATCGAGTTGAATGGCCTTCAGAAAGTACTTCTCTGCTTCTGCTTTCTGACCCTGAAATATAATAAACACAGTGAAAAGAACATTTTTTTTTTTTTTAATTGTTGAAAATTTCACATGATAAGGGTGTAATACTACACACGCCATATCTACAGAGGAAGTCCATCATAAAGAACGTTTTTCATTTCACACGCACTATGAAAAATAAATCTTGCAGTGACTTTTTGCTTTGAGTATATCAGCTTGTACTGCATGTCCTCAATTTACATGAAAACGGACCATACAGAACGTTGTTATGAATGGAAGTGTGAAATGGAATATTTGACTTGAAGCGAGTAAATATTTAATACCTCTTAAGGCGTGAAAGAGATACTGGTTCTGGTCTCTGGGGCATTATCATAACACACTTTCACGCTTTAGTTGATAAATAGAGCGAAGGGTTCAGCTGCAGACCGGCTGCAAAACCGCGATGCATTCTTATTTACATTATATGCACTATTTAAATCCACAAAACTAGCAATGTGCAACACTAAATCAATTTAATGCATTTCCATTATGTCCTCGCAGTACTGTTTGTTGTTAGACATGGATGCTTGCCTTCTTACACCATAGCCAAAATGAGGAGGACAAGTGCAAATGAATGTAGTCCATGGTCATCTCTGCTTTGCATTAAAGCATCGCTCATTTCTACATTTTGGGCCACATATCAGTACCATTTTAACAGCATTCCCCCCCAAAATGGGTTTCTACACAATAATAAACAATAAAACCACCTGCCTAATTTTGTGAAGCTGCCACTCACGCTGCCAAAAGAGATCTGACCTGTTGAGCCATGAACTCCACAAGACCGCAAGAGGTGTGCTGTTAGCTGCAGATCCTTTAACACCTGTAAGCTGTGTGATGGGGCTTCTATTGACTGGTCTAGTTTATCCCAAATATCACACAGGTGACTGATTGCATTAAGATGTGGGGAATCTGGAGGCCAAAACAAAACCTTGAACTTTCTATTTGTACATCTAAGCATTCCTGATAAATTTTTGCAGCATGGTGGAAATTTAAAACGGCCTTTGCCATAAGTGAGTCCTGCCAGGAATAGGTGTACTTTGCCAGTAAAAGTGTTTTTTTTTTTCAGGCTGCACATGAGGCAGCAGTGGCCTAGTGGTTAGGGAGTTGATCCTAGGATCAGCAGGTCATGGGTTTGAATCCCAGACCAGTCGGTTGCCCCAAGGTACCCTTGAGCAAGGCACCGTCCACATCACAGCTCCCCGGGTGCTTTAAATAGCTGCCCCTGCTGCACGGTGAGTATGGGTGAAAAGCAGAGTTTGAATTTTGTTGAGTCTTGCATGTTGAGCTGTTTCACAATGACAAAAGTCACTTTCACTTTCAAAGTAACATCTATGAATGCCTGATCCATGAACTATGAACACCGCCCAGAGCATCATCTTGCACATTTTTTTCTGCTCCCAACGCATCAACTTCAGGAACCGTGTGTTCACTTGCTGCCTAATATGTTCTGGCCCTTGACAAGAAAATGAGTGTTAATCTCTTCACCTGTCGGTGGTTTCAATTTAGTAGTTTTTGGCGGCACTGAAAGACAGTAAGAATTACATTCGAGATAACAGTTACATAACACCGCTTTGTCCCCATTCTCACACTGAAGCACACTGAGAGTTTCTTCTGGGTAATTTTAACAAAACTAAACAGTTGAATCAAAAAATGTTTATACACTTAAGTCTGACAGCAACATGTAGAAAGAAAATATTAAACGTTAACAACATGTACGTGTATGAAACAAAATGACATACATGTGCAAAATTTGAGTTTTGTTTTCAAAAGTGGCACACAGGTATACACACTATACGATGGAAAATACGGCAATATCACTAAAAAGGTTGCCTCTCACAATTCAGTGCGCTTATGACACACGTTCATATTTATCACTCTAATGCAATATCCTGCCGGTCCCACCTCCTCCTCAGCACACGCTCCTCTCATGGTTACTGCTGAGCCCCTAATCATGAGACGGTTAACAGACACACTGCTGTTCTGGCTTCTGAGGTGTTTATGAATGGAGTCTGAGTCTGATTAGTAGCGGAAATGACAGAATTCAATAACACGCTCAAAAAGCTCTCTCACACCCCTGGGGCTGGACTTCGTGACCCGCAGGGGAGGGTGTATGGGGGTTGAGGAGGGTCAGCTCAGGAGGGGAAAAGGCTGATTTTCATCTCGTCGCCTGGAGTCTCCCCCCCTGACCTCCCAAATCTCTCTCACCCCCTGCCTTCAGCTCAACCCTGGACACAAAGACACTGACAGGACAATCGCTCTCTCATCAGTCAGCTTGTTTGCGTATGTACATATTAAAGGCCATGGGTGGCGTTTTGCTTGTGTAGTTCAAACAGTGAATTATCACATCTGACAGTTAATATTGCTTGAGCACAAATGACCTGTAACACTGTTTTAGGAGTCGTGACAGAACAAAAAAAGAATGAAAAGAAAATGAGATCTGTCATAGTACATAATGTTCTAAGGAGATCGGAATTTAAAGTGTCAAATGCTTTACAAGACAATTGTTACCCTAGGGGGCAGCTATTTAGCCCGGGAAGCAGTGATGGGTATTGTACCTTGCTCAGTGGTGCCTCAGGGCAACCTATTGGTCTGGGATTCAAACCCACATCTTTCCAAACCTGGGGCCTAGTCCCTAACCACTTTAGATATAACTGGTAATGAAAGATGTCCAACTTAGTGGACTGATTGTAATAGTAATTTCCTCCCAACAGACAAACAATACTTTGCGTTTCACATTTATATTATTCCTTAATTTTTTTTATTTCTTTACCTGCAAGGGTCCTTTGACTGGCATGGAATCAGCATGTTATATATGTCCAGTTTAGCAGAAAGAATTGTGACGGATGACAAAAGTGGCTTCACTTTGTTTGGTGCACATTAGTGTTTAATCCTGAGTGTGGCTTCTTGCATAAAGGCGTCAGAAACGGCAGATTAGTTGGTGGCGGTTTGTTTGGAGAGTTGTTGTTCTAGCACTGAGAGAGATCTGCAGATTAAACTGTATAACTGGCAGTGAGAGCAGAAATCAGATCAGTGAGATAAAAGCAAAGAGAATTGCTAAAAAATATCTAACTTATTTTATAGATCATTTTGACAAATATTTGATTCATTAGGCTGACAGGATATTCCTGAGCTGACTTGGATTTGTGTGTGGCGGCAAATAGGATGACAGACTAGTATCCACTGTAGCAGCTAATGTGCAATTATACCATTAAAACCCTTGCATATAGAAAAAAATGGCTTTTTAATAGCTGTCCATTGTAGTGGTCGATGTCCACAAAAGGCTTACATTTTCAAAAGATTCTTTGTATTTCTTAAAAACCAACCAGTTTTTTGTAAAGCAAAAGTGGTTCCCATGTGTCATCCCGTTAACAAAATCCTTATTTTTTTTTAAGTGTGTGGAAGAACTTAAGGCAAAACCCTCAATCATTAGTGACTTAAACCAAAGTTCACCAAAACATAAACTTTTCACAGGATCTCCTGGAGGATTTTCAAGGTCAGTGAACGGTGTCAGATTGTTTTTCAGTTTGCTCTCTGCCTCCGAGATGGCTTTGTTTACACCCAGAGGACAACAGGCCATAAGGTTGCCCCTCACCAGCCTATTCCTGCATCACACAGCCAACAGAAAATTGATGAAGCTGCAAGCTTTGAACTCCATGCTTTCTTCCAAATCAATACTGAGCTTTAAAGCTGAGACAACGTCTCTTCACTCCGCTGGGTTTATCACAGTCCAGTGCAGACCAGGGGAGAAAGCGTGCTTGGACAAACTGAGCTGTTCTTGGTTCATATTCCCCAAAGGCCATACTTCGGAAAGATGTTTGACTACTTTTGATTACTTGCGATACATTGCATGGAAATTTAAAAAATGAAAAACGAAACAAACAAAACATTTAAACAGCAATAGAAACTTGAATAAAGAAATAAAAATCCACACCTACATGGACACAGCTAACAGATTAAATGCTACTGCTAAAATCCCTCAATAACTGTTTTTTGAAGGCACACACTTTTTAATCAGTATTTCAGCTCTTTGGAAATCAAATATTTATGTGCCTGTCCTTGGCTAAAATACTGTTTGGCTTCAAAATGGAAATAAATAATAAAAATAGAGTTTTCAGTTAATTTCATGTCTTCCTTTATTACCTTTAAACCATGTAAACTGATTTAAAAAAATAAATAAATAAAACAAAATAAATAAATAAAAAAAATTAAACTAATTACACATGCTGCCTTAAAAACAAAAACCCACTAAAGAAGTTAATGGCTTTTCCTGCACTGTCGGCTAAATTCTGGAAGATGGAAAACCATGTGCCTTACTTTCCCCTTTAACTGAAGGGGGCAGCAGGCTGGAGCATGAGGCAGCTGAAACCAAGGCCACTTGGTTAAGTTGAAAATTAGAGGAGACGGGTCAGGAAAGCTAGAATATATTTATGTGATATATATATCCTCTTCATGCCAGAGCAAAAAAATTTCAAAATGAAAGATTCAGAGCCTCATCTCGTTTCCTGTCATAACTGTCCAAATGGTTTACTCCGAGGGATTTCAAACCTGCAGGCACGGCAGGCATACTTGCCACTTTTTCAGCAACTTCAAAAAGAGAGAAGTTACTTCTTTATCCTTAAGGAACCCGAGTCTGCACCATCTGCAGAACATACTCGACTGAAAACAAAGTTTCTCAAAAGAGAGATTGCTCTCACCGTCATGGCCAGCAGCTTGCCGTAGGTAAGGTGTGCTGGTATATGGTCTGGTTTGGCTCGGAGCGACTCCCTGTACCAGTGCTCGGCTTCCAGCAGCTTGTTCTGCCTCATGTAGGCCTCTCCTGTGAAGGATGGAGACAGGGGTCGGGTCAGCAGGTTAGAGGTTATAGAAGCACACATCCCCCGCTTTGTTTTATTGAGAGATCCTATAACGGGGGCAGGCAGTCATCCGAAAGTGACCTGGAGCAAGTCAGGAAGACTGCGAAATGTGATCTTGCAGCATTCTGTCCACGTATATTTAAAGGTCCTTTGAGTAAAACCTGAATCCAGTCTAATCACTGCATTCCTATATAAATAAAAAAGGTACACAAAACATCAGCTGATTGACTTGTGAATGAAGAAACATATACAAAATATAAATTCCATGTCCATCCTTTCAATAGATGGTTCATTAAGAATGGTTTGTTGGCAAGAGAAGTGCGATACTATGAAAAGCGGGAAAGCCTATACAATATGTAAAAGCTCTATGCAGTCTTTTATATATATATATATATATATATATATATATATATATATATATATATATATATATAGATAGAGCTTCCTGGGTATTTGGCTTAGATGTACAATTCTAAGAAGCCTTTAATTGATCAAGAACTTTGTGAAGAACTTAATGAAAATAACGAACAGTATGTCAACATCAGCATGCATTTTGTCTAATCGAATGAGCACTGCTGTTAAACAAACTGAAACCAGTAACTGCAATCGCAGCATCTAAACCACCAATATTACGAACTGAAAGAGAGCACAAGGAGAAAAAAGAGCAGCAGAAAGGAGAATTAAACTGAAAGGTGATTTCCACTGCAGCTTGTTTTACACTGACCTCAGTCAGTGTCCCCTGTGGGGCCAGAATAGAGCCATGCCTGGCCCATGGCTAACCTTGCTCTTAGAAAACCAGGCTTAAAGGCTTCTCTTTATGACATGACCAACACACATTCAGATCCTTCACATATCATCTGACACCAGCCTCAAAGCTGGCCCAGCACCTGCAATAATAATAAAACACTCCTCTCACTTTCTGGATTATTATGGGGACCACGATTGCACTGCTACTAAACTAAGACAACATGGCCAAAACAATGTTTTTAATGTAATTATTGCAGAAAAAGTCAAATGATAGGGCATGTGACTAAGTTTAAGTTTCAGCTAACTTTGCACACTGGTTCACAACCCAGTCTGCAGCCTGTATCCTACTGAGCAGTGCTAGAACATGGAACTGGGATAAACAGACTCAAGTTAAAATAACGAGGGGATCACTGCCAATTATTGTAAACATAAGAAACTGGAGAGGCTGAAAATGGCTTGAAGATTATGTTTTAACCCCCTTAGTGTTGACTTAATAATTTCATCCAATTAAAGTTAATTCATTTGCTCTGCAAGGTGAAGACTGTGTGTCCATGAATCATACACTTTAAAAAAAAAAAAAAAAAAAAAAAATACTAACAGCTGCTTCAAGGTTAAGCACACCATTTCCCAAATAACAGTGGATTTTTAATGAGTTTAAGCAAGGTACCGTCCCCATCACTGCTCTTTGGGTGCTGGATCTGGCTGCCCCCTGCTGCACGGTGTGTATATGGGTGGAAATCAAAGGTTGCATTTAGATGTGTTTTACTATGTGCTGTGCTTCACAATGACAATCACTTTCACTTCAAATGCTGGGCTTCTTAATGGACTGGTTAAGAAAAGCTAACATTGCCTCACAAGACCGCAGGCTTTTCCTGAACAAATAAATGATATCTGTCTTCCTCAACGAGTCACTAATGTAATCAGATGATCTAAGACTTTTCCCACAATGCTGGAAAAGTACCATACAACCCAGAATATTTTAAGGCTATCAGTCATGCTGGCATCACCTAGAACGGTTCATTCTGGATTTTAAAAGGTCTTAGACTTAAAGGCTCAGATCATCATGTTATGTTGTAATGTTTGTGTGTAAAAATTATTTAGCACCAATTAAGTGACAGTTCTCTTTTAATGCAGCTTGTTTTATTCATATGGTGCCTGTGTGTGCTCACAACAGCAACAGGTTCCTATTTAAGTAGCGTGATTTTTGACTGCCCACAGTTACAGTCAGTAGAAGGGATTGTGAGAATGTGAGTGGCCCGGGGGTTCAGTGTGGCTGAGTGTAAGCAATGTTCCACATCAGCCCTGGCTTGAGCTTAGACTTATGGCTGGAGCATTAGAACTGAGGTTCAATTAAAAGTGACACAAATTCTATTGGGCTGAAAGGTCCATTTGCATGCAGTCAAAATTCATTCCACCACACATCTCCGAAGTTTTAAAAACCAGCCTGATTAACACTGAAATCCCACCAAAGACATTCTTGCCTAACTCACAAGAATAATGCAGTAAGGGAGTGTGTTGGACAGGAGTGGTAAGGGAATGAAAAATATCAATATTTACCTCATGACATACTTATCAAGTAAAGTAAGTGGACACTCATACTCAGCCTCTTCAGTGTATTAGATCTTTTCAAATAAACAGAATGGATTTATGTATGAACACTACACAGATGAGTACAGAAGTGTGGTAGATAATTTAAAGGCATGATAAGCAGAATGGTCAAGATTTTGGCACAATTTCAACAACATGCACTCTATCAAGTGTTACTCAGCTTACAGAGTGTTTTTAAGCCTTTATGGAACATTGCCTAAGAAAGTTAAGGAGAGGACAAGGAGCCAAAAAGAGCAAGCTATATCTCAGGAAGATCTCAAGACTGAAAGGAAAAAAAAAAATAAATAAATAAAAAAAATAAAAAAACACAACGTGGGGCCTGAACTGTAAGATCTTTCATATTTATGAACAGAAACCCCTACAAGACCTATATGGGCATTACCAGCAAAGTGCAAAGTGAAGCACTTTTACTGTAAGTCCATGGGGAAAAAAAAACTAAAATAAAAATTAAACCCTAATTAACTGAATTCACGTCGGCCTTAAACCATCTGAAATCGAAGACCTGCTCTACTCAGACGAGTCAATAATATAGATCCTATATAGTTTTTTAAACTGAATTTGTAAGGCAGAATTTAGGTGAATGACTGATTTTATCACATGAACCTCACCCAAAAATCATGTAAAAGGGAGCTACTTACCCATCATGTTGTAGAGGCTCTGAGGAGCGAACTGCTTGGGCATTTTCTGTATAGCTTCTTTATACACGGACAGGGCCTCCTGTAACAGAAATGTTCAATACTGAACATACTAAACACAATAAAACATCTCCAGGCCGGGGATACAGAGCCCACTGTCAGCATTGAGAAAAACAGTATATTGAATGCTATGTTATTAACAAAGCAAATCTGGTTACCACAGTAACAAGAGCTCAATTGAGATAAAAGAACCTTTTGATTTGATACAATAAAAAACAGACCTTTTTATGTGGAGTTTATGCTCGAGTTTGTCAGACTGAATGTCACTGATTGGTCAACCTTAGGAATCACAGAACTCTCCACCATTTATATAAAAAAGAAAACAAAACTGAAAACTTTAGTATATCCAACAGAAACGATGACCAGATTAAAGTGGACTGGACCACATTTGCAAGCCTTGCTCAGCATTGATTTGTCATGTTTATGCAAACTGGGAATTCTGCATGCTGCACAACAGTGTCAAGGAAAAAAACCTCAATAAACAACCAAAGATCACCACAACAAATGTGGCCCAAACAAATCAGAGGCTATTTTACATAATATCTGTGCTTCCTGCTACGAGACGGGAATGCAAACCAGGATGCTAATGTTGATGTGTTCTTGGCCTGAGCTCACCTCCTGATGGCCCTGTTCATGTAGCAATTTGCCCAGGTTATAGAGGCAACTGGTGACAGAGCTCTTGTGTGCATGGGGATCCTTCAGGTTCTCATCGGGGATGTCTGCACAGGTGAGGAAGGTGCGTTTAGCTTCGTCCACACGGCCCTGATTCATCAGGATGATGCCCGTGTTCAAGTAGGCAGCTGAGCGAGAGAGGGAGAGTGAGGCAGAGGGAGAGAGAAAAGGAGAAGGAGAAGAATAAGGAGATAGAATAACGTGTGAAAGTGCATTAGCATACAGGGTGAGGGTAATTAGTCTCTCTGGGGCCGGGGGAAGGTCCCCTGCTGATTGTCACAGATAAATTGGCAGCCTGGTCTGTGGGGTGCCAATACATATTCACCACTCCTGGGGCTGAAATCAAATGTGAAACTGTGGAGATGTATTGATTCCATTGGCAGGATAGTATCAGACAGCAATGATGGACTGCACACTGCACCCTTGATTTACCATCGGTTTTTGTTTTTTTTACTACAGTGACTGATAAATTAGTCATGGTTCCTCAAGGCTACTCATCAATTCTGACCTCTCTTTACTTCTCCATCTCTCAGGAGTGAGGAGTACGGGAACTTTAATTCAGGCAGGTTAATCAGAAGCTTTTAAATGGAAAGGCTTACCATAATTCATGTTTGAAATTGATAGCATGAGACTATTTAACATTTCTGGTTAAAGAAACGCAGTCTCTCTCTCAGCATCTTAAAACTCTTCATAAAAACACTAATAAATGAAGCACGTTTAGTCCTCTGCCCGATGGAACAATTCAGCTTTCTTTCAGTTCACACCGGATGCACATAACACATAGGCTTGATGCAAAATTTGCCCTTCAGATATTAAGATTCAAATCAAATCTTCATAGAAACACAATCAAAATAAATGGAATATAGGACATTTTATTATTTGATCATTTAAAGTGCTTCAAAACATGATTGTTTAATTGAGACGTCTCTGCTCTTTTAGGCCACGTGGAAAGCATTGCGGTTTGTCATCACCTAATGTGCCTTGGCTGTCATGCATTGCCTAATGAATTAATTACTTCTTTCAACTATAGAGCTTAATGTAAATGGATTTTCATTCAAGTCGCTGTAGAGCATGAATACGGGTCTAGTAATCTGGCTCGCTCAATATGAAGGGCAGCTCCTGATGATGCATCTAATGTCTGAGGCTGCTGAAATCTGTACTTTAAAAAGGCAAAGCTTCTGAATATCAAATACAGAACCAAATACCAACATTAACGAGTATTCAGATTCTGTTCAGGACAGCTCTACACTAACGTCATCCTAAAATAGTGTCCTTTAACACCGGCTTTAACACAGGCATGCAGGAAGCCAGCAGCATGCACTGCAAGCCAAACTAGTTCGACTTTTTGACCTGGATTCAACTGGAATCAAACGTAATTTGTTTAAGTGTTGACATTGTGGGATTTGAGAGAGTATCCAGAAATTGGAGCAGAGTCATTTATTCAATAGTGCTGGAGTATTGCCAAGCACGCACACAAAGTTCACTTACTCACACACACAAACACGCGGCAGAATCTGCAGTTGCCTGGACACAGTCACGATTGTGGGAGCTTGAAATTGTCAATAAAAAAAGAAAAGAAAAAAGAGACCGTGCACTTACAAGCGAGAGTTGGCCTACTCCCAATAGCCAGCTTATAGTAGTGGAGAGCTTCAGTGAACTTGTTGTTTTCCTGTAGCAGCAGACCCCTGAGACACAAACCAGAAACAACAGAAAGAAGAAACAGGGCTAATTGTTAAGTTGGCAGAATTTGCATCAGTGCATATTGCTGGCAGATATTTTTTTTTTTTTTTTTTTTTTTTACTGGTCAAAAAAAATAAATAAATAAAAAATATAAAAAAATATGCTGTGTTCAGACAGATGAGGTGAACCTGGTAATGTTGGCACTGTGCCAAGGAACACATGTGCCCAATTCCAGCAATAATTAATGATCTACAGTGGGACTGTTAGTTTATACTATTTCCTCCATTCAAAACACAGGTGACCCATGCTTATTGCAGTTGAAAGTGCAAAGAAATAATTAGGTTTTACTAAAATCCTGCACAACCCAAAGCTACTCGATGTCATACAGAAATTAGTTTCACACCTCTTATGCCACAGTAGCTTAACAACGCTGGTTAAAAAGAGCTCTGCTCTGGTTGTTGCATCTTTTAACAGCTTGTTTTGATTCTCCATACCTGTATTATTTTGTTAACCGCAAGATTTGATAGAGTTCAGATTTTTTATTCCGCTTTCTCATATGTTGCATTGTTAAAATGTACTTTCATTTAATTCATAATATATTCCAGAATTTCTATGGTCAGACTACACTGAGCTAAGAAATAGATGTATGAAATGTTCTGTATTTTAGAGATCCTAAAAGAGGGGCTTCATTATATTCCTGCTCGTCAACAGATGTTATGAATTCCAGGTATCAGTGCACTGACCCTTGGGGTTAATGTGAAAGCTGGAGATCTCTGTAGACTCCCTGCATGAGACAGATGGATGATTAATGAAGGTACAGTTAAAAGGGGACTTTTTCTAGCAATACAGTACAGGGTTGCCTCAGCGGGATTGACCAGTAGTGTCTGCTCCAGAAAAAAAAAAAAAAAGAAAAAAAGAAAAAAAAAGACTACGACACATGCACTCACAGGTTGTACAGCATGTCAGCCATGTTCCTTCGGTAATATAGAGCATTCCTGTAGGCTAGCTCAGCCTCCATCATCTTCCCCTGGTTCTTCAAGACATTACCCAGGTTACCCCATGCTTTAGAAGAAGGGAAAAATGTGTTTGAAATGTGAAGAATTGGAAGAATGTACTGAACAGTTCTGACTGAGCTATTTGTATGGAGGAGAAAAAAACCACACACAAGTAACACAAATCCCAGGGCACTTTTTGCACATCTTTTGGTAGCAATTACCATTCTGAATTACTTTCTACAACACAACAACTGATTTATCACATTAGTGTTTGCTAAATGTAATTGCATCTGCTGGATTGATGAGATCAGGAACCATTTACTCGCCTGTTACTGCTTTACCATTGACCAATAGACAGCTCACAAAAGTGCAGGACAGTGTGTAGGCCAAAGACCAATAATCTCTCTCCTACATTACATTTACGGCATTCAGCAGACGCTTTTATCCAGAGTGACTTCCATGTCCTAATTACAGGGACAGTCCCCCTGGAGACACTCAGGGTTAAGGGTCTTGCTCAGGGACCCAGTGCTGGTAGTGCCAGAGGTGGGATTCGAACCGGGGACCTCTGGTCCATAGGCAAGTATCCTACCACTAGACCACCACCCTCTCCTCTGTTGTAACATGCTGTAAGAAAATGAACCAGCAAACTTGCAAACTATAGACAAAACCTGAAAATGTAAACAATTACCATGTTCTAGTCAAATCTAGAACAGGTTTTGAAGCAGCCATTGTTCTGTTTAGTTGATTCTAGACTGGGGCTTTAACATGCCTTTTTAAAAATGCATGCATTTGGTCCATAGCTAAAAGGTACGCATTTAATGTGATGAATAATTTATGAGCTAACAAGTTTCAGATACGAGCTAGACTGAAAGAGGAAGAGCTGAGTGTGTGTGGTGCGACACTGAACATTCCATTTATTCCACAAGAGTGATTAAGGGATAATTATTGGGTAAATGTGAACAAGCTGATGGCCCTGATACCTTTATAATTGATCTGTCACAGAGACAGGATGTGATGGCCTACTGGGAAATTCATAAAATGACTATTATTTAACTGTCCGATCTGAACAGTTCATTACACAACAGGAGCTTATATCCAAGTCCAAGAAAAATTAGGTTTAGCAAAATTTCTCCTGAAAGACAGGATCTCACTGAGAGAGACCAAGTTGTGTAGTTGTGACAAAGGAAAAAAAAAAAAAAGAAAATCAACGTTCACATATTAACTAGATGATTCTACATTTGCAAGGCTGCGAGTTATGAGTGGTTATGAAACTCACCTTTGGCAGGGTTCACAGTTATCCCTGACTTATACAGCATCTCCTCATTTTGCCAGTCCTGGTTCCTCAGAACTGTCTTTACTCCAAAGAGAAGCACCAAAGCAGCACTGCAGGCTAGCACCAGTGTCCGGGAACAGTTCCTTCTCAGCCTTACCCACAGCGCTCTGACCCCGACTGCTAACAGCAGACAGAAGCCCATGCTGGGAATGTAGAGGACCCGCTCTGCCACCACAAAGCCCACGTAGAAGAACAGGTTGGTGGCAGGAATGAAAGGGATGGCCAGCAGGCCTAATGAGAATACCACTACATTTTCAGTGGTGGGCAAAGAAGTCCTAGTTAAATAGTGCTTTTTGGTGCCATTCCCATTTGCCTGCAGTGAGTCAGAGTCGGGAATGTGGTGTTCATAGTCAGAGTGATAACTGTGTCCATTTGTACTGGATTTTCCATTTGCTACATGATGAACCTTCCCATTGGTCTCCTTCCCCTTGCCTGGGCGACTGCGAAGGCCAAACCACCCCAATGCCAGCAGTCCAGTATAGAACACCAGAGTGTGGAGGTTCCTCCAATCAGTGATGCTCCTTAGAAGAGGCAGAGCATCCATGGACCAGTCAAAACTCAGCATATCTGGGCAGAGGAGGAGCCACACATTCATGGCGGGCAGGTAGAAGAAGGTTAGTGCCCTGGTTAAGAAACAGGGACAGTCTGCTGCAGGGTTGTCCGAGTTGGAGAAATTTGGAGGTTTGTTGCCCATCCAGTAGAGGCGGCAAACCAGCAAGAAGACCCCCCAGGAACCCAGCAGAAACACACTTAACAGCAGGTGAAAGTTCTTCTTCTGTAAGAGAGAGAGAAAGCAAACAATGATACCAAAATCTCTAATTGACTGGCAAAATACAACAGCAAAGAGAAATATTTTGAGAAAATGGAGCCAAAGTAGTTTTCTGGTTGGTTTGTGATTTTCTAACACTTGAGCTAGCACTTCAAGGCTGCTCCAAGTCCTGCTTGTAACATGACCACTGCCATGTTTTTTGGTGTGAAACTGAAGAAAAATAAGGAACAACTTAATCACAAAATAATGAGAAAATTGAGAATGTAAAAGCACAAAAGTATTCATGCACAATTTGTTCAACCATTAGGCATATGCCATGTACTTTGCTTGCATCCTGATTTTAACATTACATCATTCAGCATGTCATTACAAGAAAAAGAAGCCTGTTTTATTTCTGGGAAAGCCGAGAGCAATCAGTTGTAAGTGTTTAATATTCCTGGCCTATTGTAGAGACCCATGTCCTATAAAATATTTATTAGGACCAAAAATTATAAGCATAAAATGCACAATATTCACTGCTGTTCAGTAAATTTTGCCTTACGTCACGACGAGACCATGGCACAGTCGTCTCAGCCTGCCACACCTGGCTTTCAAACATTCAGAACAAGTAACATTAAAACAGGCTTGAAACATGTCCATCAATCATATGCAGTACAGCGCCAATATTAAACGGTTTTTCTGCCAGAATGGAAATGATTATGGGGTATTTATGGGGTGTTTGAATATATAACACCTTGAGGAGAACAAAAGGGCCTAGCTGTATTGTTCCCTGTGGAGTGGATTTGCTGATCAGTTGGCTGTTCTGAGTGTTGATGTTGGAGACTACACTACTTACAGTAATTTTATTTCTTCCTGGCCAAGACGTTACTAATGTGAATAGTGCCCTGAGCAAATAAATGCTATAACAACTACGACAATTGCTCATATAATTAATATATCTCCAGCTTCTACAATTAACAGTAACAAAACTTTTATAGGGTTGTGTGTGTGTGTGTGTGTGTGTGTGTGTGTCTGCTTTCCTAGGGAAAGATCTCTACTTCCTCCTTCATGAAATAACAATGGCCAATCAAGTAACATTATAGACGTTTCAAAAAACAAGGAGAACATTAATCATCCAATCATGTATATGATACGCCTGTACTAACAGTCCATCACTGAATCACCTAAAAGTAACCTGGAAAATGTTTTAATATAAAAATACATTTATATTATTAGTCTTCTCAACTTCTGATACTGGTTTTACTTTGCTTAACTTCCAGGCTAATGTGTGTTACACTCAGTTCCCATTTATTCACAATCCAAAATATATACAGTGCCCTCCGTAATATTTGAAACAAGAAAGAGGAAACATTTCCAGTGACAATAGTTACATCCATGCTTCTTTTGCAGCAACAGCTGCAGGGTTTGACAACACTGAGTGGGTTAACATGCACACCGGTAATGCAGTCATTACTGGGTTTCTGTTATCTGATTATTCAACTGGCCACAAAAATAGCATTCGATTTCCTAGATCGGATTGAAGCCATTATTGGATTCCAATATATCCAATAAAGAGATCTGGATTAGGTTTTTCAGGTTTTATATAACCTTAATCTGATTTCTCCTGTTTTACTGTGCATGAGACGGACCAAATAAACAACAGCTTCCCAAGAAGCAGTAAACACTAAACATTTATGTCAACGCCACAATGGTGAAAAGGTGATAAATGACTAAAATTAGAAATCAAACTCCCCAGATAGTATGTATAGTATAATGGACTTGGTCAAGGTGTACACCATACATTTATTTGAATGCCTGGCGACTTGGAATTCTCCTGTTATCAGAAAGCATGTATACAGGTGAGCACTACTGGCTGACTTTTCAATCAGCTGAATGAAAACGTAGTTGCACATGCAACTGAAATTTTAGTGTTTATTCATTTCAAATGACCTTTATTTGATAGATGTATTAAGGATTACACTGTTTTTTGTTTTAGAAAGTGCTGCATGCTAAACATCCTGGCGTCATCCCCCCAGCGGCCTACTGGTTTTAGCTACAAAAGCTTCAAAAGTTCAGCTGAACGTTGTAGAAATATTAACCTTAACAGAACAGAGCGAACCTAAATGTATAATGTTAAATGGGAATTGTCTTGTGCTGCCTCTAGCAACAGTTGCTAAGAACTATATTAGGAAGAACATAACAGGAATGCATTTGTAGACAGCATGGAGGGGATCAGGTTATTTTTTTTATTTATTTATTTTTTTATTTTTGGAGACAGATGGCTGTGAAATCACTGGGAACCAAACTGGATTCCCAGCAACAGCAAGCAGCCCTCTCAGCCTGGTGCCTTAGTGGGGAAACCCAAAATACACACTGCTCATTCCAGCTAAACCTACTTCCTGTGTGAGGAGGCTCTCAACCAAAGTGTAAGATTGAAAGAGGACATTAATTTCATTGCCCTGTAGCAAAGTACAGCAGTGTATTGATTTTCTCCTGTCTGTTGTCATCTGTGTTTTATCCAGTGAGAACAGGGAAGCTCTCTCAAGGGAAATCTCCTAAAGGGGCCACTTTCCCCACATTTAATCAAACAATCTAGCCCTCTGAAGAAATAGCGAACATTTCCTCCAATAAATGCTTCATGTCCTTATTTAGTTATAGCTTTGGATAATGGAAGTGGCAGGGAGAAGGTAATCTGACTGCTTTTAAATAACTTTGTCCATTATCCAAGTGATAGCAAAGAACAATGAAGCAGATTTCATACAGAAAGCAAACTTCAGCAAATCCAGGCAGGAAGAAAGGAAATGCTAATGAAACAAAACCCAAATGTGATTTCCAGAATCTTCACTCAACAGCCTCAGAACACTCAGCTGTTATGATTTCCGATACTTGGTTTTCTTCAGGCAACAAGCAGCCACAAGTGCAAAGAAGCTTCCATACATGTGAGGCCTATCAATCCATCACTAAAGTCCAGGTCAAAATCAACCAAACTGCCTGTGTCTGTCAGTTCCTGTGACATCTGTTTAAGTTTACAATCTAAAGACAGAATGCAAGCTAAGCAGCACTCCTAAAATGCACCGCGGCTGACATGCATAACAAAAATGGCATCTTCAAAAGCAACACACTTTATAGAAACAATGTCAATATTATAGCTTTGCTCAAAGAATGAAACATTTAGGAGAAGAGAGATCAAAGACAAGAGATGAATAGGTTTTGATCTTCTCTCTGAGTCTGGCTTCAGGTGGACTGCACAGGCCCCAGTGGAGAAGAGATGGAGAAGAATACAGGGCTGAAGGGAAGAGGACGTAAAGGGTCTGTCCCACCGGTGCATTTAAGCAGCAGGCAACAGAGGCCAAGCGGAACAGCCTGACTGAAGAGAAACACAGAGCCATGGTGAACCTGGTCATAGTGAACAAACATATACATACACAAACATACACGCAGTACAAAAGAGTGAAGGTCTGAGTATACAGGGGCACACCCTCAGTATCAGCCAGGACTAAAGATAAAATCCAACTTGATATTCCCTTCTTTTAGCAAATCCAGTCTAAACTCTTAATGCAAAATGGGAATTTTCTTACATTTACATTTGTGGCATTTAGCAGACGCTCTTACCCAGAGCGACTTCCATGTCCTAATTACAGGGACAGTCCCCCTGGAGCAACTCAGGGTTAAGGGTCTTGCTCAGGGACCCAGTGGTGGTAGTGCCAGAGGTGGGATTCGAACCTGGGACCTCTTGAGCCATAGGTCCATAGCCATAGGCAAGTACCCTACCACTTCTTGTGCATGGTGAGGCATGGTGAACCTACGTATTTTCTAAAACAAAAACAGGCAGTAAAACAGGGGGAAGGTTCTTATCCACTTTTTTTTTTTTTTTTTATCCACAAAGGCTCAAACTATTGGTTTTGAAGGTATCAGAACTGTCTTTATTGCACTGACATTCACTTTGTGTTAAAATGATTTACTCATGTCAGACCTCGAGTTGCTGTCAGAAAACCTTCGTAGAGTTAACTACTAAAGGAGATGACTATCAGCCAAACAACACAAACTCTGAGTGTTCAGGGATTGACTGGGATCGGGTCTTGTGGATGGATGAAAGAAAGTAAGTTATTTGCAGTTATTTGGAGGCAACCAAAAGGTTTAATTTCAATTCTTGACCTATTACCACTCAGTTCTTCAAGATCACACAGTTACTTCTGGTAAACATTTACATCATTGGACCAAATTTGACTCTTCAGCAGGATAAATGTTCCCAAATTTTCTTTAAAATGGTGCCAAAATTACTACATAAAAAGAAACGCAAAAAGTTTTGAAAATGATGTCTTTGGCCTCCCTTTCTCTGATTGTGCTGGCATGGGACAAGCAGGACAGATTAGTGTCTAGCAAATGAGACAAAATTAGTGTCTAGCAAATGAGACAGAACTCTGCATGCTTTGGATTCCAGGGATTGGACAATTGGAAGTTATTTCTAATTGTATACTGGTACATAATACTTCAAAGCCTGTCAGTTACATTTGTTTTCAATATATCTAACATTTTGCTGTAATGAACTTTTAAAAAAAAAAAAAAAAAAAAGAATTTCATGATCAGTGTGTGTTATATTAAGTGAAAGTGACTATTCTTGTCATTGTTAAACACAGCACAGCACACAGTGAGCCATAACAAAATTAGACCTCTGCATTTTACCCCCCCATGGGGAGTAGTGACTGAGACGGTACCTTGCTCACGGGTACCTGAGGGCAACCTACTGGTCTGGGATTCAACCCCATGTCCTTCTGATCCTGTGGCCAACTCACTAACCAATAGGCCAAGGCTGCCCTAATTAATGACGTGGTGACCATGCACAGACATAAGACACTATTTTGAACCGATGTGGTAAAAAGAAACTACAGTCCTTTTGACCTTCCAGTGATGCTGAAGAACAAAACACTCGTTCACTGAATGATATGGAGCTGGCAAATGAATATCTGCATAGAGAACATACCATACTTATCACTAAGGGAAAAAAATACACTAAATTAATGATCTATTATAAACACCAAAAGAATGCTCCAAGAATGGCAAAAATAACTGTATGCATTGGACTTCAAAGGCCAACCTGGCCTGAGGGAACTATGTTTGTATTAGTGAGGTGATTATCCCCTAATAGTCTGCAGGTCCAAAAACAAAAAGATCAGATGGGACACAGACATTCCAAGCAAACTTGAATTCCCCAGGTCAAAAAAGTTTTCAGCAACATGAGAAATACTTTACTCCAGTGGGAGTGAAATGTAAAATGTGTAGAAATATTAACTTCATTTTTTCAAAAGAGCAAGTGAGCAGGTATATTTGCTGGACCTCCCAGTGGGCAAGCCTCAGAGAGTCACTGTCCATGCTGAGCAACACTGCTGAATCATGCTTTTGCAAACAGTGCCACATGTGAACCTAAAGTGTAGAGCTACCATATAAAAAAAAAAAAAAAAAAAAAAAAAAGAAAGAATGAAAGCAAAAAACAAATTCATAGTACTATGTTAAAAATCTAATAAAAAAAACAGTAATACAGAGGTTTTATAATAAGTGCAGTACCAAAACGATGAGCACTGAAAAGTAGCAAAACCTCAGCAGTGAGTGCAGCAGAGATGCAGTGTATTTATACAGGGTTTGTTGTAACTGTAGCAAAAAAACTTAGTGACGTGATGAGAATATGGCAAAAAGCCATATTGATTGATTGGCAAAAAAAGCTTTTTTGCTTGCAAAATCCCAACAGCTAACTGAAGATCTCATAACCAATAACATGGCAACATCTTACATTGCCAAAACATTTAGGAAAGGTGCACCACTAAGACTTTTCAAGCAGTCCTACAGCAATCCAAACTTTACTTTCACTGTTAAAGGGGCAAAAAAAAAAAAAAAAAAGAAGGATGGTCAAAAGAAAGCTTAAATGTGAAAGTGAAAGTGAACGCGACTATCCGCGTCATTGCGAGGTCACAGCACAGCACACAGTGAACCACAACGAAATTGGACCTCTGCATTTAACCCATGCACACAAACACCGTGAAGCAGGGGGCAGCCATGAAAGTGCCCGGGGAGCAGTGGTGGGGGTGGTACCTTGCTCAAGGAAACCTCAGGGAACCCTACTGGTAAGGGATTTGAACCCACAATCTTCCGATCCTTTGGCCAACTCCCTAACCACTAGGCCACCGCTAAAATGGCCACTTATTAAACAGACTGTTCTGCTGATGAGAGCTCATCACAAATGATTGCATACAACATGTTTACCCCCCAAATAACCAGTAACCTTTGGGGAAAGCTTTGGGGTTCCAGAAACCTACAGACGACAGCCGTCTGAACCCCTCATGAACCTGTCCACTGTCCACACTACAATTCCACAAATCTGCTCAGGCTTTTCAAGCAGAAAATCCACCTCAGCCCAGATTACTGGTGGTCCCACTGAGTGTGAGGGGCGAGAAGTGGGAGAGCATTCTGAGGGGTTTGACTGGAGCCCGTGGATGTGCCAATGGGGTCATGAAGCTATGTTAATACTCACACACGCCACATTAGATCCTCTGTGGATTTATGAGGAGGCTGCCTGTCCAGGATCATGTCGGCTCACGGGCCCCAGAAGGGATTTAACAAGCAGCGCTCAAAATGTTTAGCCAGTGCTCGCAGACAGGGGATTTGCATGTACGCGTGTGTGCACACTTGTGTGTGGGAAGTGAGACGGAGCTTGACTGTTTCATCAAACTTAAGTGACACACAATTGAGAAAAGATTCCCAGGTTTGACAGGTGAGTCACTGCGAACCTTCCCACCAGCTGCGTTTAGGTAGATTTTGTTTTGGTGCGCAACGCTGATGAAGCAGTCTTGAGCACCAGGCCAGACGCACGGAGCATAGCTGCTCTTGCCAGCAAGATTTACCTCCTCCACTGGGGCCACACTTCAATGGGATTTGGACTGGATGTGTGTGCTTGCATGTGTGGATGGCTCAACTTTCGTAGGGAGTCCACAGTAGTCTGCACTTATCTTAGCCCTTGTTCTTCGAGCCATTATTTCATCTAGAACAGCTCATGTATGAAGCTAACCACTTACATCTAATTTTAACTAAAGGCAATATGAAATGCTGATGAATAAAATGAACATTTGAAGATGATTATGTAATTATGTAATCAAGGAGGTCATTTAATATTCATACTGTATATACCAGGGGTCACCAACAGGATGCCCCCAAGGACCACGTGAGTCGCCCGCGGACCTGTTCTAAAAATAGCACAACTCACCAGTGAGCAGCGTCTAAAATTTTATTTGATCCTGTTGCTATTCTTCTTTAATCACGTTTGCATTTATATAGGTTTGAAAATGAAAACATGAAGTTTACATAAGTTTAGGTAACTGGTAGCCCTTCGTACGGCTCAGTACCCGAAGTAGCTCTCAGCTTCAAAAAGGTTGGTGACCCCTGGCAAACACACACACACACACACACACACACACACCCCCTCTTCGCCTACCTCTACCTTACTATGTATCCATCAGACTGCTAATACAAGTATCTGATTATTTCTTTATTTCGCTGGAGTGTTAATCTTGTATTTTCCTTTAAGAAAGCGTTTGTCTATAGCCATACCTGTGTATCCGTTGGCATGTTCAACTCTCTCTCTACCCATTCGTCTTTTCACCTGCCTGCCTGCTTGTCGACCTGCCAACTTGTTTTTTCATACACATACCTGCCTGCTTGCCTGTCTGTCTGTCTTATTCCCCATTGTTCTATCCAGTCATGTCATTCTCTACCTGTTTTTCTGTGTACCTCCCTGTCTGTCTGTCTCTCCTTATGTATGTCTGTCTGTTTGTAAATCTAAAAAGGTAGGCACCAGAGAACAGAAACACATAAGAAGTAGTTTAATTCTGGTGGGTCGCAGGCACCTTGCCCAGACTTACACTCACATTCACCATCACTACCTGGCCATGGGACAAACAAGTGTGTCATTTCCAGTCTCCTTGGTCTCTGGCACTGGAAGCAACTCTAGACTGCTAACCACATCCATATGTGCATTGAGGACTTGCTGGTTACAAGTCTGTGCTAAGCCGTGTCACTGTAAAGGAATGGACTTGTGCCTCTGAATGGCATCACGCACACACACACACACACACACACACACACACACAAATACAGCGTCTTTAATAACAACTCTGCACGCAATGTCCCGCCACACACTCACTATTTCCGAAAAAGAGGAGAAAATTTATATGCAAAACAAAAAGTTAAAGCAAAAAGAGGAACTCTGATAACCCCTATTTCGGAGCATGTCCATCGGAAAGGGCTTGGAGCTCATGCCTCCGCGAGTATCAATTCCCGTATCCATACACTTGGTGTATCAGCATAATAAGGTTGCTGTTCTCAATGGCAGACTCTTGAAAACATGAGTTTAATTATAGCCACACCGAGGGGTGCAGAGGAGGGGTGCCACCAAGGCCTTCTGGAGCCCACTGAGGAATTCAAGTTTCTCCCTTTTGTCTATAATCCAGTTTAGGTTGAAATAAGTGGTTTAACACTACCCAGTAGGAGGGAGAGAAGCTTGTTTATCCCCCCCATTCTCTCTTTTTGTAATTCACTTTCAATCAGTTTAAAAATGAAACAACTTAGCCTTTATGAAGCAGGCATGTGAGGATAATGTCCTCGGAGATGAAGTGCAAAATAGACCAATTAGAAGAGGGAAAGATCTCTTTTTCATTCACAGAGCTTTTTCTTTTGAATGCAAGGGGGAGAAAGTGGCTTTCTGAAGATTCAATAAAAAGCTGAACTTCAAGCCCACTTGGCAAGTTACTAGTGCTTCTCCTTAAATTTAAAATGTTTAAATTTGCACCATGGCATTTATCACAGCTGAGGTCCAATAGATTTGACAGATGACATAATGGGAGTGTTATAATTAAACAGGTCAAGCCAATTTGCATAAATTAACTGAACATAAACTTGAAACATTAAGAGACTTTAGTGAAAAATCAATGCTCCCATTCAGCATCAGTAGACTGCAGAGCCTTTTCCTCTGCATGCTCAGAATTCAGACAGCTAAAACCAAAACTGTTTTCTGTTCCTCGGTGCATGAGTAAAGATGAACATTACACTAAAGCCTCTGCGTCTCCAGTCTGTGAATAAATTTGGTAGAAACCAAATCCCAAAGATTCAAGAGAAACTGGGTGATGGGCATAAGGCCTGAGTCTGCAGATATTAAACCCTGTCTTTTAATGAGACTTCTCACACAAGCAAGCAGCTTTAGAGGATCTGTGTGACAAAAACTATTCTCACTCACTGCTCTGGACTACAGCAGCACACTCTGGCACTTTCAGAATAGATTTAAACTGACATGGATGTCTGCTGTGCTGCACAAACACTCTTTGCTCTTCAAAACTTTGAAGAGAAATAAAACCAAACAAAACAAAACAAAAAAAGAACCAAAACACCCTCTACTCTGACAAATGTACTGCAGATGGGTCAGAACACAGGATCCCTGTTGGTTCTACTGCCATTCAGGGATGGTAGTACAAGAACGCACATTTGCCTTTGAACCCAGAGGGCCCTTCCTCTCCCCCTTCACTCAACACAATACTGCTAGCCAGCCTCAGCGTGTTAACCAACAAAACAGATCAAACCACTTTTCTCCTCCGAGTGTGTTAAGGCTTCAAATGATGTTTTAAAGAAAAAGATGCCGTGGATGGCTTTACATTTTAGAGGAAGCACATGCCACCCTTCCCTATTCCCAGGGTTGGTGGGATTTTAAAGACTGCCAATTCTGCTCATACATGAAAACAACTTACCTACTGAAAATGAATTCCAATGGATTTGCTAGGAATTGAGAAAAGCTACAGGGTAGTCAAGCTTAATGGGAAAGGTTTCTCATTTTATTTTAAAATACGCTCCACATAAACAGTTTGCCAGGAGACTAATTCTCTAGACAGAACAAGAGAGTCTGGGATTGGAGTACTCAGCCCCCAGCACCCAACTTATCTTTTGGCCCCAAATCCCTCCGTGTGAGGGCCTTCTGGGAGAACAGCAGCAGCGCCTCAACTGAGCCTTCTGCCAAGAGCCAGAACACAAACGCGGCAGACAGAGAGCAGGGATGGCCAGGAATTAGTCTCCGATAAACAGTGACATTTACTGGAACGAAGGCTGAGATAAGTTAAATAAAACAAATCCCTGAGCTTCCAGTGTCTTTTCAGATGAGCTTAGGCAGAATGAACACATTTTCTGACCTTCGCAAAGCTGGTTTTAAGCTAGTATTTGCAATACTTGTATAATAACTTCACTTTTATTTCAAATTACTGATTGACTTCACCTAACTATTCTGCAGTTGTTCTTAAAGTCTGTGGAGGGATAAGGCATAACAAAATCAACAAAGGCTGCTGCATAGAATGGTGTACCAGTGTTTTCCATCACCCTGAAATACAACCGATTAGGCATGGTTTTATTAGGAGGCCCATCAGATTACTTTATTTTGGCTTTGCATGCAAAAAAGCACATTCACGCTGAGCCGGCCAATCAGAGTGAAGTTGGAAGACATACCTGGAAGGCTCACAAGGTTCTACCAGAGCTATCAGCTGATTACAAAATTCACTATCTATCTGCTACATCAACGTTCTTTCAGAGCGTTGCCATGGCACTATTATTTTAGGTGTAACCTCCAGAAACAATGGCTAGAACTGTCTAAACAAGGTTGTAGTAAATTCTTTTAACCAAAGAATATCTCCAGAGCTTCAGCGAGTTTGGCCAGTCTTAAATAAAGAATAATCCTCAAGATCCAAAGTCGAACAGCTAATCTAGGCCAGCTTTGTACTCCTTGGTCCTTTCCTGGCCAAGTTCAATAACCAGCAAAAGTAATCGAGAAAAAAAAAAAAACTTTTTCAGAACGTTTGAATTTTCAAAGTAGAAATTCAAGTTCAGTTCCAAATGGTCTTGAGATGATCTACATGGAAGAAATGCCATACTTGCAAAACAAACAGCAAAGAATGTCTGATGAGGATATGAAATGGTATCACAGACTAACTCAAACCTGTGTGCATGAAATATTATACTCGATAAATAAAGTGAAGCATTTATCAATGAGCAAAGTGGTAGTCCAAAGCAGACTGAGAAAGTAAAAAATGAAGCAATTGTTGGAAACAGTTTTGCTTATTCCACAAACTGTGGCAGCCAGGTTGGCAGTCTGCTGCCCTCACACCCATATCAGAAATGCTGCAGAGGATTATAAGGGTCATTCCTTAGGGTCTCACAATATGGCCAAAAGAAACACCTGGAGCCAGATATCACCATCTGGAAAAAAAAATGTAGAGCTTAAACCAGGAGGTGGGAAAACAAGTGCAGAAATTTATTGAAGGCAATTATGAATAGACCTTATTGCATATACCCCAACTCTCTAAGCCACATTTCCCTTGTTGGAATATTTAGAGTCTGCAGGCTGATTATGAGATGCTGATGAATTTTTTCAGGGGGGCAAAAGTGGAGAGGAAAGCCATGTTTGCAGTTTTGATGGCGATTTCATCTCATCCTGCAGAACAGCTTGAATGCAGGGCTTTAAAATCAACCCAAGCCCAATGGACTACTGACAGAATAGTTTCAAAGCGATTAAGCCTTTGAGCGGGTCACAATTTATTACCCAGAACACTCATATTACGTTACATTAAGCAGCACATTAACAAACAGCATGAACGAGAGTGCATGTATAAGCACAGGAGAGAATCTGAGGCAACACTCCAGTCATGAACTCTCCTCAGAGTCAGCTTGGCTGTCAGGGAACTAATGATTTGAAATTGACATCACTTTTCTCATAGAGATACTGGTTCCATAGTGTGGTTTATGACATGTTTAGACTTCTTCCATTTCGACCACATTACTGTCGCAGTGTACAGTAACTCCAGAGCTGTTGATGTTGGCTGCACTTGACCAAAGAAAACACAGTTGATGTGAGTGCGTGCAATGTGATGAGTTGTGGTATATTGTGGCTTTCTGCTTCATGGAACAGGGCTGTGGTCATCCTAGCCTTATAATAAAATTAGCAGCGGGTATTGTATCCAGGATTAGATCGACAAATGCTTGCACCATAATACAGTGGGGTAAAACAAATCTGAATCAAAGTGCTTAGCACCCACATTATGCAATTTGCTTTCTAACTGAATCATTTGCTGCAGTACCTTAGGCATCAGCTGAGCTGCATGAACAAATTAAGCCGTTATTGGACAAAACATTTATCAGCATGCAGCCAGAGCTGAAACTCAAGTTGTGATCCTGCACAAATTGCAGTTGAAATATGTTGTTTTTGGTTTGTTTTGTAATACAAATGATGTGCAATAATCGAAAATATTTTAGAAGCAATGACCTAAATCCATGCAAACATGGCAAAGCTGAAGTCGAAACAGCAGTGCTTTTCAAGCCATTGCAATTAAGGGCAATGTTAATGCAAATATTACTGGCTTTCATCATCTTGAAAGGACAGCGATTGTAAAAAAGTTTGAAATAAATGAGCATTCAGTTTGGATCAATATTCTAACCACTGCTAAACAGCTGTAACAACCAAATGTGACTCCTCATCTCCTCCCCAAATCTAAACACACCTCATTCAGAAACAAAGGGATTTCTGTTGGCAGTCGCTTTCATATATTGCATTGCTGCTAAAAGAAAGGGTTTATCATGCAAATACAAGATTTTATAAAATGATCAAATGGCTTCAATCTTTATAAAGACTCACTGGTTCAGCATTGACTGTCCCAAGGGATGTAAATGCAAGATCAGTTTATTATAATAAATCCATCCCATAGAGTTTACTTTTGTTATAATGCGCCATTCTCCATGAAAAATCCCTATAATAAAAATCATGAAATTCAATTTTAAAGTACTGCTTTTAAGAAGGGGCCATTACTTAGTGATCACTTGCTAAATTATAGCCAAAATTTAAACTCATAATTATTTTGTTCACAGTTATTACTACCTTTTGACCAAGACTTGCTGATCTTCGCACACCTTGACAGCAACCTTACTACTTAATTATCTTAATAAACTTAATTATCCTGTTTTAATCATAGTCATGACAACAACTTTACTACAACCCAATTTTTTTTTGCTTTCACAATTTGCAATGCAGCGGCCTGAACTATAACAACCTGATTGTCTTGCTCCCTTGTACGTTGTGGTCATGACTCTCTCATTGCCTTGCTTTACATATAAGGCTTTATGCTGGCTTCAGTAACCGAGCGGTATCCAAGCTGCATTACAAAGAGGCATTTTTCCATTTTAAATGAAGCGAACAATACCTGACCCAGAACCGCAATGGCGAGGCACTGCTTACTAGCAAGGGCAGAAGTACAATGTTGCTGCCAACAGTTGGGCTGTTTGCACTGCTGCCATATTATTGTGAAATATGGAAACTGAGAAAATAAGAATCCAACTTTTTTTGGTTTTCGGTTTACAGTAGTGTGCGTTGCGTGGTAACTGGTGTGAGTGAAAAGACCTGCAAGTCTTGGACCAACAGGATCCTCTTCGTGCCTTAGTCAAAGCCACATATTGCTCTCCTGCTTTAGCAAGTTGGTTTGATAATGAAACCATTTCACAGAGGAAAAAAAATAAAATAAAAATGCACATTACCACAGTGCTGTCTTACTGTTGAAACATGAAAGGATAGGAGAGGAGAATATGAATTGCATATTCAATAAGATAACATTTATGTCTGCTGAATGTTACTGATACCCTCATGAACACTGATATGACAGACAGAAAATAGAGAAAATGCTTCGTGATCCAGCGACACTGACTGAAGCCGGAAAACAGGCACTGTAGAATCTCTGTGCAAAAATAAGAAAGTGCAGATAAAAGAGCACCTCCTCCCTTTGAAGACCTTCTGCCAAATTTAAAAACGAAAAAAAGAAAACAAAAATAGAGAAGGGGAGAGGAGTCAAGTGAATTTTTTAATCATGACTGCTTTTTCCTTTGCCTGGGTCTTGGATGTGGACTTGCTCATTTGTCCCTCTAGCTTTGGCTTTGACTTGCAGCATGATAGCTGCTTACAGGCTCTGCCGAGCAGCATTCTTCCACATTACAAACCAATTAAGAGAAAGTTGAGAAATTCCCAGATGTGCAAGCTGGAGTTTCCAACATTGGCATGAGCGTGATGTGTGGTCGGCGTGATGCATCTCCGAGTTCCATTGTTTTGAAGGCACTTGCTACCATGGCCTGGACTGTTGCACTGCTTATGAGAAATATGCAGCCATATAAAAATCTTACCCCAGCCTGGTAAACTGATGGAAGTCACAGATTTCCTAGTATAAGCTTTGTGCGACTTAGCTATTACTTCCATGATGTATGAAAAAATAAATCATAATCAGTTTTGGAAAAAAAAAAAAAACAATAAAAAAAAAAAACGATCAGCCATTCAGTGAGACAAGATTAATTTAGGGTTCTGCTTCTTCTTGGCTTACTTTGTCTTTTTCCAACAACAAATTAGCTCGCCTCACCATGCCAGACATGATCTCGTAAGAAGTATACACATCTGGAGACAACTGTGAGAAAATCTGTCTTAATTGTGGGTGGGAGCATAAACTCATTAGGGTGGGAACAAAGTAAGTTTGAAATTTTGAAACCACTCCAAAGCCTTGTGACGAAGTTTAAAGCAAGGGTACAGAGTCTCGTCAACAATGTTTCATCGTTGATAAAGAGCCATCATTAGCTACATAGATTTAATATCACATGAGCATACAATGCTTATAAATCAGACTTGACTTAGAAGGCCAAACATTACCCTCGACCAAATGACAAGATCCTGAAGCAGCAGAGCCATTTAATAACCTAAATTATGCCAAATGAGTTATAATATCACAACATCACAGCACACAGTGGACCACAATGAAGTTCTTTCTCTGCATTTTACTCATACACGCCATGCAGCAGGGGGCAGCCATACATCTGGCACCCAGGGAGCAGTGTTGGGGATGGTACTTTGCTCAAGGATACCTCAGGACAACCTAATGGTCCAGGATTCGAGCCCATGACCGTCCAATCCTGGGCCCTATTCCCTAACCACTAGCCAACCCAGTCACCGCTGCCCGCAAAGCACTAAAGCTCACCATGTTACAATATCAATGGAATATCCTTAACAAAGTTGGTTTTGTTTTTAAAAAAAAATTAAATAAAAATAATAATAATCATAATAAAAAATAAAATGTGGATGAAATAACATTTAAAATTCACACAAAGCTTGTCTAGAAGAAAAAAACGAGCTATAAGAGCTATAACTTTAATCTACATACTCATGTACAGTCCCTCTTCACTATTGAGTTGAAGCACTAATCTTCGAAGCAGTGCTCGTGGCTTTCTTATTAGTGTATTTCACCACCATCCACTAGTTGTCAGCAGACGTGCATTCTTGTGTTTGATTACAAATTAGTGCGATGTTCTACACACTGTAATAGCAGCTTATTTCAATGGTAGATTACTCAGGCTTGTACAGTCGGGCTGAATCAGCAACTTGCCTTCTCCATCTCTGATGGGGTTAAAAGTGGAGCTTTCCCACAGTGAACAATATCAGCATTCATGTTTGAGTTGATGCTCCAGCGGGCTGCTCTACACTGCTGTGATAATTATTCCAATGTGGCACGATGGAGAAATGAGGGATGAGAGAAAAGGCCACAGACTGAGTGCTCATGAACTCCCTCGACACACACACACACACACGCACACAATTTGCAATTCAGCAAATGTTCTCAAAGTGGAAATTAAAAGGGATGCTGTGGGTGAAAGCAGCTGCAAAATATCATCTTATTCTTCATGCGTCCATTTGCATAAATGGCCCCACTTTCACATGTAGAGTCTGAGACAGGGGTAAAAGCAGAGCCAGCCTACTTATCTGATAACCCTTGCAGTCATCGTTAATCATGCCTAAACTGCCATGCTTGTTGGGGTACCGAGCGCACATTTTGGAATCTATTTATGGTTGGTTGCAGTCAAGGCCCTAAATAACTTTCTTTACTGGGCAGAAATTTTCCCTCCTTATTTAAGCTGCAGGAACCACTGAACTGAGCCTTAACTCCTAATCCATACTGGGCACGTCAGTACAGAAACAAGCATGTTGGGGAGGCTGTAGGATTTTGGTATTTCATCAGGGATAGGACTGTGGTTGTTTTGGTTGCCATTCATTTTTTTGAATTGAAATATGGGATGAAATACTAGTGTTTTCATTACAGTTACAATTCTGCTGCTACATGGTAGGTCAATATGTCTTAGAAGAATGTAAAGACTCGCTACCATTATCTGCTGAATTAATTCATCAAAAAAAAAAAGTCAAGCTTGCTTAAATATTTATGACAGCTTTATGAGAGGAAACAAGGAAGGAAGGAGCAAAGGAAAAAAAACGAGTGAACAAAAGAAAGTGAAAGTGACTATTCTTCTCATCGTGAAACAGCACAGCACACAGTGAACCGCAACAAAATGCAACCTCTCATTTGACCCATACACACACGTGCAGCAGGGGGCAGCTATTGAAAGCGCCCGGGGAGCAGTGATTGGGATGGTACCTTGCTCAAGGGTACCTCAGGGCATCCTACAGGTCTGGGATTCGAACCCACGACCTTCTCATCCTGGAGCCTAATCCCTAACCACTAGGCTAGCACTGCCCCTAAGAAGCCACAAAGCAAGAAAGGATAGAAAGAAGGAAGCGCCTTTCGCTGCATTTATACTCACAGCCAGATCTCTGTTCGCTCTTTCTTTATATATAAAAAAAGAACAAGCAAGTAAGGCAGTCAGCAGCTAAAAGTTAAATTGGGTGGTGGTGGTCTAGTGGTAGGGCACTTGCCTATGGACCTATGGCTCAAGATGGTCCCAGGTTCGAACCCACCTCTGGCACTACCACCACTGGGTCCCTGAGCAAGACCCTGAGTTGCTCCGGGGGGGGCGTCCCTGTAATTAGGAACTGGAAGTCGATCTGGATAAGAGTGTCTGCTAAATGCCGTAAATGTAAATGTTAAACAGTAGTCTAAATACACAATCAGGTTTTACCGTAAGAGATAATTGATTAGATAACCTCAGGTAAAGATATATCTGCATGATTTAGGGCAGCAAGCTGTTTTCCTGATCAGCACACAGAAACGTACCAACTCTGATGAAATCCAAATTAGAGCTCACAATGTCTCAATGCAAAAATGTGTCCGGTACAAGGCAACATGTTCATAACCACCATGTAAGGACTAAGTTTGTTAGAAGCATTAACTTCCTAAGTCAGAATTGTTCACAGCGGCAGTCACAGGAATCAGATGTTAGGAAGTTTCTCCTGGATAAAGCTTTTCACATTAAACCTGTTAATGAGTGTTCAGTTTCCCTGGGATCCATGAAGTGATCAAATAAGTAAGTAGGTAAGTCAGTATTCATGTACGTATCTATCCATCCATCCATCCTGTCACTTAATGATTAGGGAAAGATAATATAAACTCCAATAAACGTAGATTTTGAAATATGAATTCTCAATCCCTGTGTTATCAAATATTATTATTATTATTATTATTATTATTATTAAGAATGTAACTAATAAATCAACTGTTTATAGAAAATAAAAATGTATTACAGCATGTATGAAAATGTATGTGCCACAAAACGGAATGTCCTCGAAAGCCAGCAATTAACACTTGGAAACTGAAATGTTGTTGATTTTTTTCTAGTCAACCCATTGGCTGAAATTTCATTATCTTAGCACTGTGCTATAAAGCTGCAATATTCAGCACTTTGTAACAATTCACATAATTCACCTTATTTTGAGAATATTTATTCTCATATTATTTGATGTAATGCATATTATTCAGTTTTATTCTTTTTCGAATACTTTCAGTTTAAAGAAACACACGCACAAAAAAATTGTTTAAAGGGACACAATTTTAAAAGGTTCAGTAAATGTATGATGTTTCCAAAGTCAATGAGTAACCATGATAGACCCTAGAATTTATAAACCATTGCAGAAGAACCCCCCCCCCCCCCCCCCCCCCACGTGGATGCATGCACAGCAGCAGATCACCTTTAGTTCCAAAAGAAATAAAACATTTCATAGACGAACTTGACCTTAACCAGCTTAAAATGACCGACAGGGTTCGTGGATCAGAGGAGGCAGTTGGGTCAGTTCTGCCAACCTTGCAGATTCTTTAGGATAGGGGTTCCCAACTCTGGTCAGAGGACGTCCTGCTCTGCACATTTGAGTTTTTTTCCTGCATCTACATCTCTAAGTGTACCTCCATGCAACACTGTGGCAAAGCAACAGAGACCTGGGCCGCCAAACAACCCAGTGGAGCCCACGTGACTGCCGTGATCATGCTTCTCAGTTACACTCTCTAATCAACTGAAAGCATCAGCTGATCATCAGCAGCGCAAGAGTGTGTATGAATGTGTTTGTTTGGGGGAAGTGTGTGTTTCCATGCTGCATGAACAGAGGGTGAAGAGCAGACAGGAGAAGAGCAGCATTCACAGACACACAGCACTATATATAGAGCAGCCTTGACACATCACTGGCAGCCTCCGCTTTCTTCAGCAGAACTCTGGGAAAAACAAACACTCAGTCCACGCAGCAGTTCTCACAGAGCGCTACCAACCCAGAATGAATTCAATGAGAGAGAGCCATAGACTAAAAGAGTGAGGTAGGCAGAGAGAGACCGAGAGAGAGAGAGAAAACAGAACGCAGAGTGAAAAACTCAATTTCTCTCAAACAGAAGGAAACTAAAAGTTAAATTCTCTCAACTCCATTTCCAGAGAGCTTTTCTGCTTTTCAAATACATTTTTTGTGGCCTTGTGGAGGAAAAGGAAGGAGAGAAGGTGTGTGTGTGTGTGTACACACACAAGTGTGACACAAGTTGTGTCAAGTGTCGTATTCAGTGAGAGATGGTAGTGGAACGAGCAGCTGCCACAGTGTAGAAATATCACTACTGAAAAACTGGCACTCCAGCAATAGAGTTGCTTTAACTGTGCATCAAAGGTTGAGCTGCTTATTTGGGGAAAAGCAAGCAATAAAGCAATAAATTAAACCATTAACCATAAATTAAAACCAACAGGAGTTTGTGTTCTTCAAAAAAATGAGCTAATCAAAAAAAAAAAGAAAAAAAAAAAGCTTGGTTCTTGACTTTTCTGTATGCCCCAGCCAATTCTTTCATTTGTCCAAATTCAGCATGAGCAGGAATGCTTTATAAACCACACACACCCCTCTCATTCTATTTATGTAATTTGTATAAAACAAATTAATAATAATAAAAAAAAGCTTCAATAAGTTGCTTTTTAAACAGAATGTTACACAACTAATAGAACAATGTACATACTGGGCTCCACGTTTGAGAGAACTTTAATTTATTCTAATGTTAAAGTTTTACAGAATTAAATATTGTTCAGAGTGAAATGTACCCAGATGAGACACTGATTTATAGAATGTATCTGTGCTGTAAGAGACCTGACCACTAATGAACCAGGACAACAAGAGAAGTGAAGAAACAGATGAACTACGGTCTGTAGCAGCAACTGTATGATAAGTGGATGTGATGAAATATACAATCAGTGTAGATCCAAAACTGATATGACGAATAGGGTTTTATATATATATATATATATATATATATATATATATACACACACACACACACACACACACACACACACACACCTAGAAGATCTGTTCCCGCTGAGATAAATCTATAACATAAACTGTGAAATTACTACAGGAGACAGGAGTAGAGGACTCAAGGGATCTGCCTCTGATTGTGAAGTCTGGAGCTATATTCTGATTTCCCTACCAGTTATACGCATCTACTTTAATGTCTGCATGCAGGTCTGAAGCGTGTGTGTGTGTGTGTGTGTGTGTGTGTGTGTGTGCCCAGCTGGTGGCCAGGTGTTCCAGAGCAGAGGTATTGCCTTATTGCCTTCATAGCGCATCACTTCATCACATTCTGACAGAGCCCTACTGAGCATAGAGAAGCCATCTGCAAGCGTGTGTGTGTGTGTGTGTGTGTGTGTGTGTGTGTGTGTGTGTGTGTGTATGCGTGGCTGTGCATATTTATGCCACAGGGCAAGGACATGTATTATGTCCACACCTGCCCCCATAAACACAACCCCATGTGCCCAATGTGAAATTTAACACAACCTTGACAGACAAACCAAAGCTGCATCCCAAATGAATTCTCCTTCAGCCACACACTTATCTCGACTACACAATATAAAATGGCGTTGCTTGTGTATTTTCACGGTGTGTGCAATTATTAGGAAAGCGAGTATTTTGACCATATAATTTTTATGCATATATTCCAACTTCAAGCTGTTGAAACTTCAATGGGATTTCAGCAGATCAGGTGATGTGTGTTTGTGTAACGAGGGAGTGTGGTGCCTAAGGAGATCAACACCCTGTATCAAGATGTGCATTAATTATTAGGCAGCTTCTTTCTCTCAGGCAAAATGGGCCAAAAAAAAAAAAAAGAAAAAGATATATATATAAAAAAAAAAAAAAAGATATAACTGGCTCTGAAAAGTCAAAAATGGTAAAAAGTCTTTCAGAGGGAAGCAGCGCTCTTTCAATTGCGACTTTTGGGCCGTGATCACAGCACCATCAAACGGTTTATTGCAAACAGCAAGAAACATGTTGAGGGAAAAAAAAAAAGACTCAAATTAACTGCTAAACATTTGAGAAGAATCAAACGTGAATCTACCAGGAGCACTAACCACCTATTCTGTTCCATAAATTAACAGACATCCACGCTGCCAAGCATCACACTGACTGATGGGGTGAGAAGAACCATCCCAGTCATTCAAACACTCAAAGCCCAACTGTGCTCTTAAACTCCTGGCCATATGTGGCTGGAACTACTGGGGCTTAAACTCACAATCTCATGATCACTGGGACCATATAAGACAGTTGTGCCACTTGAGAGTTTCCCTTCAAATCTGACGAATTAAAATAAATTGTAACTTTTATTATAAATGTTTTAACTGCTACACCTTGAAGGAGCAGCAGTAGTCTAGTGGTTAGAGAGTCGACTCCAGGATCAGAAGGTTGTGGGTTCGAATGCCAGACTAGTAGGTTGCCCTGAGGTACCCTTGAGCAACGTACCGTCCCCGTCACTGCTCCCCGGTTGCTTTTAATAACTGCCCCCTGCTGCATGGTAAAACGCAGAGGTGTTATTTCATTTTTGGCTCACTGTGTGCTGTGCAAGAATAGTCACTTTCACTTCACTTCACAACCCATTCTAAATTAAATATGTTTTCGAGTACAGTAAATAATCAAAAGACAGTAAATAATCCTGATTCATTTCTCTCTGTAATGGTATTATACCAGATCACTGACCCTCAGAATAAGCACAGCAGCCAGGAGCTGCTGTTTAAACACGAGCCCTGCTGCTGTGGTTTGTAAATGAATGAAATTTTTAATTTCCGCTGATGATTTTCCTGAACTAAAAGTTTTGTTTAGTCGCACTAAAACAGTTCTGCCGACTGTAAGCCGTCGTTTTAACAGGACGAAATATTTTAATGGCTTATCTGAACAGCACTGTGACATTACACATAAACCACAACTCAACAAATCGCTTTCTTTTCTATAATATGTTTACTCGCACAATAATGATAAACAGCTCCCTACTGCGCTTTAAATCCCTGAGCAACATTCTTTGTCACAGAGTTCCTCAAACGTTCACTTTAATAGCGAACCAACAATGTAATTTGCTACGTGGAAAAACAGAGGAATGGCCAAGTCCTCAGGAAAGCCACTTTTACTGCATGCTGCTAATGAACACTCATTGTGAGCTCATGTTAAAAAGCAATGCTGTGCATGCCAAACTAGGTGTGTTAATTGTATCTGACTTCAGTATCTGTTATTGAAAATGAGCCTATTAACCAGTTCCACACACAAAATGAGCTAATAAAAAGCATTTTCCACATAAAGATAAGCTGACTGCACCACAAATGCATAATAGTTGCCAGCCAAGATAGATTTTGGTGATATGAAACCCTGGAGCCAGTTTCCTAGACCTAGATTATGCTTAATCTTAAACTAGAAAGGCTTTTTAGTGGTAAAGCCTAGACTAGAGTTAATTCAGTTCCACAAAACCAAGCCATAAAAAGTCAAATGTTGACCTAGATGGAACATATCGGTGAAACTGAGGTATAAAACCAGTAATGATGCCAACTATTTTTGTCTACTTTCAGTAAGCCATTATCAGAGGATATTACGCGTGATAAATGGAGTATAATGAGTGCAAAAACATTCTGGTCGTATATGTGAAAAAGGCAACAGTACTGACGCTGACAGGTACGTGATTTCAGTGGTTAATGTGTAGAATTGATTCAAATGCATATGAGCGTATTTCAAAGTGAAAGTGAAAGTGACAACCCTTGTCATTGCGAGGTCACAGCACAGCAAGCGTGAACCACAACGAAATTGGACCTCTGCTTTTAACCCATGCACACAAACACCGTGCAGCAGTGGGCAGCTATTGAAAGCGCCCGGGGAGCAGTGACGGGGACGGTACCTTGCTTATTTATGCAGTAACTAAAAACAATTCATCATCAGAGCATAAAACTAAAAAAAAGAAAAAATAATCAGAGGATGTACTGGAAATGCTAGCCGACAACTGAGGATCGAATTAAATAAAGTTAATAATATGTGTTATAAAAGACATTCACTCAAACCATGTCAGCAAGTGCACCATATAGCTGACTTTGACTGGCTTTGAGACTAAAGGGTTTTCTTTAATGGGTGAGCAATGGCCAAAGGCATTCTAGAGCTCTACCAAGGCTCTCAATAAAAATCCCCCTAGAGCTTTGGAGGAGCCAGCTGCCAAACAGTGCACAGACCACGACACTCGGTTAACTCAACATGTGCTGATGCATTTATCCTTCGCCTTCTTTTAAACTTTTGTGCATATGTACATGCAAAAAGCCAAATATGCTGCATTTCCTTTCAAATGAAACAGATATGATTCTTTTGTTTTGGGACGGAAAACATAATAAAGCGGTGAATTTGGGGGGTGAAAAAAAAAAAAAAAAGCTTACATCATCATGTTCTGACTGAACAGTGAGGGTAGGGGTGCTTCAATCGATGCTTATTCAGCCTAGCATATACAGGCAACTTGTTAGTGGTGAGAGAGGTAGTGGAGCATTGCCAGCGTAAGGAGAAGAAAAACAACAGTAACTTGCCTTGACACTAGTCACGGCTGTCAGACTATCATTATTATGGCGAAAGAGCAGAGATGTGAAAAACGGGTGGGGGTGGGGGGGGACGGCCATTAGACACTGACACACACAAAAAGCATTAGCATCTGAATGCCTGCATGGACAAATTGGCCACAAACAGTGCCGGGTTTAGTACAGGGATCGTGGGTGGGGGTGACAAGCACAGCACCACCATTAACAAACCAATAACGCAATGAAATGTGGCAGATTTTTTGTCGTGAGTGAGAGAAGGACTGGAAAACAACCAAAATGTGCTCTGTTTCTCTTTTATTGTGCATAAGTTCTAGCAAACTGTCACTAGTAGACATATAAAGTGAAAGTGAAAGTGGCAGCCCTCGTCATTGTGAAGTCACAGCACAGCACAACACAGTGAACCACAACGAATTTGGACCTCTGCATTTAACCCATGCACTCAAACACTCTGCAGCAGGGGCAGCCATTGAAAGCGCCCGGGGAGCAGTGATGGGGATGGTACCTTGCTCAAGGGTACCTCAGGGCAACCTACCAGTGAGGGAATTGAAAAGCAGGATGTTTCTGAACTTCAACCTCTTTTGGAGGTTTAGTAAGAAAAGGCAATGCACCAACAAGTGAGCCATAATAACCATACAAGCTTAAAAGCCTAACCTATATGTGAAACAGTCTAGAACTAATAGTTCATTTTTATTCAATGTAATAAAAAGAGGATAAAAGAGGCACAGCCTGGGTTAGACATTTTGGAGACAAAGTTAGAGAAGCAAGATTGCATTGGACATGTCCAAAGGAGAGAAGAGGATTATTTTGGGAGATGGATGCTGAGGATGGAGCTGCCAGGAAAGAGGAAGATCAAAAAGGATGTTTATGGACGTGGTGTGAGAGGACATGCAGGCAGTTGGTTTGAAGGCGGAAGATGCAGAGGACCAGAAGAAATGGAAACTGATGGTCCAGTAGGGTTTGCAACAGCAGATCAACTGAAAAAAAGAAGACATAATGGGCTAAAGCAGCTCATTTGTACTGCGGTTTAAATTAGCATATGACTGGCTGCTCTTTTATCTGCAATAAATCATAACAATTTAACATGATAACATACTGCCCACCACTATGCATACAATCAAAGACCATTTCACTCTCCCCCTGGCCATCCATGCTTCATCAAGAGGTTTAACATAAAATGAATGCTGGCAAAAAATGGCCGTGTTCACCCAAGGGACTCATTCTTAGCAGAAGCTGGCTAGCTTGGCCACACTTGGCTGAGTGACATTTAGCTAATCCCTGGATTGCTGGGATGCATTGCCCAACTTTCACTGATTCTGAGGAAATGGACTCTGAAGCTCTCAGTGTGATTAATTCTCCTGTGGTGTTTAACTGGGCACCAAATAGGAAAAGGTCACATCCTGGATCGGGCCTATTAATGGTCAAATCAACACGGGACAAGAAAGGGATATTAATTAAACAACTTACGCAAATATTGCTTATCTGCTGCAGCATACATTACACATACACCGTGAACAATTATTAAACAAGTGAGTATTTTGACCACATCCTTGTTATGCATATATTCCAACTCCAACCTGAATGCTATTTTGCTTTTTTTCCCCTTTTTTTACGCCATTTAGCAGACGCTCTTATCCAGAGCGACTTCCAATTCCTGATTACAGGGACAGTCGCTGGAGCAAGCTGGGATAAAGGGTTTTGCTCTGTGGTAGTGCTGGAGGTGGGACTTGAACCTGTAATTTCTTGGTCTTTAGGCAAGCATCCACCACTGGACCGCCACCAGTATTAAGCATATCAGGTGATGTGTATTTGTGTAATGAGGGAGAGTGTGGTCTAAGGAGATCAACACTCTATATACAGGTGTGCATAATTATTAGGCAGCTTCTTTTCCTCCTCAGCCAAAATGGGCCAAAAGAAAAGAGACAGAACTGACTTGGAAAAGTTGTATTTTTCTGAAGTATATCCGAAGAATTTCAGAGGGATGTTGCTAAGATATTGGCCAATGTAGTTAATATAATATATTGCTAAGAGAAAAACACACAAATTACCTGCATCTTCTACCAGGAACCAAATGATCCTCCAGTGCTGTCCTTTTCCAGAACTGAACCTACCTGGAGTGTCCAGAAGTACAAGGTGTTCAGTGCTCAGAGACATGGCCACGGTAAGGAAGGCTGAAACCCGACCACCACTCAGCAAGACACAAGTTGAATCGCCAAGACCAAGAAATATCTCCAGACAGGTTTTTCACAGGTTTAATGGACTGATGAGATGACAGTGACTCTTGATGGACCAGATGGACAGGTCAGTGGCTGGATCAGTAATTGCTCAGAGCTCCACTTCCACTCAGACACCAGCAAGGTGCAGATGGAGTATTGGTATCATTAAAGATGCTTGTTCGGGTAGAAGATGGACTCAAAATCAACTCCTAAACTTACTGCCTGTTTTTAGAAGACACTTTCTTCAAGCAGGGCTGGAGCAAAAAGTCTTTCAAGAAGAATTTTTTGAAGAAGAATTTTTTAAATGCAGGACAACGCTCCAATGCATGTGTGGAAGTTCTCCACTGTGTGGCCAGTAAAGACCTTAAAAGATGAATGAATAATGACACGGCCCCCCTTCCTCACCTAACCTAAACCCTGTTGAGAACCTGTGGACCTTCTTAAATGGGAAATTTACGGGGAAGGAAAACAGTCCACCTCTCTGAACAGTGTCTGGGAGGCTGTGGTTGCTGCTGCACAAAGAAGGGAAGCTTTACTGGTCACGGATTTATTTTTTAATGTAATAAATGTTTATTGGTAAATTTTGAGTTGTTTATTATTTTCTTATTATTTGTTTGCCATTTAGCTATAGAATAATTCTGCACACTAACAGTTGCCAAATAATTGTGCACACAGTCACATGGCACTGCAGGGTGATCTACAAATGTAATTTAAAAGACTAAGCCTTTGTGTTTTATATAACATACATCTATATATTTCCTGCAAGCTCCATCTCAGTAAGTGATGTTATCCTGGAATGAAGCCACACAGGCTGCACTCACTTACAGAAAACAACACTGATTTACAGTACGCACTGCAATGGACTTCAGACCATAATCAGATAAGAGGTTCCTTATTAAAAACACAGATCCGTTCTAATGAATGCCGGTCTACTGTTTTGACAGGGGATCACCAACAAGCCCATCAGCTACTGGGCCTGTTCACACATCTACAGTTAGATCTACTGCCCCGCAAGCGTGGTGTGGAGAGAAATATGAATGTGTTTATTATTAGCCGCTGACAGCTGTGCCTCAATACCTTATGTTTAGCTTTAATCGCAGCACGTTTAGTCTGTTTCCTTGCCTTGGAGAAGCCTTCATCCACTGAGCTGCCTGATCAAACCAACCAGCTTTCAATACAGGACTTATCACAGAAGAGCAGCGTGGGAAGCAATGTATGTGTCCCTTGGACTGCAGATCAGAGACGTTTCAAAACGCTTAAACGTTTATATGGTAATACTGGCTTTTCCTCATATCCCCTTCGTGCACCGCTTTTATGAGTCAGGGTGTCACAGTCTTGCCTCGACCACAAAAAATAGAAACTTTTTTGCCTCTGACTAAGTGTTAATCCCACCGAACCGCTTCACAGGATGACAGCAAAGTGAAGACTTGGGCGGTGCCTCGAGTGCAGTGCACATGCAAAGCAATATAGGAGTCTGCACACCACAGGCAAGCACACATCCCTCTGCATTAAGCCTCATATATTAAAAGATGACAGGCTGGATTGGAACTGCTTGATGGTTACATGACCAAGAAGTGTGAGGCTGATCAGTTGGGAAGGATCACGTCCTTCAGATGCCCCTAAAAGAAGCCTTTGTGCTTTGACGTTTGCAGCGCATGCTGGAGAGACGGAAATGACGAGTCAGGATTTCCTTCTTAACTGAGAGCAGCGATCAGGAACAGTATATGGAACCCAAGCAAAAGGCGAGAACAAACAATATTTTTGCCAATACCATATAATATACAACATTAACGTCACAGAGAAGTGTAGGATTCGTTTAGGATTGTAAGTGCAGTTCAATGAATGAAATCAAATCAAAATCTATTCTTTTTATTGAATTTGTGTTTACAATTACACACTCACAAACACGTAGGGGCCAACTGAGCATCCCTAGTTCACCTGACATGCTGGAGGAAACCATGCGTGCGTATGCATGAAATGCAATCTCCACCTAGAAAGGAAGTTTTTAAACACTTTCCTTTTGAATTCAGTATTGAATTCACTCAGTTTCCGTTTCATTCCGGGACTTTGGAATAAATTGTGTAAAATTTTAATGTGCGCATAATGAAATAAAAAGTAAAACCTTGTTCATTTTCAGTTTTAGCTTTCATCCCCTGCCCTGTTTCCAATTCCCGGTGGACAGAACTTATACAAACAAGTACATGTGAACGCTGAAGTATGACTTCATGCATTCGTGTTCAGTCTCTATAAGCTGGCGTGAGACTGCATCACTGTGTCCCAAAACCCACTCTAACCCCCAGTCACAGTTGTGCACATGTCATGTTCAATTCTGCAGACTGACTGGGGGTCAGTAAAGTCACAGGGTCTTGACAGTGGATGTTAAATGCCCCTGACAAGTCATGGCAGAGGAAAAAGTTCAAACCTCCTTTCTGAGCTTTTCTGTTCACCACTATGTAAAATTCATTTCTTTTCATTGATTTCAGGGAGCCTGGACTTCTCTGCCATCCCACCCGCCTCCGCACTGCCTTCGACGTTTCTGCTCATGATTGATTGCTGCACTAATTGCATTCTCATGTAAACAATATATATCAACACAATTATTAGGCATTAGAGGACCGTTCATCTGTTTTACTGTTGTGATGTAGTTAAAACCATTTCAGAACATTAGCAGGCCATTCTCCAGTTCATTATTTTGACTACTGTGGAAATTTTGCAATTATTATGGGTTCAGTAAAGCAGATGTTTATAGAATAAAGACTTCAGCCATGACATGGTGTGAATAAACACAGGTTTTGGTAATAGCTGAACGGGTCGGCCGAGCTTCCAGAGCAGGCTTTTGCAGCAGAGAAAGCAGTAGTTTGTCCTGAAGTCTAAACTCAGCCCAGTTAAAAGGCAGTATAACGCGCTCCGCTGTTCTTATCATAAAGCACAAACAGCACCGGCCAGTTGCATGTAAACAAGCCAAGTTCAAAATTTTCCCTTTGTTTGCCCTCTGCTCTTGTATATTTTCGTAGCACTTAGAGGGAAAAAAAAAATCCAGTTCTAGCAGGATCACCCAGCTGAACATACACAGAGGAATGGTTTTCCAAATTTCATTCTAATGAAAAGCAAACAACACGTACACACCCACAGGGTCTCCACAGATATCAGCTTTCCATTTATGGGTCACTGACCACTCGTAGGATGATGAGAGAGAAGGAAATGACAGCATGATTTAAAAAAATAAATGGTGGCAACTAAAAATTATTTCATGAAAATGTTCTACTGTGTGATCATTTAAAGTTAAATCTTCTCAAGTTGATGTAACACAACAAAAGAAGCCATACAGCCATCACTCATTCCTGCAGTACATCCCATTTGGGCAGAATGATCATGGAATAATTAACAGGGTTGAACAATATAATCAAGAATTTAGATGATAGAATTTGTAAAAAAATTCTATAAAATGTAATTTTATTCATAAACATAGATTGATCATCGAGATCTTGCTGGTGTGGGCCCAACCCACTTTTGTAGAGAATGTTAATACTGCAAATACATCCTGTGCAAACCACAGTTACGAAGCTGATTCATCAAGAAATGTAATTTTTTTTTTTTAACTGAGTAATCTCAACAACCAAATCTGCACATTATAGAGATACAGATGAACATGGCCTTTCTTTAAATAAACAATGCACAGATGAGGACCAACAGCAAGAACAACGACATTACCTTATAGAAGAGGTCTGGGAGCTGCTTGAGATTCATCCTATGGAAGACGAACACGTCATACACGGCTGCCACGGCCAGCACGGTAACACCTTGCTCCTTCCACAGCATGCTGCAGGCAGAGCATGCTAGACTGCCCAGAAACCATGCCCAGCACTGGCCTTGGGCTCCCTCAGCCCGCAGGGTGCAGTGGCCTATGTAGCAGCGCAGCGCCAGCAGGAAAAAAAACGCAGCGCCAACGTCTGCCCTGCCCACAATGCCCGCAACCGCCTCCGTGTGGACGGGATGGGAGGCAAAAAGCAGGCCGGCCAGCAGCCTCCAGCAGCCTCGTCCAAGTAACATGCCTGCCAGGCTGGAGAAAAGCGCAGTCACAGCACAGTGCAGCCCCACGTTCACTAAGTGATAGCCCCACGGCTCCAGGCCACCAAAGGCATAGTTAAGGCGGAAAGAGAGCGTGCAGAGCGGTCGGTAAGACTTGTGGCTGCCGCTGTGGGTGAGCAGCGTCCCCCAAAAGTCGTCATAGAAGACGTTGATCCATGGGGTCTCAGGAAGCAGGTCCTGGTTGGTCTTGATAGCACGGCTGCAAAGAAACAGAGAAATGGTTTAATGTTTTTATGAGCATTGTTCCCATATGATCTGAAATATTGCTCATTAAAGAGTATTGAGGACTGTGCTCAGTTACATTAACCTTGGACAAATTCCAGAATGCTATTTTCTCCACCAGATTTTATTTACACCATTATCACAAAGGCGAAGTAAACATCCGGGCACATGGGCAAGCACGTAGCCTTCAACGCTGAGCCTCATATATTAGTGATGACAAGCCAGACTGGAGCTGCTTGGTGGTTTCATGACCAATAAGGGTGCCGTTGATCAGTTGAGAAGGATCATGTCCTTCAGATGCCTGTGTGCTCCAGCATATATAGCACGTGCTGGACAGACAAATGCAGTCTTTATGAATATGCCCTCTTTCATGAGAGCAGTGACCATCACTGATTTTTATGGAACCCAAACAAAAAGGTGAGAACAAACGATATTTTTGCAAAATGCACTGCATAGAATCACTTGAGATGCACAGGAATTGCTAAAGCCAACATACAAATCACAGAGAAAGGTATTATACATTTTTACTGGACTTGAAGTGCAGTGCACTGAATAAAATGGTGTAAAATCTAATATTTTGAATTAGTGTTCAAAATGAGAAACTATTGCTTTCAACACTGATAGGGTTCCAATAAAATTCTGCATCTCTAAAAATCCAGAGGGAGAACTTCATTATAGTAAGCAATTTAATAACGTCAGGTATTAGCCAAATCCCTCAATGAGGAGGAAAAAAAAAAAAGAGGGATACTTATGGGTCACTAATAATGCGTGCAGTGACCATTTATCTGCTCCACTATAGCAGAGCTAGCCGGCAGGTAAACTTGCCACTCTGTAAATTCTGAGCGTGTGTTAAATATATAGATGCACATTTAAGACAATGTTTCAGTAGGAAAATAAATAAATACATAAATAAATAAATAAATAAAACATTTGGGTCATTTTAATTTGGCATTTGCAAACAGGTGATAGTCTGCTACATTTATTTATTTTTTTTATGAAAGTACAAATATCAGATTGGGAAATTAATTTCACAAAGACTTCACTTGAATCAGTGGCAAAAGACTTCAATTCACCTCAAAGCTTATTAAATTCACCCTGACGGTCAGTTCAAAAGGTGCTGATAGGAAAGCTTTCCGAGTGGTGAGAAATTGAAAATGAATGGAAACTCTCGACGCAATGACATTGCTTTGGGCAGTGAAAGGCATGGCTGCTCTCATATCATGGCACTTGCTCAGTTTTTGTGTGAGGGGCCCGAAGTGGGCAGCCATAGACATTCATCACCGTGGAAAGCTCTTAGAGCTGACAAGCCAGCCTTGACAGATCACTGAAAGGACAGGCCTGAACTCACATTCCTGCCAGGAGGGTGTGAAGTACAGCATGATTGCGTGTGTGTGTGTGTGTGTGTGTGGGAGCTATCCAGCTTTCTGAAGATTATTCATTTTGGACAACCTGACTCTCACCTTCAAGCTTGAACAGTACCTAGAGCCAAAGCCTGTGCTGGATGAGCGATGAGTAAGACTACAGTTCTGCAGGTTCATTTCGATACCACAACCTGACCAAATGTTACGCAACACAACAAACTACTAATCTACTGTTTGCAGTTGTCTTTTTAAAAAGCCAAATAAGGGACATGATTCCAGAATTCCCACCAAGCACTAACAGGAATGATGCCACAACCAAACCTCTCATGTTGCATGTTTGCATGTGAGGTCAGCGGTCTTAAAACAAAATTCATTACAGCTAGGACTTAACAGTGCATCAGCAGTTTATCAATAATCCAGTGTAAAGCTGTGTTAAAGAAGCCATTTCTTCCAATAACCAATACTGGATATTTGCAAATGTAATTGTACATTCTTATTTCATTCTCCAGTAGTTTTAGTCAAACTGTGCGTCACTGATTGATATGATGGTCCTTTCTCGACTGTTGCACTGCAAATAACCAGCAGGAACTTTCACTCTGAATACGAATATTGTAGCGCTTGAGGAACCCAGTCCGAGTTCATTTGGTTTGTATTTTCTCATTTCATTCCTTCTTTCTTTTATTGCCTGGAAATTGTGGCAAGTATTGGCACATCGTCCACAATATTTTTGCTGTAATTTGTCTTTAACATTGCTATAGGTTGATATTGGAATTATAGATAACATAAAATTAAATAGTAACACATGGAACAGCACTACTAACCACGATGATAAACTGAAGTTTCAGAAAATTACAATAATACATGCATCCTCTCTTAACTGCTTATCCTAACCAGGACTTGATACAGTGCTCATAGAACAAAAAGGCAGAGAATCATTCTGTATAGATCAACAGTACATTGCAGGGCAGGCAGGCGCGCGCGCGCACACACACACACACACACACACACCCCTAGGGAAACCAGAGTACGCAGAGGAAACACACCAGGGAACAAGTCCCTATAGAAAGGAACAAGGCTGTCCAAGCTTGGCCTCTCACTGTGAAGTGACTGCAATAACCACTGCAACATGGTGCCCATAAAAATATCAATAATATTAACTACAATGATAATTAAATAATTCTCATTATCAGATCAAACATTACATCATTAGATTAACTACATTATAATGCACAGGCGCCTGCTATATTACTGAAATGCTCCTTTCCTAATGCTAAACATCACTTGCATCAGTTGTGATTCTGTTTTTCATTGAGTAAAAATATAGCAAAAAATGTTGTCTGGTGAAAAGACACATGGTTTAGATTTTTTTTTTTTTTTGTCTATGTGCCTTTACTGAATTTTAATCACAAAAAAGTTCCAGAAAGTAATTAAATTAAAATCATTCAATACAGTAATCTTTTGTCCCAGACTCTTTACTGCACCACATGATTAGAGAAAAGCTTTTATCATCATTTCATCATTTTGTAGCTCCTAATCAGTGTCTGAAAATAGATGGTAGCCGCTCTAGGAGAATCACGGTGTTCCTGCCGTGTGCTCTTCTTTAAAATTCATGACATTTAGGATGGGAATAATGTGTAATTTACTAAATAACTTGACATCCCTGGAACAAAGAGAGCCCAGGACAGCATGTCTGTCAGGCATGGAGTGAACCACTAAGAGGGAGTGAGTGAGAGAAAAACTGAGCAAGAGCTCGCCTGTGGATTGGGAGACTAAGGACATGTGCCACACCCTTGAACAAAAACAAACAGAGGGGCAAGAAGAGAAGCATCTCCATGTTGGCATAATGAAGCGTAGAGAGCAGAACCAAAGTCCTATCAATCAAACCGCACAGTCTGTGCCAATATCTGAATACTGGCAATCCCAGAGGGAGGGGGGTGGGAAGGAACAAAGGGAGGCTATTAGGAAGGAGTGGGGAGAGAGAGGGTGAGGGACATAAAGAGAGACTACACTGTCTTCCCCAATGGCCAGAGCGACGTGGGGAATATCCAAACGTGTTTGCAGAGGAACTTATAAAAGCACGGATCTGCAGAAGAGAACAAAGACAGACAGTGGCGGATGTGCTCTGGAGGGCACAGGCTTCCACTGAGACACCCACCGATGTCTACTTTGGTTATGATAATACACACACACACACACACACACACACACACACACACACACACACACANACACACACACACACACACACACACACACACACACACACACACACACACACACACACAAACAAAACAAAGATCATGCTATTTATCAGTCATCAACGCCAAAGTCTTCAAGAAGCTCTCTGATGTGGCGTCCTACTGTGAGTCGCACTCTTCCCCTCTGCCCTTATGAAGTGTGAGCGTATGCAGAAAGGCTGGGGAATCCACAAGCTTCATTAGGCCCCTTTTGAGGTGCATGTGGAAACATACAGGCCTGTAATTAAAACCTGTGATGGATAGAACAAGACATGTGTGATATCACGCTCGCTGCGCCCCGCTGTAATCAGTCCCTCCGGCACTCATAATTACCACAGGCAATTAACACAGGGCAGAAAAAACAACAGCTGCACATAGAAATGGGCCAACCACGACAAACACCCAAGACTAGAAGATGGGCATTGCGAACAAAATGTAATACATGAAGCCACAGGCTCCATAAATTTACATAAAAACACAACCATCCCTGCTGCTGGAGGAAAAATAACTAATGCTTTCAAATAGTTGTTGCTAAGAGTTTTTTTTTTTTAAGTAGTAGTAAAAAAAAATACAAATTATATTTTGATTAATATCACTATAAAAATGTTAAAAATGCTTCCCATTATATCTCAATTGTTAGTTTTTTCTTACTTTATCTGAAAAAAAAAGAACATATTGGATGAACTATTCACTTAGTAATTTCATTTTATGCCATTTCATTCCAAGTCATTTGGGGCCATTTGTGGCTGGCATTTTTAAATAGGTAAGAGGATTGTGCTCTGTTCCCTGTCTCTTTAATTGCCTGTAGCCTTTTATTATGCTAAGAAACAATACAGCTAATAAATGATAATCTTTCTCAATATAAATGTAAAATTAAAGACTGAAGCGTAGGGTTTATCCATTTATTTATTAAGATCTTGACGCGTTCCAAAGGCAGTCGAGGTGCAATTTTAAATAGCCTGGCTGTAGAAAACAACGCTTTCTGAGGGATGAATGAGTAAACTCTTGTCAAACCACATGTTAGTCTGCTGCTAATTTGATTCAGTGTGGATGAATCTGGTCTTAAATGTTTAGACTCTAATCAAAAATCTGAAAATGTATGCTCATCGTATTCAAAAAGGAGCCATGTGAATAAAAAGAGAAGAGAGACTTTGAGGGAGTCTGACACTAGATTGCCAGAAACTGATTCAAGTCCAAAGCTCAACATTTCATCCCTAGCTGCAGCGAATACTTGGACCTTTGATCATATGCTTATATCCAGCTTGCTTCCTCGCATGGTTGCCAGTAGAGACTGTATCCACCTGCCACTTCCGAGAACAGATGGCGGCTGGGGGAGGAATGCATGGATTTCAGCATACTGTTCAGTACACCTCCAAAGAAAACCATACCTCTGAAAGCGTTTGAGGGCCAGGGTGAAAGAAATAGCCTCTGCCCAGTCTGCACAATTTCAAACGACATAGTAAGTGGCCTACACAAGTAAGCTAAAACCTCATGAAAACGAATGATCCATCATCAAACACATCATTAAAATTCCTTGCACAATGTAAAAATCATTCCATTCTTCCCTTGGCAAGTTTCATCTAGTCTTTGTTTGTTCAGCTATGCCCATTTTATTCTCTCTAAACCATTCGTCAAATTATACCTTCATACTGCTGCGTTAAGGGCCAGTATTTGGGCCCTTTCAGTTCAGCTCCATGACCGTTTCACTGTGCTCTATCCCGGGCCAGGAAAAACTAACAGCACTCCCAGCCTCAGGGCTAACACTGAAGCATCTGCCACACTTTGCATCCAGAAGTCTCCAAGAGAAGCTCTCTGAAATAGGATGCAGTAAATTAGTACACTAAGGGGAGGAACTCCCTTGATTCATACATTATTAAAGTGCCAGTTTGGCAAATAATTAAATTTACAGTTTTCCCCCTTATCCCAAACGTAGCTGTTCAGCCAAGATAGTCTAGTGTCCAAAAGTGCTTTAGGTTTGTACAGGGAATACAAAACTGAGCTTATGACCAACTATTCCATCATATCCAAAACAGAAGAAATACATTGCACTGCACTGGCCATCTTGAAGCATGAAATGTATCCACAAGCTTAACCTCCCCCCCTTGTCAATTTTTTTTCTCTTCAGTGTCATATGCAATCAGTATCTATACAAGTATGCATATTAGCTGTGTAGCATGCACAATGCCAATTGGTTTCCTTTTTGGCACCGATCCAATATAGACATAAAGTATTGCTTGATACTGACAGAAGATGATGGATTCAGTATTGGAGAGGAACTCTACCCAGTCTTCGGTCCTGGAGGACCAGTATCCAGCACCGTTTAGGGAATTTCCTGTTGAAACACACACCTGGTTCAACTCGCCCGCTGATCGCCAAGTAGGAGTTTTGTGTAGCTATCAAGCTGTGCTCCACATCACTCATTATGATAGGAAGGTCCAATTAAAAAAATAAAAACTAATTTTAGAGCTTAATAGTTTTTAAAGCCTCATAACTCAATTACAAAACAAGACTAAAAATCCCATTTCTGACATCAACCAGGTCTTTTCTGCTTGACTACATTTGGAGTAAGTAACGAAAAAAGTGAAAACTAGTGCTTTAAATTAAGGCTTATATGTTTAAAAAGGTGAGAAATGTGCGAAGATGCTGCTCTCCAGCCTGGGATGATGCCTATGTTGCAAATGTTGCGACATTAAGCGCAACATTTACTCGACTTTAATTCCAGTGTCAGACTGGTGTGTTGAGAGCAAAATAAAAGAAGGAAAAAGGAGGGAGAAAGAGTTTTGAGTTCTGGTGATACCTTTTCCAGTCAGGAGAACATTCCTTGCACGACCGCACGCCTATGGCCTCTCGGGGGACCACAGAGGATCATGTGACTGCAAACCCAAGGAAGTCTATGGTGCCTTGTCTGGAGCCCAATCAGCACGCGGGCTATAGTGTGACTGAGCCTGTCAAAACCTGTTTGTTTATCACGCTCTCCTTACCGTGACTGGCACATTCTTAGGCACTGGGGTTAGCGTTGCACTAATGAGAAGTGATGTCCGAATGGAGCTGCTGTAACCTGGAGCCCAGTTTGCAAAGATTTGATGTAGAGCTCAGTAAGCTCTGGGGCTGCGAGAGAAACCCACAGGGGTGTCAATGGCAGCCAGTGACCTCAGTGTCTTTAGACAACTACATCCAAAACAAAGGCGTGTGATTCTAGCCGTAAGCAAAACAAACCACACCAAGAGCCTGGTCCTCATGAGCGAAGCTCAACGCCGCTCACTCGTCTCGGCATCGTGCACCACTTTAGTACTGACAAATAGCAGTATAAAATGGACTGATTAAGCACAGTAACGTGTATATTTGGAATGAATTTCTGCAATGTGTGCATTTCTTTGAGTGATTTTCACCAGCCGTCAAATTCAGTTAAATACAAAATCTCTGCTTCACAGTGGATTGGCCAGTCTAGAAATGCTCTCTGAACAAAACACAATGACATTCTATTTGTGCCAGCATAAGGGGGGGAGCAGCACTGGTAGTTAGGGAAAGTGTTTTTCTCTTTGCCAAGTATGTGTCATCACCCAGCTTCAATGTCTGAAAGGGCCACAGTCATATTTTGAGCATGCCTACAGGGAGGCCCTCTGGACTGGCCACTCAACTTTTCTGCCTGAGCTTTTGTCTACAGTTTCTTCCCATGAGAATGCCTGTGGGTCAATAATAGGATACCTACTCCCCCAACGACACTTATGAAGAATTCTCAAGGTCTTCTGCTTTGTTCTCAGAAGAATAATTAGCGCTATTTAGTAAGAAATGTTACAGACTTGATAAAAGGCCTTGGAATGAATGGAATCCAACATTCAGGCGCTCCACAGCTAGAAAAATGTCAACGCTTGCAGTCTGCATAACAATGAACACAGATAGAGCATCATCCCCATGAGCAAGCAATACGCCTACATCTTCAGCACTCTTTTATGAATAGAATGCACATGCTATAATATTGTGTTCTGCTCAAGGAAGGAGATGTCCTTGAGAATTCAACACTTCAAGCTTTCAAACCCAGGAAACACAAAGAACGGCAGCCGGCAGAAAGGATAGATACTCCCCTGCCAGACATCCATTCTCAGTTCCATTTAAAAAGGGGGGCTGCAGGTGAAGGATGACTATGAAAATCATTTGCACGTTGTCAAAACGATACAAATCTGCAAATCTGTGCCTCAAAAAGAGGTCTTCTGAGGATGAAGACATTACCATATGCAGATCAGGAGAGGTGTCACTCCTTATCATGTGTTCTTTCAATTTGAGGAAACAAAAGCAATTTGCATATATAAATTTTTCATCCTCAAGAAAATTATGGAGGTGAAAAGCAAGATCGAGGGGCTATTTTGCAAAATGCAAAACTTGACAAATCCATTTATTATGGGAGACAGGTCAGTCATAATGATTTTAACTCAAAATGAGTTTTATGATGGACAACTTTAGAATGATGCCATAACAAGCGACAGCGTGACCATAAATAGAGAGCCTTCTGCACTGAAATCCATTGCTGAAAATGGTCGCAATACATTTTCCTGGTTAACAGTTCAAAAATCTATTCAACCATAAACTAAGTCAATTTGCTTCTTACTGCAAATCGAATATATTGGTCTGTCAGTTGATTAGTCATAATTTCAGCCAGTGGTTGTAATTGAATTGGAGAAAGAAAGAGAACAAAGTCAGGTCAACACACACACACACACACACACACACACGCACGCACACATGCGCACGCACACGCACACACACGATCAGGAGCACTTTTTCCAGCACAGACCAACTCAGGCTGCCATGAAATTATCATGGTCTTGGGTGGACGTTGCTCATCTCAGTGCAATAAAAGCAACATTAGCAATCTTATGGACAAGACAGTTTGATCAAAAGGGAAATTCCAGCAATTTCTCCAAATATTAACACAAGTCAATTTTTCACATTTAAACTGCATCATTTAGAAGGAATGACATTTTGCAATTTAGAGCATAAATCCCAAGCAAAAATCCTAAAAGTGGTGATGTGAAACATGGTTACAATGTTTGAAGACAAAGCTCACTGCAGAACTACCAACGGAAAAGACCTCATCCATCAGGCAACCAATGCAGCAATGATAACTTTCTGAAGTAGTAATGAACCATTCATACGGCTAATTCCCATCCTCACCACTGAAAGAAAAGTTCCACTGGATGAAGAACGATTTTTAAATAAACATTTTAATTAGGGCAAAAAAAAATCCCAACAACAAAACTTCACATATTAATTCAATTCAGTGTCCTCACACACACACACACACACACACACACACACACACACTTCCATTCTCTGCACTTTTTTTCACCATAGACACCATTTATTAGTACATGTCTCAAGCCTTTCATACACAACTGTGTATCAATCTCCTTTTAATGGCAAAATCAATAAAAGAGCAGACCTTATTTAAGCATACACACACACACACACACACACACACACTAACTGGATCTCAGAGCCTACAGTAAATTAGGCTGAAATTCATTATAGCATGCTACATCTCCTGGGAAAAGGGAGAGGCATTGGGTCATTAACTCAATCCTGTTACTGCATGGAAAAATCATCAGTTTTGAACAATGGTGTCAGGAAGCTTAGAAAAGGAAAGCTATGGTATCTCTGAGACAAGAGCTGTTAGTGTTAAAACATTCTGAGGTCCAGCGCACTGGGTTAGTTGTCATGCTACGTGAGTACAATTCCAGAGAACTCACTTCATTTCACGCCGCAATAGACTTAGAAAGGCACAGTCACTGAGAATACAATCACTTAACGCTCGATTCAGTGGAGGTTTCCATTTTCCCCCTCAGTGTAAAGGAAGGCCCTTGAAGCATCAGCGTCCTGTAGCAATATCTGTGCTTAAGCAATGCTTGTTCCATGTGCTTTGTAAGTAACTGATCCTAACGGAGGAATCCAGATGATACAGACACACTAAACGTTAAAGAAATAATGTGCAAAATGCAAGACATCTATTACAGTGACCGTTTCTAAAACCCTAACTTTAAGCCTCAATTATTTCTTTAATAGAGCAACAACAAATACAATATGATGAAATAGAATGCTCAGCCTCTTAATGGTGAGGGTCACATTAACTTTGACAAATGTCAGGCTAAGGGAAGTAACTACTGCGTTCACTTGGCTGGGGACATATAGCCTGATATACAACTTTGAGAACATCACGTGGCTCAGCCAATCAGAAGTGCAAACATTTATTTTATACATTCCATTCTTTCACAGCAGGAGTACTTTCCCTCAGAAATGTAAGGCGTGAGTAACGTACACGTTGGAGGAATGTTGCTGGAGGACGCTGCTCTGTTGCATCATTTACATTTCAGTACAGAGCATGTAGCTGTGACTGATGATTGCATCCTCCTTTTCAGTCTTGCCTGTCTATTGGCCACTGACCATAGCAACTGGAGAGAGGCTGAGGAAATAGTGCTAATTATGGTTCACAGACAGCACAGGCAGGAAAGATCATGAAGAAATGGTCTTTAAACCCCCAGAAACAACTGCACAGCCCCTGGTTAATAATCAGTCTGACACAGGAAAGCTGTAAACAGAATGTAATGGTAATTCTCCTGGGGTGTCTGTGGGTAAGGTAGTAGCAATAGCAGGTGTGAGGGCCAATTAAACAGCCTGCCCGAGCAAGACCAACGAGTGATGCGCACCTACAGTACAGCATCTCATAAATCATTGCAAGCAAAAGCTGGCTGCTATCTTACAACATAAACTCCATGCCTCTCTGGCATGACTTTGCTTGAACAGATTCAAACGACCTTCTAAAAGTTCTATTAATCTATTAGGAAGCAATGGTGAAAGTAATGAATGAAGCAAAGATGATGAGAGACCAAAAAAGATGTTTATATACAACTGCTGACAATGTAACTTTTGGATTGCATGGATAAGAACCCTCCCCTTTGTGCTTTCTCTATTAGTTCTGATTAAACAGATACAGGGCAGGGCTAGTGGGAATGAAAGCAAAATTTGGCAGATAAAGCTGACAAAGAGGACGGAACGTGCAAAGGTTTAACTATTCTGTTTTAAAGAACAGTAACCTCTTCGGAGCTATATTTCTTACATGCATATAATAAGAAATAAGCACCGACTCCTGAGTAAACACACTCCTGACTTTCACAGCACGTGTTTGTCAAGTGGCGAATGCTGGACGTCAGGTAAACACGTCGGTCTTAGAAACAAATGCCGTAACTGTTCCGCTCAGGCATTTATCCACTTTGTAAAAGTATCTTCACAGATTCCCTAAACAGCAATCAATGTGCTGATGTGCATTTTACTATAAAATTAGAAACGATAAAATTACTGATCTGTCAAGTATTGATTCTTTTAATAACACCAAGCTACAAACAACTGGAGCACCCAGAGGAAACCTACACAGGGACTATATGCAAACTTCCCATAGAAAGCACTCGTGATGTTCAGCAGGAATCAAATCCAAAGCCTCCGTCTACAGCACTACAGCACCAGTGTGCCTCCCACTTTATTTGACTGATCTTGTCTTTTCTGATTCTAATATATAAATAAATGTCTACTAATGATAAACCCCTCAGATTTGTCTGAGGCCTCTGAACACTGGGGCCCATCATCAGCTTTAAAGGCACTTCATAAATGAGCTTAGTCAGCTGCTGTTTATCCTCTGCTTCAGCAAACGGATGTGATCCATCCTACCAATTAGCTTAATCTGCCAAATGTTTCATGCTTTGTGAATCCTCTCCAGAGTAAAAAGAAAGCTTTTTTTGGTTTAACCAGGGTTCGACCTAGGTCTGAAAGCCCAGCCCACTGACTAGCCCCTACAACAGGCCTCACAACAGGAGGTGTTTTGTCATACTGCAGCCCACTCTGGCCAGGGTGCAATAAATTAGCTGGACTTTGTTCCTGCGTGTGTAGAGCTTCTTCGCTTCCTGTGGAGACACAGAGAGGGCCGTCGGGCTGTCCTGTTTGCGTGAGAGGCCCATCCTGACCACCAACGGGCTGCTTTATCATTCGGGGAGGGTCTTGTTGACTTGGCTGCGCACAGGCAGAGAGAAATGAGGAGACGGACAGCAGATAAATGAGAACAGGCCTGAAGAATGCAGGGATCTGGCTGAGAGGAACATGTGGCACTGGGATGGGAATCCACAGTCTGAGCTCCAGAACAACTGGGGAGAACTTCTGCTTTTGCACAAACACAGATGAGACACAATCTGTTGTGCCCTCAAACAGGCTGCTGTTTTTCAGAGAAAACTGCCTTTCTGTTTTGAGGCTGGTGTGCCAGTGACAATTTTGCTTGTTATCTTAATAGCAGGGTGTCATGGCTTTGGAGAAAACTGTGTGCAATAATCTGGCAGGAGTTCTGCAGAAAACTTCACAACACAGACATTCCTGTTTTTTGGTTATTGTGCATTTGGAGAGCATCAGTTGGCGTTGCTCTTGCCACTGGAGCACATAGTCTCTCGCTGAAGCCACGTGGCGAATGTTCTGCAGTTGCGGGTTTGAGTGCCTACACAAGGCACACGGCTTATTTATGAGGCATACCAGCAGACAGGATGGACCAGGCTGCAGCATGCCATCACCCAGCCAAGACTTACCACAGTTAAAAGCACAGCGTTCAGAACAGTGAATACCAGTGGATCAATCGACCACAGCAGAACATCTCCACAGAAACATTACTGAAGCGAAGCTAGGACCAACCCACATAGCCCACATTACCAGATGCACCTAAAATATAGCCCAGCGTTGGTCCAGGCATACTTCTATCGTGCATATTTTGGTGTTTATCCAAGCTAAACACAAATTATTCCATTCAGCTAATTAACAAACCATTCCCAAGTCTAATGGATGTGATGGATAACGCTAAAGGGCAGTGGTGCTCAAGCAACCGCAGATATCAAAAGACATCAAAATGCTCTAATTTGGATTTTGCAGCCTTTCCAAAGCCAATAACATAGGCTCTTCTCAGATTTCCCAACGTATTGCTCATCATAAAGTGATCCTCTAGATAGGATTCTGATTATCCAGCTCTTTCTCAAGCAATGCATCACCACCTTGAGCCAAGCCAACAAATCAATCCAGAGAATGAGATTGCTCCTGAATGGCCAGCTGAAATTCATATTGCTGCTCATAATAGCATGAATTTATTTGTGGTTGAGGATATAGTAAGTTAAAAAGTGAAGGCAAAAACAGAAAAAAAAAAAAAAAAAAGGAAAAATTACCATCACAAATGTTTTTGAAGTGAAGACTCGGACATCGTCACTTGCTTTCAGTTTTTCGTTCCACTCACACAAGAACTTAAAATAAACTGAATGAACATATGCATTTAAAAGCCTTTGGCAAACACCATGTATTTCCTCCTCTATTGGGTTTGCTACTGTGCAACACTTCCTCCCCATTAATGAGCGTGCTGGAACGCAAAGCACACTTCCATGTGTGATTCCACATGTGCTTGCATTAATTATGAAGGTTTGTGGGGGATCCTTCACAGCGCTGCACAGTGTGATCTCATTAGATAGACACACCAGAGCTGCTATTGCATATGCCACTCTCTGTCAAGCACACAAATTATTAGCTTCCCATAAGGAGCCTGGTTGTTAATTGAATTTACATATGTTGCTGTCTCCACTTTGGTGCCCTGTGAGCGAGTCCACAGCTGACCCTCAAAGGTATGTAAACCCTAACTTTCTCCATGTGAGCATCCCCCCCATCACACACCTCAATTTCTTTCAGACTATGCGCTCAACATGATCAAAGAGTGAAGAAAAAGGTAACGCTATAATTATTTAAATACTGAAAAAATTTGAAGATAGAATTATTAAGTTGCATGGCATACAAACATTAACTGGATCTCAATATACCACATCCATTTACATGTAATTCAGGGCAAACTGCTGACCTCTAATTACACAACATGGATTTCACAATGTCTGCAGTCGGAGTGAACTACACAGGTTCTGCGTAGAATAGGACTGGCCTGGAAAACCTTATTTATTTATTATCATTGTTATTTCTGAACAAGCACACAAACACTCAAAAATAACATTGAAATAAACAAATTTCATACAAAACAATGTATAATCTTTCTGATATCTTTTTCCCTATACTGTCCTTTTCTTTAAGATTAATTTTCCAAAATAAAATATAAATATATAATTGAGTGCCTTTGCAAATACATAAATTAAAAATCGTGGCTGAACGATTAAATGATATTTGGTACTGAAATCATTTGCAAAACCAAATGCTTTCTTTAACTCGTGGCTGGAAGGATATGGTGCACCCAAATCCGTTTCATCTACTAGCCCTCAAGGCATGACTAACTGAAAAGATACAAAAATATCTTTAGTGCTGCTGTTGCGTGAGACGGCGGAGTAGGGTACAGCCATAAACATGCCTAAAAAGAACCCAAACAGCCACTTTACTGCTTTTAAATGCTTTGTCTTCCACATGGTGTCGATTTGAATCGTTGCAAAGGAGCTCATTTACGCATTTTAGACTTTATAGTCGCCAACTCACAGAAACCACACGACCATCCAAGTAAGCAGTTGCGTTTTTACAGCCTTTTGATTTCGCAATTGATTTTTTCCAGCGCTGTAAGAGTGCACAAACTCACTCACACTGTAAACTGTTGGAAGGATATTCTGAGGCATAGAAAGCGAGTGAATGATTAACCACATAAATAGCATGTATTTATACAAAGAAACAAAGATTTTAAACTTCCGTTTCCTCTCCAAAAGTTACTTAAACAAATCATATAGTTTCAATAAAGCTGACTTTCCTGTGTTCTTATGCACATACTCGCAGCTGGCTACGTGTAGGGGAAGCCCGTGAACCACAGGCTAAACTCTCCTATTCCCAGCCCTCATCCTCCACACTGCCTCAGATGGATATAACCACTCTGGGCCAAATCTCTGCGATCTCCCCCGCCTGCAAATCAGCTCCGAGCAGCCAGCCCACATTGAATACCTCAGGACAGATGGGCTCAGTGGCACACCTCACAGGAGGATGCTCATCAAATCCTCATCAGCGTAATTATATATTTCTGCACTAAATGTGGAAACAGTCACAATATTACTACACGGCACACTGCTGATCCAAGAGGAGAAAAAGCCACAGTTCTGGCCGCTCAAACATGCAGGTTTTACTGTTGAAAAGACGACGATAAAAATCATCTGCTAGGAAAACATTCGAGGAACAGGGTGGTTGGAGGTTTGGATGAGGACAGGAAATCTTGGACACATCATTTACCATTTTCCTTAGATGTGCATTTCTTCCTATAGCGAAAACCTATGGTCATGGACCTTAGTGCCATACCATTCTTATATGCCCTTAAAAGAGAAGAAAAGCATGCCTGAAGGGTTTTTTTTCTTCTAGACGTGAGCTCTGCTCAGCCATTAGCTTCCCACTTCCCATTGTCAAATATGGTCCTTTGAAGATTTTTTCTCCCTCCTTTCTTCACAGCACATTTCCTGTTTAGCAAGAACCACATGCTTAAGGCAAGCTGTTTTAGCACCTTTTCCAAGACACTCCTTTGCTTTTCCTTAAGAGCTGAAAGCTCAACCTCTTCTGCATGTTTACTGAGAAACACCTCAAGTCACATTATGGTTGTAATAAAGGGCATTTTTACAAACAATCCTTGTGAATTTAACAGAGTGGGAAAAGCGTCATGGCCGAACAGCCGTATAAGAAATTACCCTGGGCCTTGGCGTCACCAGACACAACAAGAAGGACTTCTCAAGCATATGGGGGACACATCAAACGCTGTCTCGCTTTAACCAGAAAAGGCCCAATTATAAGCCTTTCACATAGAGCAGGATTTACGAGTGCAACACAACCCACGTTAAGCGAAACTAAGGGGTGTAGATTTTATACTACAGTACAGCAGGCGCGTTTATGCCAGGAGACAGCACTTTCTGTCCAAGTGACATCGCAAATAAAGCTTCAGACATTCGTCCCATGTGTCTAATTAGGAATTTCTTTGGTGAATTCAAAAATGTTTAAAGCACAAATCCACCAACACACCATCTTTTAACTCATTTTTAGATCGCAGCAATAAGCAGGCACTAAAAGGTTTCTAAATGGTGCTCTTGAAATTCAGCTTAGAATGTGGTTGTGTGTGTGAAAACTTCTGAAATGTTTAAGTGAAAATGGTTCATTTTTTAACCCCCACTCCCCAAAAGTATGGGGGGGGGGGCATGTGCAGGGTTATCTCTATGGGGGATGGGGGCTCAGTTTAAGTTGATGTAGGGCAGTATGGATATTTCATGAATCACACACACTTCCTCAAAAACGCACCACCAGTCTTGTTACATATGGATTTTGTATCTAGTTAGTCTGGATTTTTGCTTTCATTGCCTTAAAAGTACAAACAATTAATACAGTTGTTTCAAATCTTCAAAAAAATCTTCAGAACCTTAATCAAATCTCTAACTCTCATCACTCTGCGTGTAAAAAGCAAAGCTGCATTCATGGCATTTCAGGGATGCTAGCTGGTCACGTATTGTTTCACATTGTGAGTGGAGAGCACAAAAGAGCTGGGAGGGGGCTAACCAAGGCTTCCTCTCTTGTGCTGGGGACAAAGAACCAGGTCTGTCTCGGCCCATGCGACGTGCTTTGTGAATGGACGACACAAAGAAACAACTGTAGTGGTCCACCAGCCACAGAGAGAGGGAGAGGCGGAGAGAGGGAGGAGATGGAGATTTGGTTTTTTGGGCCCCCAGCATAGGAGGCCAGTGAGGCATAGCCATGTGTGGTCCATTACCGCAGCGGCAAGCAGTGCAGACACACCCCTCTTTCCCCTCTAAAAGAAGAGTAGGGCCTGTAGCTCAGAAAAAGCCTGGTTAAAAACAGCAAAGCCTATTCATTAATCGGTGAGAGGACTATTGAGTGCAGAGCATGAGAGCTGAACTGCACAGCCACTTAAACTCCATCAGCAGAGAGGACAATAATGCTGACAGGTGCTATGTGGAGAAAGAGGGGAAAAAAGAGAATACAGATGTCTCTCTTGCTGAGTGTATACATCATGTAAGGGCACTGGATTCTTTCTGGCTTAAGAAAAATCTACGAGCAAACTATTCGATTTTATAATTATTGTGAAATTGAGTCACAATTTGCAATTATTGTTTTCTTGAACTCATATTACATTATATATATAAAATATTCAGTGAAGTCCTCATAGTCTCATTTCTCCAGAAGACGACCATCAACCCTTAGTCGAAGACTTCACTGAACATGCTGTTTAACTTAAAGAAGAATCAAAACAGTGTCAGGAATTTGACAAACAAAGACAAAAAGACCCACACAAACATTGTTAAGCCTATAAATCTCTACTTGAGGTTTTCTGGACATTTTAAAGTCCCCGACTTTGTGGCTGAACATCTCATAAATCTACTCCATCAAAAACACCAAAATGTGAAAAGGGGCACTTAATGCATACTCTAGAGCTCAAAGACAAACAGAAATACTCTGTGTTTCATCTGAACTTTCATTTCAAATCATGAAAATGAGTCTCTGAAGTGGGGGGGGGGGGACCCCAACGTGGCGTACGGCCTTTTTTGTAGGGCCTTCCTCCCAAATCCCAAAGCAAGAAGCAAACAGACAGGAACTCATCTCCTACACATCAAAAGCTCAAAGCTGTCCATGTTTTTCAAGACCATCCCAACAGCTGAAGCAACATGCGTCATCCCAGTTCTTCTCCCCATCCGGGTCCTCCGCAGAGCCAGGTCACAGAGCACAGGGCAGGAAGCCTTCGCTCAAAGAATTGGGGTTAGAGAGTGTGTGTGTGTGTGTGTGCGTGCGCATGTGCGTGTGCGTGCGCGCACGCGTGTGTGAGCAGCAGGAGATGAGGGATCATGTGGACAGGAAGGCGAAAAGGGCAGTGACATCATGCTAAGTCTTGCACAACAGGCTTACCGTGCTTAAACCAGCGGACTACAGCAGATTACTGGACACCACTGAAGTCGGTGAGGTCTGACTCCACACTCCCCAAATTCTCATTTCATGTTTGATTCATAAAGAAGGGTCATTATCAGTTGCTCTCAAACAGCCACTCACTTCCATATGCCCCATTCTAGTTTCCTGTATATAAGGCAGGCTGAACTGTACACAATAACCACACACACACATGCATATCATCAGCCTGTTACCAGCGCTGACAGATGAGCGTGTGTCTGGGATGTTCAAGTGTGCAGAACGGTGCAGTTCCATGTGGAGAACGCAAACAACTCATGCATGCAACTTCTGGTTGAAGTGAGGATCAGTAACAATGCAGCAGAAGGAAGCAAGTTTATGGTTACGTTTCTTCAAAGGAACTTGCAGGATGGTGGTTTTTTTCCCCCCATTCCCAACACCCTCCCAACAATGCAAAGCTTGCATCAATTACACTCTAAAAACTAAAGGCCTCAAAAAGGTTCTTCGGAGCGATGCCAGAGAATAACTCCCTTTGTTTCCCTGAGAACATTTTAACGGATGGTTCTTTAAATAATACAATACAGGGACCATTGTTTTCAACCTTGTCTATGGTTGCTTAACTTGGACGTCTTTCCCTATACTCAAGAAAAGAAGAAACCTTTCATCTTAAAAGACATTTGAATGAAACAATTGGATAGAAGTGTCCGGGTCTTAAGTACAAGGAGAAGCAAATTATTGCCCAGGGAAAATCTACCACACAAAACTGACGCAGCACATGGAGATCAGGCTGAAAAGCACTGGCATGACGTGGGAATTTTACAATATAAGATGGCAACACAAAGATACTGTACATACGCAATACATGTCGTGATATTATTACAATTTGGAGACTGCTACAAAATTCGAGGTACAAAAAAAAAAAAAAGTTTCCACATATATCAGACATGCTGCACTAAATCTAATTAAACAGAATGAATTATGAGCTGTTTGTATTGGAGCATGAAGGTGGTCAGCTGACTTCAATTACAGATGACTCAAAAGCATAGATGAAAAAACACCTTTAACCATTAAATAAATGATATTGCTTGCTTCTAAGCTGAATTGTTGTTTTCATTACTTAATTTTTCTGTCAGGTATTGGGACTGGACTTAAAATGGGAGCCCAAAACTCAATGAACAGGAAGCCTCTCATATATTCCTCAACAATATGCTAAAAAGCAAAATATGGAGAAATGGGAGGTGGGCTCCAGACTTTTGCACTATACTTTACACTGTTGTCATGCAAGGTTGCAAGGATTTTGCTGTTCATGGATCAGTTACAGATCAACCGCAGTGGAAGCATAAACCACCTTACCTTAACCTCAGTCGCAAGAACCTTCAATTAGATGAAAAAAGTCGTGTTACCCCAAATTCACTGGAACGATAACTTTCTTTGTTCCTTTTTAAGCCACTTTAGGTCTCTATCAATTAGAGACAGAAAGCATATTGCATATTTATTGTACAACCCAAACCTGGCTTTCAACATGCATTACTGCAGGAGAAGGAAAAAATGAACTCGAAGCTCATTTTAGAAAAAGTGTTCCACACTTGGTGAATCAGTGTTGACAGTGATATTCAACTGCTGTGCCTTTCACTTCTAAAACTGTCTAAACATTAGATTATCTTATCGTAAAGTTCAGGCAAAGAAGCAGTGGGGTTGTGTTCCTCTGAGCCAAGCTAGAGTAAAACATCATGAAATATTACCTCTTTCTATTGAGAGGGCCTAAAGCACTTGGACAGGGCTATTGGAGTGGCTCATTTGATCTCAGCAACACTTGATAAGTCCAGCAAGACTCTGCATTAATGGAGGATACCTAGCATAAACAGATTGTGGATCAGAGGAATGTTACTGCACCTTGGCACAAAGCTGAGCATTCTTAAGGAACCTCATTTCAAAATGTTCTGCCTGATCTGTTAACCGTTCATAACCTCCCACAGGCATGCGCTGAGGAGTAAAGGAACGGTCATGTGAAATAACCATTTTTTCATTCAAAATGCTGAACTGCAATGAGGATGTCTGACATCAACATTACATTAAATGTCACCTTCACCATGCACTGCCACAAATCAAATTAGGCAAAAAAAAAAAAAAAAAGTCTCAATTTAAAGTGAAAAAGTGAAAATGAAAGCGACAACCCTTGTCATTGTGAGGTCAAAGCACAGCAGACAATGAACCACAACGAAATTGGACCTCTGCGTTTTACCCATGCACCCTCAAACACCGTGCAGCAGTGGGCAGCTATTGAAAGCGCCCGGGGAGCAGTGACGGGGACGGCACCTTGCTCAAGGGTACCTCAGGGCAACCTATTGGGAAGGGGTTTGAACCCCGATCCGCCGATCATGCGGCCAACACCCTAACCACTAGGCCACCGCTGCCCCTTTAAACAGTGTTCTCAGCATTGACATTTTTTTTTTCCCCCATTTGAACAACACGAACAGTGACATTGAAAGAAGCGGGTAGTATCAAGTTGTCCAGACTGTTTTAAAAACCTTTTTTTTTTTTTTTAAATGGTTCTTGGCTTGAACATATGTATCTACTAATAACCTTTAAGAAACAGAGAACCTTTAGAACACATTATGTGGACGCATATCACATTTTAAAAAGGGGGCTCCATTCAAATATCCATAGTTCCACATTAATAATGCACATTCAAACAATGTCAATACTGGTGATTTATTCACTGTCATCCTGTAATACCCATATAATAATAGACTCAATGTACATTTCTTCAGATTCACCTTTTTTACAAGAAAATGGTTCTTTAAAAACCCACTAGTGAAAGGCTGTACATGGAACTAAACAAAAAAAAAACAAAAAACAAAACAAAAAAAAAGGATAAAAGCCAAAAAACCCAGTATGCGCCAATGTATCAACAACCACTGAATACAAATGGACTAGAGATAGCAAGATAAATGTTCAAGATAATGTCATTCTTGCAGACTGATTTTTTTTTTTGGCTGATTCCAATCCCTTGACTAGAACAGAAGTGCAATATAGGTCAAGCTCGGGCAAGCGGGAGGGCATTTGTGGGATGGGAGGACTTGAAAAGACAACAGGACAAGTCATTCTGCTTCTGACCGTCCCTCCCCCACACAACACTACTGCTGTTAGAAACCAAAGAGACAGCAAGACAAAAAAAGGCACAATGACCTGTAAACCCAGGCAGAAAATATTCAAAAGCTCTAGGCAGAGATTACATCCATACGTCACCCACTGGAGGGGCCTGTCAAAGAGATACTGTAATGCACAGATGAGTTTCTATTGACTCACAGGCTACCTGCAGTCTTACTTCAGCCTCACAATGAAATTTTTCATCTTTACTAGCACTAAGTATGTATACACACACACACACACACACACACACACACATACGAGCATATACACATTTTGATCTTTTACAGAAATGGTGAAGAGTGGTCTCGATTAGTACAAAATATTCTGATGCTGATCGACCAGCTGAGACTGGGCACTGTGAAGTTCAAAGCATTTGCTTCACATCATTTTCATACTCCGCTCCAAAATATGCATTTATCTTTGTAATGAACAGTTCATGCACTGTGGCTCTACCATGATATCCCTCTCTCTGGAGCTCTGGATTCCTACAGTCTGATCACAGCCCACGCCGACATCCTCAGTCACCTCAGAAGCAACTGCTCTTCCGTTTAATAGCATCTCATTTACATTTACTCATAAAAGCAGAGACACTTTTATTCAGACCTACTGATAAGTGAGGAACGGCATACAGGCATCAGTGCACCAAGAGCTTTACCTGAATTTTAAATGCCGTAAAATTAAAATAAAAAAGTGCAGCATATAAGCATTTGGTAGCTTTTTCCACCATCTGGGCACCAAATATGAGAACCGGACTGAGATTGCCTCGTGTGAAGGGATGGCAATGTCAGATGATGCTACATAGTGATCAAGAAGGAAAGTTAGCCTGTATTAAAGAGCTTAAATAGCTGGGAGCTGATCCCAAAGTCACTCTGTAGATAAGCATTAGTGACTTGAATTTGATTCAGGCAGCAATAGGCAGCCCGTGAAGCTCAGGGGTAATGCAGTGACATGAGACCTATTTGGCTGACTGGACACCAGGCGTGCCACTGTGTTCAGGGTTTCACTTTGCATGACGGGAGACCTTCTAGCAAAGCAGTAATCAGGACAGGAGATAAGCAAGGCCTGTAGCAGGAGATAGGTGGCATACTGAGTCAGGTACAGCCTGATATCCCTTTCATCGTATAGAGCAAAGTGACGAAGTGAAAAAAGACAACTGGTAATAAATCATGAGTTTTTCACAACCTTGGATGAGGAGAGAGATGAAGAGGGCGATGTTGTTAGACACAGACTAACTAGGTTTAACAGCAGCTCATTCTTAGAAATATTTAGTTGAAGATAGTGTTCCTTCATCCATGTGGAGATATAAAAGAGGGTACCCCGTGGAGAGCTGATGTCATGTCCAGTGAGGTAGGACTTTAACCAAGAACACATTTTGTCTGAGATGGCAATTTGGGGAAGTGTGGATCGCAGAATGTTATGGTTTACTGTGTCCAGGGCTAATAAGAACTGGAGATTAAGCTGCAGCTGTTGCTGATCTTTGAGCCTCTATCACAGAGAGCAGTGCAGTTTCGGTGGAGGGTTGGCTCTCAAAGCCAGATTGATTTGAGATCAAGGAGGTCATTATGTGAAAGAAACCCTAAAATCCACTTAAAAACCTCTCATTCTATAGACTTTGATAAAAATAGAAGCAGCGATACTGCGCAATAGTCCTCAGCTTGACCAGGGTTGAGAGAATGTTTTTGAGCAAGTGTATCACTTGAGCCTCTTTCAATCTCACTAATGCATGAACATCACAATCACGGAATGTGTGCTTCAGATCCCAGAACTAAACTCTGCATTTAAACCTGAGGGTAAGACACCAGTAAGCACTTCTACTGAATCCTGCTGAAACACTGGCCAGTCCAGCAGTCTTGGGCTGAAGCTCCTTCCCCTATAAATGAACCATCTCTGACCATCACATGGATGTTTATTACCATCCGAATCAAAAATTTAAAAAAGTGATCCACCTCAGTATTTTTATACATTACTGCAAAGCTATTGTATATTCCCTTTTTTAAAATTAATTCACTGTTTTTTTGTTTGTTGCCGAACCCTGGAGCCTACAACACTGCAGGACTGCAGGCTACAATGTGAGAAAACCTCAGTGACCGATTACTCGGGATGAGGAGTAAATCTGATGTGAGCTCAGTGCTTGAAAGCTTCAACATCAAGTCCAACTACTTCTCTGACATTTTCTCCTTTTCTGCCACCATCGCTCCAAGCAGTGCAAACCAATAAGGAACCCTCTGCCCACATTAATCATCTGGAAGTTTTTACTTTCATCGGAAAAACATTTATCAGCACTTTGGTCTTCTGTAATACATCAGTCTGAGGTCCCATCTGATGATTTTGCATTCATGAGGGCACAAAACGGAATGATAATGTAATCTCTTCCCTTAAAACTGAGCCGCATCGGGCTTTTGATTTCAGAGCGCACTTTATCACTATGTCACTGAAAAGTTGTATTTTAAGCATTTTTTTTCTCTCATATGCCTATTACCAAGTGGAAAACGAGGTTTCAGTTTCTCTGTCTCGCCCTGTTTCTCTCACATTATGCCCACTTTACCTCTTCAAATGAGCTGAATGTGTGTGGCACTGGACAAAAGTGTACCTGAAAACTAAATTTCATTCAAAACGGCTAATTTGTAAAAGAATAGATATAGCTGAATAAGCCAAAGACTGGATAGATTCAGAGTAATTTCTAATACACTTTCTGAAGTACCATTGACAGCTTCGGAGTAATCAAAATCCCTTTCATGAGGACAGGTTTACCACACTCTAAATCAAAATGACAAGAGAGGCCAGCATTAAAGTGCATGGGGCACAGGAGTGATTTTGCTGCAGTGGAGCTGGCACCACATCAATGCAGGGTGCAGCCTAGACCTTTACTCTTCCTTTCAATGCGAATGGAACCGTGCCTTCTAAAGTCATTATGCTACTTTAGCTATTACTACTGTGGGATACACACTAAGCTCTCTCAAGACTAACCCTTGCTAAACCTTGACTTAAGGGTCACATTCGTATCTTGCCGCTTGAATTGATACAGGGCTGGAAACGTATCCACCTTAATTTCTTAGCAATGACATAAGCCTTGGCTAGAACCAAAATGTGACTGGAATTATTTTTGCTTATTTTGAATAGACATTTTAAATGGCCTTTAAATGGAAATTTTAAACCAGGTGAGTTCGTATTTAGGCATATTTAATACTATATAACATGTATGTATTTTTATGTTTTTTTTTTATGTAGATATGTAATTTTATTTTTGTCTGATTAGCAGAAAAACACACCCTGGGACAGCACATAATGCAAGGCAAAAAGAAAAAAAATCCACCATCATCACGTCTAAGCTACACCGAACGGTTCATTACAATGATGTGAAATGATTGGAGAAATACTACATTAACACACGTTTCTAGTACTTTTTCCCTACCGCTATTAAAAGGGTACCATTTTGGAAATGAAGGGTTTCGTTACAACAGTGATAAAATCTGTGTGTTGGGTAGCTGTAAATCAGATTTTTTCTTTAAAGCTTCCTTTAAAACAAATCCCAGGATATGTTGTGTAAAATGAGCTGGGGTGGAAAGGCGTTACACCTTTCTCATACCAGACATTATTTCACTGAGCAATGCCATGAAGGCAGAGAACACAGAGCTGAGAGGAGCTGGACGGGGAACTACTGGAAGCAATTAATAGCTTTTTATGGCAGTTCTCCTTCCAGCTGTGCTGTAGCCATGAGCCCACTGTAATACAGGAATGTTAAACAAATGGCTTGCCCAGGAACAGACCATACATAAGTAGCTAAAGTAAACAGCTTGATTCTGGACAGAGCTAAACATCTATTATTGGACTTTTTATCCCCCCTAGTGTTACCAAATACTAGGGTGTCTCATGTGAACTAAATGAAGCATGGCCTTGTCTGTCAAGAGGTGGTAGGGATCGACCAATAAAAAGAACAGAGGAGCAAGAGCGCAGTAAGACCTCTGAGCAAACACTCAACAGGAGAGTTTGGGACAATAAAGCAGCTCTTTTACACGTGTTTGTATGTCCCAGTGTCCACAGGACCACCTGTTTACAGCAGATCTGTTAAAGACAGGTTGGGAGGTCTGGGGCAAGACTCATCCGACAGGAATTCACAGCAGTAAATTCGCTCTAGGATATTACAGATGTAAGCTTGTTAAAACAGAGAGAAAAGTTAAAGTAGATAGTGTGGAAAGCCTCTTCAAAAAAGCAAAAGTTATGTTACTTTGGTTTAAATGAAATGATAGAATCTGTCAATCATACAATTACTGAGTTAAACATAAGAAAATGGAAATCCACTGAAATCCCAACAATTCAATAAAATCTTTACCCAGAGGAACAAGTCTGGGAAATGGCAACTGTTATCCCTTGTCAACTAACTGATTCCTACTAAGCTGTTGTTCATGGACAGTGAAATATTTCAATTCCTGTGAAATGAATAACATGTTTCTACAAATTAATGTCAAGAAATCACGTAAACACGTGTCTAGGGTATGCAATAAATTAATCAGCAATGAAATTAAATATTGAACTATATCTAGCTGCAAACTAAAGCGAGGGTGCAAAAACTCACTCTTACACAATAGAACAGTAACTCATGTATTATGAAGATTAGCCTCACTACATATGAGGCCAGAGGCAAGATAACATTATTAACTATTAAAGCTTCTTAATGTGGAGCATTATTCTTTGCAGTGACTTACTTTTTGCCTTGAGTGTGACTCGCTGTGTTTCAGACCGTTTCCAAAAGCAAAGACTCCATTGTGGCCTTCCATGTTCTACACATCACGCTCTACTGCTGACCATGTTGTATTCAGAGATGATTCACAAATACAGACTTACACTTAAGAGCAGCACAATCTATGATAACGATGACTCTCTTTAGTTTTAAAGTACAGCAACTTTAGCCAAGTAACAGTTTCTTCACAAAAAAGGAGAGAAAGCAAACAGGATTTATGCTTGGCTTCTGAAAAACTGGTGATGCAAAAGAAACCAAACCAAGAGAGTGTCTCCAATAATGTGGTTAAGGGCAGAGCCAACAAGCATTTATTACTGGAACAATCTAACTAGCATGGCTGGATTTAGGTGCTGGAAGAATCCCACAGACAAATGATAATGAGATCTTTGCACAGGAGAAACAAAGCACACCACTACAAAAATCATTAATGTCAAAAATCATCGCTGTAGATGAAAAGAGCTGCAGTAGCTGAAAGAATAAGCCTGACTAAAAGGGTTTCCTTGGCGATTAAGATTGAAATAAATCTGAACGCAAAATTCACCAGGACAAGCTCTTGAGAGGGGCCTATAGAGCAAATTCAGGTGAGATATAGCATCATATTGCGTTGTTAAAGTACTTTATCACTCAAAGCTTCCAGCCCTTTAACAAAGGCTCACATCAAACAGACATTGAAAATATGAGTGGAAGACAGTTCGGAAGAGACTGATGCCCTAAGCCTGGCTGCTTTTCAGAGCTTACTCAAGGTTATTTTCCATGCAGGAGCTAAGCTTCTTTCACCAGGATACCAGAGGACTTCCTCAGTCAAGCTTTCTTTCCTGCCAAGTTATTCTGGCTAATCTGACAGGGTAGTTTATTCACTTCTGATCATTACACTGATTACAAACACAGTTACAGAGCAGAGCAATAAGCATAATGAATGCATAGTGAAGGAAAAAAAAAAAAAAATTATATATATATATATATATACACATACACACACACAGTACTGTGCAAAAGTTTTAGGCAGGTGTGAAAACATGCTGTAAACAAAGAACGCTTTCAGAAATATAAATAATGATTGTTTATTTTTATCAATTTACAAAATGCAAAGTGAGCGAACGAAAAAAAGAAAAATCGACATCAAATCAATATTTGGTGTTTCTACCTTTTGCCTTCAAACCAGCATCAGTTCTTCTGGCCCCCACAGAGCCCTGATCTCAACATCATCCAGTGTGTCTGGATTACATGAAGAGACAGAAGGATGTGAGGAAGCCTACATCCACAGAAGATCTGTGGTTAGTTCAAGATATTTGGAACAACCACAAGCCAGTTCCTTCAAAAACTGTGTGCAAGTGTACCTAGAAGAATTGATGCTGTTTTGAAGGCAAAGGGTGGTCACACCAAATATTAATTTGATTTAGATTCTCTTTTGTTCATTCACTGCATTTTGTTGATTGATGAAAATAAATGATGAACACTTCCATTTCTGAAAGCATTCTTTGTTTACAGCCTTTTTTCCACACCTGCCTAAAGCTTTTGCACAGTACTGTATATATATATATATATATATATATATATATATATATATATTATATATATATATATATATATATATATATATATATTTCAGATTATATTAGTATATTGTATTAGTAGTTATTGTATTAGTAACATAAGAGAAATGGTTCCACTGATGTGATATGGTTCTGATGTTAAGCACAAATCAAATGCACAATTATGACTGGATTATTTATTTTAGTAGGATAAATGTAAATCCAAATCTCCTCCGGGATCAATTAAGTGTCTATCTTGATATCTATTTAAAAGCCAAAAGCAATACCAGGGACTGTGCTTCTGGCATCTGCTGATAATATTGACTTTTCTTTTCTAATATTGGGAGACAATACGACAAGACTTCATACACAATAGAAAAGTATACAGATCTACTCCGAGACTTTCAAATAAATTTGCGAATGCCAGCTTGATTGAACCTTTTAATTAAAGCATAAGCAGGATTCACCAAGTAAATGAAAACCGGAAAATCATGTTAATATTTAAGAGATTCTACTTTTCACTCTTATTGTAACACTAGAAATACTTGAAATGTTGAAATAAAAGCATTTAAACTAGTGGTTTCAGAATTCTAGACAGCACTGCCCATTATCAAATAAATCCTATAGAGACAAAGTCTAAAAAGTGAGAATGCTGCTTTTTTCCCCCCACATTAAATTTCAACAAAATCCTCACGGTATGAATTTTTGAAGGAAAATATCTGTTCTGACAGCACATTCCTTTTATTTCTTTTGTATCTCACAAAGTCTAATCACCACTTCTGCATCAGTGGATCATCTCACTGAGCCTCAACTGAAAAGGAGAAAGAGAGAGACAGAGAGAAGTCCCATCGTCCCTGCTCTGCCGAGTGCATTCCTGAAGCTGCACCCTTATTAAAAATTCAAGTCACGCAAAGTGGGTTAAAACCTCACACAGTAGGCACATTCAGTGCAGCCTGGCGGCTGCAGGCGCAGACCAACTTCTGGGATTTGTGGCTGAATGCGGATAATCTTGGCACACAATGTACTGCATCTTGCTGTTCAGTTGGTGCCAAATCCATGCCATGGAAACCAACAGAGGTCAAAAGGACCAAAGCCTTGCCGAGTCTTTCCACCATTCTGCCCTGACATTTGTGAGGCAATGCAGCGTTCAAGCCTGATCAATAAAGCTGTAAAAAACAAAGTGCAGGCAGAGCAAAGGCTTCAGATAAGATCCTCATTCTATCGCATGCCTGCTACAGCAAGCAGGTTGTGGGTCTTTATCTCCAGTGATGAGGAGATACAAGTGTGGGAAAGATTTGTGCACCCAGCTCCTACTAGACCACTTCAGAAAACCATTCAGAGAGGATGAGTGGACTAAAGCTCTGGATAAATCTCCTTCACACGTTAGCTGTTCTTTACGAGGTGCAAAGTGGGACGTTCTTTTACTGCTCTCCTCCTTTCTCCACAATTCACTCTGGTAAGAAAGTCTAAAAATCAAAGAAAATACATGTATGTGGGTTTTACGATTTGAAAAGTGTCAGAGCAATTGACCAAGCACTGTTTTGGCTGCGAGGCTTATTGCTGAGAGGCATGGCTGCCAGGTATGGCGAGCCACAGCGAATGAAAACAGAAGATCTGGATCGCTCTCTCTCCAGCAAAGTGGCTGGCTTTACATTTTCTTCTTCTAGCTCACTAAGCAAAACCACAATATACATTCTTATAGCAATACTTCATACTCTTGAATCCAAGGTCATTGTGCATTACAATTTCTTTGTTTTACTTTTTCAGCATCATGACTTTTTCCACTCCAAGAGACCCAAACACTGAGAGAAAACAGGAACAAAACTCATTTTTACCAAGACAATAAAAAGTCTATTTCTTGCAGTTCTCTGTAAAGGAGATACCGCAGTGAGATCATGTACAATAGGGGTGCATTTACTCTAAACATTACTAAAATTACTGCACAATGGACTATAGAGCTAATAAAACACTGTCCAGATACATATGGACTGCAGCATACATCTTGAAATGACAGACAGTTAAAAGAAATATACTGCTCTTTCTTGTTCTGGCGCTTAAAAGCCACATGCCATAGTTCACTGTATGGCAATAAAACCAAAGGACTTTGCAGAAATATGGACTCTTTTGTAATGCTAAAGTCTGAAACACTAGCCACAGCGCATCAGTGGCTCTGCTATATATTGTCTATCAGTTTAACTGGTCGCTTTGAGGCTTTGCAATCTTCTAAACATCAGCCGTCATCCCCACCCTCTTCTGTCGACTGAAGCTCCATCAAATCAATTACCAGAGCCTGTACATCATTGGAGGCCACGGCCAGCCCAGATGGAATTATCTTTCATTAAAGGCTGCAAACTGAATAAGCCTGCTGAATAAGACTGCAATCATTTGGTTTGCATTTTGCAGGGCATAGCACAGACAACGCTTCTGCCCCATAATTATCTTCTACTTCTCCCATAAGGGTGGGTTAGTAAGACGTACAGGCATTTAGGCACTTGGTCAGCCACACAAACCTTTAATGTACATTATTTTCTGAGCACAGTCAATGTCTTAAAATCTAAATGTTTCAGCTTAGTTTCCCTTCATCAGCACAAAGGGCAACAGAAACGTCTGTATCTGTTACAGGAAAGTGCATAATGGACATGTCATGCAAATAAAAAATTTTTTAAAAAAAGCATTATTACCTTGGATCAAAATATGGGACATGATGATGAATCCAACAGCATCGAAGAACATGAAGGGAAAGAAGAAGAAGAAAAAAAAAAAAACATTAGAAAAGCCATAAACATTTCCATGCCTACAACACACGATCTCTGCTGCAACTGACTAGCTTTGCTATGGCAAATTAAATTAGATCCTGTGCAGGAATCACTCCTAATTACCACCATGTCCTTGACATAGCTGTGGGTGTATTGGACAAACAGAGCTTTTGTCCTTTATCATTTATCTTGAAGTGCTTTTGTGTCTTTGTTGAACACTGTGCGAAGGCGGGCCAGAAGATCACTAGCCCCAGGCAGGCCAATCACTATTAAACTGGGTTAGAACACAGACAGTGCTTCAGTTCTTCAGCACTGCTGATGGCCTCTGGATCAGTCACCACACACGCAATCAGGGCCAATGCTAGAGGACTGGACAGGAACAAAATCAACCCGGTTTCAACTTTGTTGCTATTGATTCATCGTTTACAATTAGGAAATTGAGGACAATGGATTAAAAGCCTGGACCAAAGAGTTTATTGAGGTCAGCAGCGTTGATTGCCTCTTTTGATCAATATAAAGCAAAAAGACAAAAAAAAGTAGATAAAGCACTGGCCACCAGCCAGGTTAACAGCTAATGGGTCTGACCTTCAGCATCCTCCAGCGACCACTTCAGCAGTGGCCAGAGCAGGCCATTTACTCACATTAATCACTCTAACTAAAGCATACAGAGCATAAAAACAACACACACTTTCTCTACTGATCCACGTTTCTACAGAAATCCACATGTCCAGAAATGAACAAAAACAAACTGGGCTCCATGTTCCTCAGCAGATGGGAACACACAACTGGCAGTTGTCTTAACAGTGAAGTAAGTCTAAATACTGTTCTTGTACTAAGAAACAGACACAAAGCATCACGCTCAATAATGAGAGCTGGTTTTAGCGGCTTTTAAACATTTGAACCTTTGTCTTGCCTTCACACAACAACTGATTCTGGCATGCAGCACCCAGGCTGCAGCCAAGTCAGCAGCCAATCACACTATTGCCTCTTCAGTGCATCATGGATCTTTGCGATTAAAAAAAGAATAGAAAGAAAGCAGATTCTCCACAAAAAAAAAAAAAAAAACCTGATGTTACGATCCAAAATGTGTCCGCTGGAATACTTGTTTTCATTACATAGTTCCATTTTTGAGCATTGCTTCAATGAAAATGTGCAAACCTGCTCAAATATAAGAGCTTGGTGATTTATGTATGGTAATAATGCAGTGCTTTATCAAACCTTACGAGGTATGTGAAGTAGAGACACTTGGCGTAAATCACCGCAATAGCATGTTTGTACAGATCATGACAGATTATGTGTTAGAACTACAATAAAGTACACGGTCAGCAGCCAATAGTCCACAGCCAAAGCTGACATGAGGTCAGAACACTTCTGTCAACATTTACACAGCAATTTTTGCATCTTCCTCAACAAAAGAAATAGAAATAGAATGACAGGACAAGGGGAAAGAACATGCCGCAAAACATAACAATCAACAAGAAATTAGGTTTGAAATTACAGCACAGGTAACAAAGGCGATTCAAATGTGAACTGCATGCTAAAATATACATGATTTAAATGCTTACCACTGCAAGAAGCGTTAGAGAAAGCTTGCCTTTCCTTCAAGTCTAAGAAGATTTTCTTTTAGAACTGAAGGATTATGGGAAAAGCACAATGACAGTGACTGGGGAATTCATAAGAGGCTGCAAGGCCTTTATGGAAGGGGCTTGTCAGTTCATGTTCAGCTTCTACAGCTGGAATTGCTTGGGCAGGGTCTTAATAAATTTACTCGCTCTCCCCAAACAACCTCCGGAGAGGGAGTCAGCATTGCCCTTTACAAGACCTGTCAGAGAGCCTCGTTTTTCTCACTAAGGCCAGTCAGTTATGCCTTGTAAAATACTGACCTCTGACATTGAGGACTTTAGCAACTTCTTGCATTGCAGACATCATGGCTTGCATTGCTGTAGATGCCACTGTCAAACTCACAACACCTCATCATCAAAACAGCTGCATATTAAGGAAAGCTGCATGTTTTGTTACCTTCAGTCTGAACCCTGTAAATCTCACATTGCCCATGTCACACTCTTCAGCAGTTTGGACACATGACTGCACAACACGTTCCACCCTTGTGAGCTCCAAGCCTGTGGCGATGATGATAAGGATGTTTCTTGACCTGTTCTGGTTGCTTTCTAAATGCAATTATGCAGTTCCATAAATGGAAGCCCTCCAGTGGGCATGGATGTAAATCACAGCAGGGGTTTAGCATTTTGCCTGACCCCTCTGCAGGGGCGCAAAGTATAATCTAGTTCCCTCTCAGCACTGGTCTACAACAGCTACTGTCTACCTGCCATGAGTCAGCCAAGTACTGAAAGCATCTAAACAGACTTAGCAATGAACATTGTGCTGCGTTTAAGATCACTGAATTGCTCAAAGTAGAGAACACCTCGAAAACGGGGATAAAAAGCAACTTGTTAAAGGGCTTGAACTTTCAATACATTTCAATTACATCTTTGTAAAAATCTCAAACCATGTTATCAGTAGTTTGTAGTTGCTTAGCAACATAAAGGTTGAATATTATAGTCATATCCATGATTATGAGACATGCTGTTTCTGTTCTGCTGAGTTCAATTCATGCGTGCTTGTATTTTACAGCAAATTCCAACTGGGCCCCAAAATATCAGATTTGAGCAAGAACCATTTATTTTATAAGATATTAAAAAGGTCAGATAATGTCAATTGAACATGCTGGTCCCCTACTTAATATACCTATTTTGGCAGTAGCAGAGTGACCTGTATAAAACAGCAGTAATCACCAGGTTTGTGTTATCAGTTCCAGTGCCATTTTAATGCCGCTAGTCAGTGCATCTTCCCTAAAATTGTGATATCACTGGGCCAGCACAAACTATTTTAGTCCATTAAATGTCTATTAAATGCTAAATATCCCAGCAGAAACTCAGAGAATTTAAGAATCTGAATAAAATGTGTTTGTTTCCTGGATTTATTGATGTGTCAAGAGAACACTTTACAATTTTGGCCCCTATTTTTTGCTCCATTGATCAATGTTCATTAGGTTTCTAAAGATTCCTACTTGTTACCTTTTGCTAAATATTCCTGCCCTACACACTCCTTTTACCCACCACAAAATAATGGATCACAAGCAGGATCTAAGCAGTACAGGAAGTAGAACCAACATTAACAAAACAAACAATTATTAAACCCAACGTTCTGAGCATTATCCACTTAAGACCATTTTGGTACAAGAATGACATACATTAATTGTTTAATAAATAGCAAAATACAACATCTGTACAGCATGTGAGCAAACATTCAAAACCATCATTAGTCATTTTGAATCCCTCCTGGATATTTAGTTTAGAGCATAGATGTTTTCATCCTAGCCCTTCCTTGGCAGGTCAAATTACCTTGTGCAGCTGACTAGCCCCTTCTAACAAGTCGCAGGCAAAAGACAATCTCTGCCAAGCAGATGATTAAAGCACTTTAAATTGAGGTGAACCGCTGATATTAACCATTGACAAGCGTTCGATGAGCTGGAAACATGATACTGTGAAAAGCCATGGGCTCCAGAGACTTCTAAGGATATGAGTTTCAGTAGAAACTGTTATTTCAAAACAGCCATTTCCATCATAAATCAGATCCAGTCTAAGTAAGACAAATTTCATTCAGAGCTGTTGATGCAACACAGAAGCCATCCATGACTTAAGGTACTTCAAAGCACCTGGAGCATCACCCTGAGCGTAATTACAAGGAGGGGACAAGTCAGGCTGGTTGAAGTAAAGGTGCACAGTGATACAAGAAGACATTAAAGCTCATACACTTACACGGTTGCAAATCAAGAGGCTTTATGGATGAATAATGTCTTCTTAAAACATGATGCCAGCACTGCTGCCAATGGACACCACTGAATTGCCTAATTGAGAATATACCGTATACTACAAACTACGAAATGACCAAGGTAGGAGGAACGGCTCCAGCAATGACATGCGACTTTGAGTGAGGTGGCTGTCTTGTGTGAGGAGCATGGTAATTTGCAGTTGAGACAATCTAATTGTAAGGGTGTTTTTTTTTTTTTTTTTTCTCCTACATGTCTCAATAGTGCTGCTTTAGTGCTGAATGCCTTTCCCCACTCTGAACCAAAGCTGGCACTTTCACAGAGATGACATCAACTGAGGAACCCGAGGATGCAACTGGGAAAAGCTGAAGAATTCAAGGTCACCGCACTCTGCCTGGAAAGAGTGCTGTTTTCTCTTGGGGTCTTTTTAAGCTTGCACATCACTACGCAACTTGTGATGGAAACATGTCCTCCGGGTCCGGTGGGATCACAATGCTCTTTCTTTTCTCAACAAAGCCTCCCGTTTTTGGCTAGCTGCCTGCTGAAACTAAACGCAGGATTTGATTACATTTCCTTCAAAAAAAAAGCTTGTGATTGCCTGAGATCTCAGTCTTTGCTCATGTCAGGCCATTACGATGCAATTAAAGACACATTTAGCAGGCAAACATTTGAAAGTGGGGGCCTACAGCCTGCCAATTTATCTGCTCCTGCTGACATCCAGTATCAATCACAGAGGCAATTTACACTCACATGTGCATGCACCGAAACACACACACACACACACACTCTTTGTGGCACAAAGTGTGGGCGAGAAGCATCTTTCCCATAAACTATTTGTAACCTTTTGCAGAAAACAAAAAGGTCACCCCCACAAAGAACCAGACGGCTACTAAAGCCATATCACTGCACTAGTACACAATGTGCCAGTAAAAATCCTGAGGATCTCCTTAAGTCTAAAGATGATCATTAATTTGTTTATATTATATTGGATCATCCACTGCAGAAATAAAAGTCATTCCCACATAAAGCAAGAAGACTACTAACGTCATTTCTCTGGTACAATGTGTCAATCAAAATCTGCTTAATGCACACATTTTAGGGATAATAACTCAAACAGAACTAAGAAATTAAGTAAGGATTTAAAATGGTTGATTTAAAATATTTTGAATAAAAAAAATTTTAAAAAATTAACAAATAACTTCATTACTGACCACACTTTCAAAATGGTCTTATTCCAATGATAAACATGAGAACAGTGCAACATGACGAACAAAGGGTTCAAGGAGTTCATCTCCCAAAGTGCAGCTGCAAAGCTTTTTCCATCAAAAAAGCCACAGAGAGCAAGCTGGACCCTCCAAAACACTCCAAAAGCCCCAGAATGAAGCACTACCGCCACGTCTGCTATAATCAGACCAGTCGATCAAAGAGAGTGGCAGGCGACCCTCATTAGAGACCCCAGAAAGGTCTCCTAAATGAGCTCTGATGAGAGGGCATGCACGCAGTTTAAGCAGTTCCTGAGTGACTCTGTGACTCTTTGTTTTAAAAGAATTCTCGCTCTGATGAGAGCTGCTTACAATAGCTGTGAGGAGCTCAATCTTCTAGCAGTAACTCTAACTGTTCAAAACCGCAGTGCATTACAGCGGTTTCATTTGAACTGTTTCTAATTAGGCAGGATGAGGTTTTCGCCATGGGACAAGCAAGCTGTTTGTTACCTCCGCTCTTCTGGAGTAACTTAACATGTATGATCATGGGAAGATATTACGGTTATCTGCCATCTTTTCCGTTCTAATCCACCAGACAATAGTTAGTGTGTAGGGGCCACAACAAAGATGTAGTTCAGTGAGAACGTATGCTGTTTTCCCCTGTCCCCAAATATAAACAACCTGGAAACACTGCAAAAGTTTAGTGATGTGAAAGTGAACACCACGCAGCAGAAGACCTGTTTATCTAGAGCCCAGGGAGCAATGTTGGGTTACCCTTGAGCAAGGTACCATTCCCAAGGTAACCTACTGGGAAGGGGCTCAAACCAATGACTTGCAATTATGGGGCCTAAAGAATGATATACTGGTGAAGAAGAACTTAAGAATGCATACAAGTGTCAGTGCAATATATCAGACATAACTTGTTATGTTAGCCTGTAGCTACAGTGCTGTACTTAAGAAGCTCATTATAATTTTTGAAAATGATTGGCTACTTTTGGGGCAAAACTAATTTAATTCAACTGAATTTGTGCTTTTAGTTCACTATAATTTCCAGCATTGGCATTTTTTTGACCAATGCTGTCAATGCCTGACATCCTAATAAGTGTGCTTGCATTTCTTTTTTAAACTTCTAACATCGTGACCAAGAGGAAATGCAAGTCTGTTACATTAATTGACACATGTTCTGCTCTGCTAAGCATGGCATGTAAAGCATATATTTACACTGTCAAAAACGTCCAATGAGGCATGAAAGACCTCTTTTAAATCACACTCACATCCTCTTTAGTTGAAAGATGAAAATCCTACTGTGTGTGATTTTTCACAGAACAAACGCAAAAACCCACAAGTGCATGAGCTCAAGGGTGAAGAGAAAATCCCTCCAGCTCTGTTCAGTCAGGGGCGCAGACCTACAAAAATAGGTTAGCAGATGAGAATTGATTACCTTTGAATTGCACAGACATAGCTGAAGTTCCTGAGTCAAGGCTCTGTCCATCACTCACTGGACAAGGCCAGCGAGCCCCTGCCGGTACCAAATCTGTCTGAAACTGACCTAACCAACCAAAAAAAAAAACTCACTACAGATGATTCTCCAGTGTGGAGCCATGTCAGCTCAGACATTCCCTTGGAGGCAAAAATGGTGGACAAGCCTGTCATGGGTTTAACATGATCCCTGTTTTACGTGGTGGGTGAATGATTGTCACACTGTAGGCACCTCAGGCTGAGGTAAGCATCTGCACAGGGAGCAGAGCAAGCTTAGTTTGCAGACTGCCCTTCATATCCGCAGCAGCCAGGGCACAGGAATGAGAGAAGGCTAGAGAAATGAAAAGAAAACATGGATAAAGAGTTTAGGAACGACAAGCTTCTCTGGTTACAGTCCTTCATGTTGAACATAACCACCAAGAGCTTGCTGTAGTAAAATGAACAAGCTTTAAAATAGACCATTTCTTGCACAAGATCCAGCCAGAACACATGAGATGCCTTGCCCCCATGATGAAAGACAGAAAGGTCATGCAAGTGGGTGAGGATTCTTACATTCCTTTCAAAGAGTGATACATTGCCAACAGGTCTACCCATAGAAAGTAAACTGGAGTTGGCTGTTGAGGAGCTTGGGAAAGGAGGGGGATGAAAACAGCCAAAGTGCAGGAGCAAAGTGTCCATAGAAATAAGTGTCAGCATCTCACACCACAATCATTTGCTTATTTAATTATTTCCCCCCAACAAGACATAAATGTTCAATTTAAGTTGTAAATTAAACAATATTAATTTGTTCTAAAATAATTCAGACATGCTTCTATTTGTATTTTGGGTTTTCTATTTGATTTAGTAATGTATGGGACCGTTCTGAATTAAAAGAAATACACATTTTCTACATATTTAATTTCATAAAGATGATTTATTATTATATGCTTCTTTTGGAAAAAAGCCAAAGACTACTCAAATGACTACAGATTTGATTCAATATTATGATCAATGTCAATACATTTTTAAAATGTTCAGATTTGGTGCGGTTGAACTGCCAGCTTCAGGTGGAGTGCATTGATGGCTTTTTCCATCCGAAACAAAAAGGTCTGGTTTGGTCAACAAAAGAGAGACGTCTACTGACAGCAGTAAGGTTTTGAAAGGGTTTTACACTTATTATACTCTCGTAGCCCAAATGTGGTCAATCACTACTCTCCGTAGGTAAAGTATCTTTAGTTTTGTAGTGGAGACATGAGGCTAATGTAGTGACAAGTCAAGACAACCCCTTTTTAATAGGTTTTCCAAAAATACCTTTAGCAAATTTTATATACAGTCCTTTAAGTCCTGTAAAGCTGATAAAATGCAAATTCAGTGTAACCATCAACTGCTCATATTTCTGAAGAGGAAAATGCTGCAGGATGCATTTAAGAGTAGAGGTGACTGCGTGTGCTCGAGAGATTTGCTTTTTTATTAGATTTTAGCTTTATTAGAAGTTTTAAAACCCTTCTGTTGGCTGAAAATGCTGAAAATCAGAAAACCTTTCAGAGATGCTTTGCAGAGTTGGGAGTAGCAATATAAAAAGGATGGAAGTTGCTGCCCCGCTTCAGTGTCATCAACCCTGGCATCCCTTTAGATACGGCATTCAGAAGTTTGCAAACAAACACCAGACATTCTTGCTCAGCATTGCTCAATCAAAAAACGGGTTTCCATCACCTCCATCCAGAACTTACTTGCTTCATTCGTATGCAAAAAAACTAAATCATTACTTTTTTCCAATTTAGAATTTTTTAATAAAACATTTAATTAAAAAAGAAAAAGAAACTAAACTTCTCACTGGCACCTCCGGAGTGGCACTGTGTTGGACTTGGGTGATGGCGAAGTGGAGCAGTGACTTCCATCACTGCATGATTTTGTGTTGACTACCAACATAAAAACCTTTAGCCCACCTCAGAATCCATGGCTGATGCTGGAGGTCCAGTGCTTATCTCTAGCATACGCCCATTCCTATGAAGCCCAGATCATCTTCCAGATCTTCTTTATTAGCAAACACTGGAAGTCCTCTTACCCTCTGATTTCTGCAGATCCATAATGCTCTACTGTTGTGAGCTCAAACAGTCAAAAAATATGGAAATGATGTGGATATGAAAATGTAAGCAAACCAAGAAATATGCCCTGACTTGCTTAGATTATGTTGCACAGATGCTTTCCAGCTCAGCAAAACATGACTCTGCACCGAATGAACATGATGATGTGATTATCTGGAAATTAAAAAAAGGCCAAATCGTAATAGAAGCTTAATCAACATTTTCCAACAACATTACTCCAAACGTTTTGCTTTCCCCAGACCTTTAGCTTTTGTTGACTTTACATAACAGGGCTTGTGCAAACAAGTGACTCAAAGGAAATTTTCATGCTTTGGCTTTTATTGGGCCAAATTTTGCAGAAGCTTTTTTTCCGGGGTAGGCATTATGATTACACATATTTTATGGATATTACCAAACAAAAAGCAGATTGTGCAGCCGAGCAATTCACCGAGATTCAGGTAACAGACAATAAGCAGTATGGGAGAACAGAGCTTGGGATATTGTGGGTCCTGGGTCAGCTCATTTCATAGCCAACACAGCTGCTGTTGAGAAAACAAAACAGAAGCAAAAGCAGGTGAAAGACATCTGCAAACTCTCTTTGATCGTCACTGCAAAATTGTCCATTATCAAGACACGAACAAAAAAAAGTGCATTTGAATAATTTATTTGGCAGGTCAATAGCTGATCTTTGTTCCAGCTAAACACACCTGTTGAACAATTTTCCTCACCTTCATATTATGGATCATTGATAAACATACTAGAAACAGCTGGAAGTGCAACAAGCAATTTACCATGGATGTTTCTCGTTCTTTTTTTACATTTTTTTTTTTAATCACACAACATTGGTATGGGCAGCTACTACTGAACACTAAGAAAACGGTGCTCAAAAACACTTGCATACAGAAAATTAGATTTTTAGGGGCAATTTAGTGCATCTTGATTTATTCTGGGGGGATATTTTACATATGAATATACATGAGACTTTTATTTGGAACAAAACATACCTTAATATCATTACCATTGTAATGAATATCAACCTTCCAAAAGTGAACACAGATGAACTGATATCATATCCATTTTCACACCCCTCCTGGCTGTACGTAAACTTTGGATGATGAAGGCCTTTCGATCCACACAGCAGGCCTTAAAATGAGTTTGTGCCTAATGCCTGCAGTGGAAACGGATCTAGGCACAACCCCCTCACAGTTAAGCCGTCATGAATTCTGACTGGCAGGTGCAAAGAAAGGTGTTGCACCTCACCCCTGCTTCAAAAACTGAAACACAGAATAACTGCTATTGTGATAAGCTAACAATGTACCATTTCCTACCCTTAGGCACCAACAGTGTACAGCGGGAGTAGATGACCAAGAAGGGAGACCACACAACACTGCCAAAACAAAGAACAAAAACGAGTGTGCTGAGCAGATCCCAGAATCCTCAGAGGCAGTGGAGGAGCAGGCCACAGCCAAGAAGGCCCACACTTTAAGAGACCTTGCTGGAGTATCCTTGTTATCCTTGATACTGGTAACAGGGGAGTTTTTGTTTAAAATGGATCGAGCTCTCTCCTTACACTACACCCCAATCATCCACAGTCTCTGCTAATCCCATTAAAATGAAGGTTGGACGGCGCTGAAATGGGAACCGGTATTAGACCCATCAGCATACATTAGCCCCAAATCAAAGCCCTTGTCTAGAGCCATTAACCACCTACTGAAACACAAGAATATGATTTGAGACCCACGTCTAATGATGAGACTGAAATGTTACACTGAAACTCCTACTGCAAGGCCCCCATCCAGACTCTATCGCCTTCAAAGCATGCTTCTAGTAAACTGTGCCAATAAAATCAATCTGCCTTTCGGCACTGCCAAGTTTTATTGTCTTTCTTCAACAAACAGACTGTTTAATTTCACTGAAACTGTAATCCCAATGAGCCACAAGTTCTTTTTTGCTAAGCTCCTGCTGAACACCAGTGTCACACTTCCCTGCTTGTGCATGGGACGAGTAAGAGGTCAAGAGCAGAGCTATCCGCACAGGGGGATTCTGCTTAATTATTTAGTGGCTAATGTATTTAGCTATATATGGCATGATGTGAGGACAGGAGGAGCCCAAAACTAATGAACTTGGACAGATAAGCTGTGGGTTTTAATTAAATAACATTCAAGGAGACACAGAGGGACAGAAGATGATGGGGCAATGCTCTCCTGCTGTGTCCAGCAAATTTAATCCCTTCTGTGGTCCACTACTGTGCAAGCCTGCCATACATATGGACATTTCACTCTACTCTCTGACAGGCAACTGCCTGTCCAGCCTTGTCTAATTTGGAAGCCCTGAAGGACCTTTATTTGTGAACAACAGCCCCTTTCAGAGCCCAGCAGACAGTGATGGGTCAACCCACCCTCGCCTGAACACCAGCAACTATCAAATGCCCTGGCAATCACTGAACCCATTTACTCTCTGAGAAAAGTTAGGTGGAATGGGACAAGAGCCAGCCAATCTCTGCCTGTTCTGACGGCGCTGCACTTCAGTAATGAAGCCTGGGCTGGCCTGCAGAGAGGCCCCCTCCACCACTGAGTAGATTGATTGAGTGGGGGGGGTAGAAAATGAGGAAAAAAAAAAAAAAAACCAGGCTTGCTCCAAATCCTCAGATTTTAGTCTAGACACCATCTGGACAATGGTTACGGCACTTCTCAAACAGCTCAGAGGAGATCCTTCGATAATACTTTGATGTTAGAGCTAAAGATTGTGCTCCAACAGATCATGTGATAGATTGTTTGTTCATGCGAGTTAGGACACTCTGCACACGTTTTCCAAAATGTGCTTCTGAACCACACATTAGTGTGCATTTTTTTGTACATTTGTTTTTGTCCCCATGAACTGTCCACACAAACCCATTCATTTTAAACGAGGCCACTATGCTACGAACACTTGCCTGATCGCATTGAGCAATTTTTCCATTCTGAACGAACACAAATTTGGCTCCAATTTCAATCTTCTTTCTCTTTCGGTTCCCCAAATAATCTTTTTAAAAAAAAAAAGTTTAAAGCTACACATCAAAGCCAAGAACTCATTATGAAAACTCCTTTTTTAAAAGGGTAGCAGCGTCAACTCAGTGCACTAACTTCACTCAGTCAAAGTCGTCCCAGAAACTGAGCAAGGAAGAACTTCAGCAAGGAGACTTGGAGCTATGAAAAACATGTTCAACTAAATATCGATGGACTTGCTATTTCTTAACAAATTCTGCATTACGGTTTTATAATGGACCTACATTTGAACTTACTGTTGGATTTCCACTGTTCTATTCCAGTTTGGTTACTTACTCTAATGGCTAATACAGTTTTAAAACCTAAAAGCGGTTTAAACCCTGAGAAGGTCTGAGTGCTGATATTTCAAAAGGGGCTCTAATTATGGCAAAAAAAAAAAAAAAATACTGATATTTACACACCATACCAGATTCTTCAAAATACAGTGACGGTCCTTACAATGTTAAATTTACTGCAAGCTGACCAAATTATGCTGCAGTCAGTGTATCTGACTTGGCGCTTTTAAAACAATGTTTAGATCTCGCTAAAAAAATCCGTATGGTCTAGTAACAGAGCAAGTGAGTGGCCGGTTCAACCAACGAGGTTAAGATTAGTTAACATACGAGAGCCAATGTTGGTGTGAAAGTGTGTGTCTGCTTTTCTCTCGCAAACGCCCACACTACAGTAGGGGTATGTTTAACCGTGTTTATGGTTTCTGCAGGGACCACTGACCCAGAAGCAAGGGGGGGAATTTGTCATTGGAAGGCAGCTGATCGGACGACAGCCTCTCGGGGGCCACAAAGGCTCCAGACCGTACTAAGAGGCTCTAATAAATACACCATTCTAGAGGTTATACTGATTTAAAACCTCCTAGGAGTTTAAAAATAGATATTTGTCATGATAGAATATATAATGTGGTTTTTGCAACAGAATACTCTTACGGGGAAGAAGTTAACGCGCAAGCATTCACTGCCAAAACAACTGACCAGTGCCTGGTGAATTCATCATTATCACAGGTCAGTAGAACTCACAAATGCACTGTATAGAGGAGAAGGGAAAAAAAAGTTTGGTAATTGCAAACACCAAAACTCTGGCAATCCATAGACATCAATGTGGAGCTGAAGCAAAAACAGGTTCTGATTTACTGGGCAGTCTGTTCACTAGATTTTGGAGTGAATCTGTGTAATTTTGCCCATTCATCCAAAAGAGCATTTGTAAGGTCAGTCTCTAACATGGGACAAGGCGGCCTGACTCAATCTCTGTTGTAGTTTATCCCAAAGGTGTTAGATGGTAGTTGAGGCCAGGGCTCTGCGAAGGTCAGTCTTTCACACCAAACTCTCCCAGCCATGTCTTTATGGACCTTGCTTGGCCTTGCGCTTGGCGATGTGAGACTTGCATACAGCTGCTCAGCCATGGAAACCCATTTCACGAAGCTCCCGGCACACAGTTTTTGCGCTGAGGTTAATGATCACAGAAGTTTGGAACTCGGCAGTTACTGGATCAACAGAGGCGACTTTTACACACAGTATAGAGCAGCACTCGGTAACCCCACTCTATGTGGTTTCTGTCATTCCAAAATGCTTCCACTTTGCAAAAATAAGATCACTTGCAGCTGACCGTGGAATATCTAGCACGGAAGACTTAAAATAGAAGTATGATTCCCTCAGTGCACAGTCTGCAATACAGTTAAGTGAAAGTGACTATTTTTGTTATTGTGAAACAGTACACAGAACCACAACGAAATCCAACCTCTGTTTTTCACCCATGCACACCGTGTAGCAAGGGGACAGCTGTTTAAAGCACACAGGGAGCAGTGATGGGGACAGTACCTTGCTCAAGGGTACCTCAGGGCAACCTACTGGTCTGGGATTCAAACCTAGGACCTTCTAATCCTTTGGCCTACTCCCAAACCACTAGGCCACCACTGCTGAGGTCTTGATAACATATGATTTTATTAATGTGTTGAACAGGAATGGTTTGTTTCATGCTGCTATATGTTGTATCATGGACCACGGAGAAATGTAGTCTCATCTAGCGTCATACATTTTTGCTGATGACAATAAAGAACCATTGAACCTTGTATCCTGTGGCAGCACTTTACTTGAATTCACTTCAGAAAGACCCCTTTCCCGTTAGCGTCCCTTATGGGTCACATGTTTGTAATCCTGACAGGATGGCTAGGTGTGTGTCACACCTGTGAGCAGTGGGTATTAAGGGTATTAAGCCAGTCCCAGTACCAGTCCCAATACTTCTGTCCATTTAACATATTTTTAAAAGCATAAAATCTTAGCGTATTTGATTCAGTGCACACACTGCTCCACATGTTCTTCATTATAACATTTCTAGAAAATAGTGGTCAATTCTTAACCATCCTTTTATATTTCAAGCTATTGGTATTCAGCCAAGCACAGCCGCGCCAATAAATGAAATAAAGTACAATCAATATATCCCGATCTTCCTTAAGTCCCATGTGGCTAATATGTAATTGATGTATGAGTACATGAAGTTCTCGAAAGCTTAATTTAAAACTGGAAGGGTTTTAACCCAAAGTACTGAGGTGTTCTTAAAAAACAAGGGCATGAACACAAACTGTTGCAGCATGTCATTAATATTATTTTTAGCAGCAAATAAGCTCGTGTGCCTCATCCGTCATACTTTTGTGGTCAAAGGGGAAGGAATCTGGGCTCCCACTGGTGCAGCAAAACATTTAGAAGAGAAAGCATCCATTTGCGGTCAGACCTATGGACATCTCCCAGAGATATACATAGAGCTGAGAATTCCACTGTTCAGCACATTCAGCAGTGCTTCTCAGCCTTACTCCTGTGTTTCTTCTCATACACAGCTTGTAGGATTGCCGAGCTCTTTCAAATCTGTGATCAGCTAGTTACTGCAAGAAAGGCAGGTTCAAAAACACCCAAGAACACTGTTATCATTTTTGAACACTGTTATAAGTATTACTGCCTTCAATTCTCAGAAACCAAACATGCCATGTGGATCGTTGGCATGAACGTGTGCAGAAACTGTTGGGCAAGTACAGTCACAACTGACTGGCACACTATTTCTTGGCTACTCACCTACTGAAATCTACAAACACTGTTCAAAAATATTTACTCACAAAACACAAAAGCAAACCCGCTCAACAAAATAAACAAGTAAACACAAGCTGGTGGACATAAAACAGTATCCCTGACGTCCGCCCGAAAGCAGACACAAGCTGAGAAAATGTGTAAATGCCACTAGCTGATGTCTGTATCACAACCCCATTCACTTCAGTTCTCTTAGAAACATATAGAGGGTTTTCTCAAGGATAATAGCCTGCAAAGCATTGTGGGTTCATCGAGTGAAAAAAGGAACCCACAATGCTTTGCAAACATGACCATCTGGATGCAACCATTGGGGGATTAAAGGAGGCCGCTCAGAGTGAGTGTGAGCCTGAGAGTTGCTCTCTGAGAGGGGGATAATTACAGGGCGCTGAAGGTAGAGACGGAGCGGGCAGAGAGAGGATCCGAGTTTGGGTTGCCGCCCTTGGTTCTCGCCACGGCCAAGGATTCTAAGCACTCGGACAGGGTTGCAGGGTGGACACTACAGCGGTGCCTGAGAACAGCAGCTCCAGACGCACCACATGAACCACAGCATCAGCACTTGCCCTATTTCCAGCACATCCACCAGTTCATCCCTGAGGCCCCAGAGCACAGGCCCTGGAAACTCGACCACATTCTGACCACTCTGAAACAAAATTAATGCAGCGAGGCTAGGCTTGCTGAAATACAACTCTGAGCGTATTATATTTGAAAAGCTAAAACTGTCACTTTTCCACTCGAGATGGTAACGGCGTCTCCAACACAGCCTCGCAGCAGAGTAAGAAACTGAGGCTTTTGGAGTTCCCCAGGATATTTTCTTCTAAACAGGTCATTTGTTGAATCAAGATGCCCAATGAAAAATGACGCCGCGAGGATTTGTGCTATCAAGGTTGATATGACGAAGCGAACTCTCCCATCGGTTAGGACAGAAGCACTGGACCCATTCAAGATATTCTCCAACATAATAAGGAAGTGACACTGCAATCAACCATGCACACTTTGATTTCTGAAGAGGGGGACCACTTTTATGAGGAATAAAGGACAATATTGTGATTAATGATATATTGTGCATCCTTGACCCCAGCCATTGCCAACGTAGTGAAGAACAAGCAGAGATCAGCTGCTCTCTCGACACTAACCTTCACCACCATCCCAGCAGGCAATGTACCTCAGATGAGCTCATTTATCAGTGCTGTGGACAGATTCATAGCAGGTAGCAGATACCAGGCATAATTCATATCTGGCATTTATCCATTTAGCCACTCATCTGTCCATCTCTGGCCTGAGCATGGGCTTCAAGCTACAGCGATATAAAACCCTGTGACTTATGACTCAGACTCCCCTGCACAGGTGTCAGGCTCCAGTGCACAGGAAGACAGAGCAAAGACAGGCAGAAGACTATAACACTGAACATAAAGAGTGAGAGGGAGAGAGCGAGAAAGCGAGAGAGAGAACGAGAGATTGATTCATAATGTATATTCTTTGGCATTGCTCGGTACTGACGTCTCCAAGAGTGTCTCCATAGACTGAGGCAGAAGCCTGCATCACGTTTCAACATTAACCATTAGAAAGGTGAAGAGCTCTCTCTTGATTCATAAAGCCCCTTCATCTTCCTCCATTCTTCTAGCAGATGCACTTCATTCCTTCAGGGTATCCAGCATTTTCCTCCATAAAGAGACATGGGTACCGTGTGGGACCTGGGATATGGAGTTGTGTTCGGGTCACAACTAGAATGTTGGGAAAAGACACGACTTCCAGAAAAAGACACCTTTCATTAACTGAGCGAAGTAGAATCGTCTACTATTTATTGTGTCTCTTTCATCCACATTCTGCATAGATCATCTTTTACTGGCTTGATGGGAACATTTTATCGCAGACATGTTTTGTACATTATTCTGATTGTAATATCAGTGCAGGGCAATTCTGCAAGGTGCCACGTTTTCTGCTGGAATGTTCAAAGCCATAACCGGCTTCCCTTAGCACACCTACAGTACTCTGAACACTTCTCACGACCTCAATAAAGCAAATACGTAACTGGAGCCATGTGATTGCATGTAATAAATGACTGAACAGAACGCTAACGCAAAGCAAAGGCAGCCCTCCATCTCAGCCCGGTCCTAAAGACGGTATGGGGGCCTGAATATGCTTCCCACTCTCTCACCCTCACCTACACAATCAGGCAAAACAGACTATTTTCCTACCACCTCGCATCTGCTCCTTCTCAATGCAAATGGAAAACGAACGGCTTGGAGCTGTGTTACAGTGACCAGGATCAGCCTGACGAAGTTGCTTAAAACTCCCCATGACTTCACTCCACTCCAGCGTCGAACTGACGCTGGGAGAACAAGTGCAATTTAGCTTTTACAGAAAGCTCTCAAATCGCAAGCGTCCATGAATGACCATCTAAAACGACGGCACAGTCTACATGACACCTGAGCTTTAGTTAAAGTGAACGCACACAGACACAGTGGGGTTCAGAAATCGAGAGCACAAGCTGTTTAGCGATTTTTTCTAATGTCAAAGCTTTCACAAGTAATTGCAATCACGGCAATAACCATTTGAGTGAAATATAGAAATGTGTGCATATGTTTCTAAGTTTGTGATCAGTAAATCAAATCCACCCATGCGCCTTTTCTGGCAACAACGAGCTCACTGTTACACATTTGCTTAAATGTGAAGAGTGAGGCAGAAGTTGTGCAAGATATTAATAACTAAAATAATGTCCTGCAGATATTACACAATACCCTTCCATCAATATTTACTCAAAAGCAGCCCGATACCAACATGGGCTCCTGCTGAAACTGCATTCATCTCACGGTTCTCCCACACGCTCCTGCTTCCGAACGATGACTCTGTTGCACCAGTTTCTCTCACACAAGCATTGTAAGGCATGTAGGAATACACTGATCTACTTTTATTGGACATCACATTTTGATTAGCAGGCTACCGGCAAGCAGCAAACAAAGCAGTGCGTGGACTAATATCACATGATCTCTGATTATATTCGACAGGCTATCATGCACGTTCTAAAGCCTTAGTCTAATATTCAGAATATTACTGCTGAGGTATTATGGATTTATCTCCATAATCATTAATCATGAAACCTTTAATACAGAAATGGACAAGGTAAGCCGATTGAACCCTTTTCCAATATAGTTTGATCTAACTTTCCTAAGCCGAGTACAAAAGATCATCTCCACAAAAATGATGCAGCTGCAACCTGGTGATGAGAATGAAAAAGGTCTGAGGATTTTTAATATTCCAGAAGTCTGATGTACAAAGCAGGCCCTATACACACCACGGATCTGTTTCCAGTTCTGGGGGAGATGGTAACTTTCATAAAGACTAGATACCTGCACCTGATCACTTCAGTGGCTCATAGCTTTTGAGCTCCAGGTGATGTTAAAAAAACAAACAGACAAAAAAAAAAAAAAAACAAACAAACAAAAAAAACCCACAGCTCCAGAAAATCATACAAAATTAAAAGGTCCCTTCCCTGGAAATGTGCTTCAGCCCCACTTCCCTGGCACTGAGCCTGCAGAAGGATGAGAACATTAAAAATCCATCAAACTGCAATACGTCCACGTGGGACAGCTGAGAGGGTCTTCCTAGGGGCTTGTTCTGTCTAAGTGGTGCTGATGCTGATTACCGAAGTGATGCATAAATCAGATCCGACCAGCTTCAGTAACCTATTCGACCCAAGCCCAGACGGGACGCGTGGTTCTAATGAGGGGAGACCAGCAGGAGACCACGTTTCCTAAAAGCACTAAAGGCTGTTTATTTGTTTTATCCCGGACAGCCCGAGCGGGACGTGTGCTGCGTTTGTTGGCTATTATGGAAATAAAACAGGAGACATCCATCCATCCCTCCCAGTTCGGCTCAGTCCCCGCGGTCCTCCAGTCCGTGGACTCTGCCCACAATAGACACACACACACACACACACACACACACACACACACACACACACACACACACACACACACACACACACACACACTGTGTACCTGTCATCGTAGCAGAAATCTGCGCCCAGTGTGTTGACATACAGGACCAGAGCCACGGCGCTGCACACCAGATCTGCAGTCATCTCTCAGCAAGAGACAGAGAGCAAGGGAAGGGGAGGAAAACGAAAAGAAAGCGGTGATTTTAAACCCTCTCTCTGTCTGCTCGCTCCGTCAAGACGCCTCTGTCCAAAAGCACAGAAATCAGTAAAGCACTCCGAGTCCCCATCGCGCCGCGGCCGCTCTTTACCCCATGCTGAGCGCAGCCGTGATCCACATGGAGAGCCGCGGCTCAGAGCGGGCGCTGCGGGCGGACAGTGTGCGCGAGCTCGGCCTGCCGCCCGGACTGCGCGGCCGCTGCATGCTGGACCCCAATAAACAGCCGCACGGAGCCGCGTGGGGTCGCAGCGCGCACTGCGCACGCGCAGAACACCCTCCCCGCCCCTCCGCCTCGGCCGAATTCAAGCTGGAAACGGTCACATGGTGTGTCCGCGAGGAGCGCGACCAATCAGCAGCGGAGCTTTTCATTCGCAGCCAGTCAGTCAATCTGGCAGCGCTCAGTAACATAACATCTCATCACGAATCTGAATCTGTTTCTAAATATTTATACACACTGACTCGCACATCTTTTTGGCTAAGATGTGCAGAAAACGCAGGAAAATTGAATAATTTTATCTTTAACCTCATCGTTTGCCTCACATGACTTTTTTTATGATTTATTTTTTTTTACTGTGGCTTAAAAATTAAAGGCTTTAGAGAAAAACATTCAAAAATAATATTTCTAAATGCAATATGCCTTTTTCAATGTTTTGAACTCTTATAACAGGTATGTATGGACTGTGAGATAAGTGGAGTTTTTTTTCACATAAAGAACATTTATTTAGTATGCAAGTGAATATTAAATTATATTTCAATCTTTTTCCATTTAGGAACAAATGGTTTGTATCAGTCAGGGTTGCCTTCATGGTGAGCCAGTGTGATCAGAGTCAGTGTAGAGCTGCATTTGAAAAGCTCCAGTAGAGGGCCCACAAAAGAGCTCTCTGGTAGTTTCATTTACAAGCAGGGAAAGCACATGTGCTGGCAAGTCAGAGCAGATACACAACAGATTTTCAGAGCATATTAAAAGCTGTATCTACAAAGTCTCTTTTTCCTCAACAGGAAGATAAAAATACCAGCCAGGGTGACATTTTCAGCTCATGGTTCAAACACTCTTCGGAGGAAAGCTGAGAAATCAAGCAAGTGTTGGAATCAAAAAGAAGGGGGGAGGAGATTGAGGGGGAGTACGAAGAAAAAGAGAGAGAATCAATCTTGGAGTTGCTACAGAGAGAAAGAATGCAGTATGGTCCAGTGAATATTAATGCAATTCTATTTCAATAGCAGGGCCCGGTCTGCTAAAGCAGGCCTCAGTGTGGCCATTCACAGGACAGCGGGACACTATGATGTAATTCATTAGAGGAATTAATTAAAGTGATCGCAGTAACAGAGCTGTAGCTCCTGCTTCACTGTATGCCATGCGTTTGTGAATGCCTCATACAGTGGAACACATTTAAACCGTGTCCTTAAGGCATGAGTGTGCTGTAAAAAAAGAAGCTGTTTATTTTGAGTTGCTAAGTACCATGTGTGGTTTGCTTCTTTCTAACTGCATGGCTTAATCTAAGATAATTCCATGTATGTAGCCCAAAGGCAGCCTTAAATTCAGATTTATTACCTAAACAACAGTGTATTTTGTTTAACTGTCTCTTCAGAAACATTCCATTTTGTCTTTTAAAGTCTTTCTGAACTCAGAATATGAAAATCTTAAAAATCATCTGCATGTACTGAAATAATGCTGTTACTCTGGAGTAACGTACAAGGTCAGTTTCTGTGCCACGTCCATTGTGGCCTAGTGGTTCGGAGTTGGCCACGGATCAGAAGATTGTGGTGATTCCCTCACCCGTAGGTTGCCCTGAGGTATCCTTGAGCAAGGTAACATACCCGTCACTGCTCCCCGGGCGCTTTCAATAGCTGCCCCCTGCTGCATGTGTGTGTATGGGTGAAATGCAGAGGTTGAATTTCGTTGTGTTGTGCTGTGCTGCGTTTCCCAGTGACAAGGGTAGTCACTTTCACTTAAAAATCAGAACTAGAACATTCCAAAAAAAAAAAGAAAGTGGGCAGTGGTGGCCTAGTGGTTAGGGAGTTGCCCCACATCGGAAGATTGTGGGTTCGATTCCCTCACAAGTAGGTTGCCCTGAGGTACCCCTGAGCAAGGTACCGTCCCCGTCACTGCTCCCCGGGCGCTTTCAATAGCTGCCCACTGCTGCACGGTGTTTGTGTGCATGGGTCAAAAGCAGAGGTCCAATTTCGTTGTGGTTCATGGTGTGCAGTGCTGTGACCTCGCAATGACAAGGGTTGTCACTTTCTTTCTTCTTCTAGAAACCCATGGAGAAAATTGTTGTAAGAGTTTTTCCGGGCGTAGCCAGACACAGTGTAGTGCATCAGATCACCGTTTTGATAGGCTGTGCAGTACAAATGGGTTCTGGGACATAGTTGGATGACACAAACCAAACCTGAGTTTAAACTTTGGTGAATTGCTGTTTATGAGTGGTGCAGCCTCTATCTTTAACTGCTGACTTTGTTTTATTTCAGGTGAATGTTTCATTTCATATTTTATTTTTAGCTTTTCAAAAACGTATAGAGGCCTGGATCTTGGTGATATTATTACTGGCTGCAACTCTGCGTCTAGTCATCACTCAGCAAACTACACCCTTTCATCAGCAGCACACCTGATTTAACTTAATGAAGACTGATTATCCAAACCAGGTATTGACGAGGATATACTGATTATACGGTGAATCCCTGAGGAGAGGATGAACAAGATTTTCAAATGCAATAAATCAACCCCTGCTGTACATATTTATATGTTTATATGTGTGTTTTTAACAGTAGTATTTTCTTAGAAGATGAAAGATTGCTGCCCGAATTAAAAGCTCGTTAATAATAAAGAAGATCCAGTTACCTATTGCCTATGTGAAAGGTATCAGATATATCTGTTCCATCCTCTAGAGGCAAGGTAAACAGTACAATTTGTTTCATGACTTCATGTGATGATACAGTCATGGAAACTGGACTATACAATCTATACATTGGTAGGCTAAACTTACCTCTTAGGCTCACATACACCTAAGGAAACTTGCAGAAAAACAAGCTCTTATCCCACTTGATGTCTTAACTAAGCACTGAGTTTGTTTGGTCATTCAAGTGTTAACACATGCTATATGTCATTTTAAATGCTATCTGACCACAAGGAGTTCCACAATATCAACTTTTTAGATGTTTAAGCCCCATTTTGCTTATCCTAAAAGTAGGAGATTTATGAGTAGAACTAGTATAGCATAGTATAAGTGGGATCATGGGTGTGGGAATAAGTTACGGTTAAATTAATCAACTGTTTTGGAGACACAGGCCCTAAAATACACAGTTAGCATCCCATAATCATAAATGACTGTAACCAGTCTGTAGACTGTAAACTGTAACTACACCAGTAAAGGACTTTATAAGTATTACTGTCTTGTATTTTAAAACCCATCAGACCATATCTTTATTTATTTATTGGTTGTAGAGTGCTGTCATTTTGAAAGAATCCATATACATTGTGAGCTTTAAGAGTATAGTCCCATAAAAAGAGCATATCAGCAAACGTAATTCAAACCCAATGCATACTTTTTTTAAATTTAAAGCATCTGAATTAAGTTAGATATTATTGTATGAGAGATTTTGTTTTAAAATCACTTGAGTTGAAATCAATGTTTCGTGTTCTCATAATGGGGAGTTATTTTTTATTGCCTCGGTAGAGATGAGCTTGTTGTTTTTATAGATACTTATTTTCCTAACATGTACTTATGTTGCTTACACTACACTTTATCAAGGTGTGTAATTATTTATAGATTCTCTAGACCAGGTGAACAGCAGAATTTTCTTCATGGCTACATATACAGTAACGTACTCCTGAAGCAGATACCTTTCTACTTTTCTGCTGTTTCCATGGAAATAGCCTATGCAAATGCCTACTATGATCTTATCGAGGTGCTAAATGCCTCTGAAATACGTGCTACTGACAAGGCACACAGTAGGGCCCATCGGCTGAGGTGTTACTGTACCCTCGCATGTTAGGCTCTGCTTTAACTCCACTCCACTTACAGTTTGTGAAATATGACATTGTTTCCTGCCCCACATTTCCCTGGGTGCTGTGGCTGTGGCCTGCTCTCTCCCAGCTTTACACCCGTGTGGTTCCAGTGCTGAGTGAAAGCATGTGTGCATTCAGGGAAACCCAGTATGACATCTACTGTTTCATACAAGGGCCTTCATCTCTCCCATCTAGGAGGCGGTTGTGTGTATGTGCAGTGTGTTAGGTAATTACAGATGCAGGTCCATGACTTGGAGCTTGAGTGACTGCTGTCTGGAAGTGAAGCTGGAGAACCACAAGCATGACAGATATGAATTTGCACAGAGGTTACATTTTTGCGGCCATTCCCGTCCATGATTGATTTAACATCGATGCTACACCCGATAGAGCGATTGTGTCCAAAAGTAGTGTGCGATTTACTAAAAGGTTTAGAGGTGGTCTAAGAAAGTATTGAAATTACTTCCTGAAAAATTTTGCTATTTTAACATAAATTACTTAAAACGATGAATGCACTTAAAAATGTAAGGGGTAAGGGTATGAGGCTGGGATTGGGGGCAAAGTTAAAAATATATATATTTTTGATTGGCAAGTGGCAATATGTTCAGGGTCTAACTTTAAATGAAAGAAAGAAAAAAAACTTTAATGCAGGAAAGATCCCTAAACCTGCAGCCTAACCCAAAACCAAAATCTCCCGATAATATATCAGAGAAGGCAGTGGTCACAAAAACTATAGTTTCTCACAAACAGTGGGTGAACAAGATCTTCCACCAGATGAAATTTTACATACTTCATTCAGACACAAATAATGATTTACTGTTACTTGGCTACATGGCTGGGCGGCATGGTGATGCAGTTGATAACACTGTTGCTTTAGTGAGAAGGTCCTGGCTTCAATCTTATATCAATATCACATGGTCTCTTTGTGTCTGTCACACAAAGTGCAGTTCAGATAATGAATGAATGGCTACACAGCTGACATATGAATTTTTTGTTTATTTGAACAGTTTGGGAGTACTCACTATTATTTGAAAGACAGACTGTGGCCTGGATGTGTTTCATTAATGGCATACCACACTGAGCAAGGGTCTTGGCCACCCCTCATTTTTTCGTATTTTGCTTTCAAAGAGCCAGACGTACTTGTGTTTTTAATGCATCGAGGAATAGTTTTCCAGGCTTCTTGAAGAAAACTTCAGTTCAGTCCCTGGACCTGACCAGTTTGGATTGTTTTTTTGTTTGTTAATCTCCACATAATGACCTACATATAAATAATTTAAGAAGAACAAAGCCAACTAACTCAAGGCAAGATGCAGTGAAAAAACAGGTGCAGATGATTACAGATGATCAGGCTGGTGTTTAGAAAACTGGTGGGGCGGAATGTTGAGTGTTTAGAACCCCTTCATGCAGGTACCCTTTATCTTTAGGCACTTTGCAGGCTGTTGAAGTAAAAGATTTCAAAAAAGATTCAATCTACTCAAAATGCCAGAGATAGTTGGACAGGCCTCAAATAGTATATTTGACCCAAAGTGACTCCTCAGCATAGTATGATGAAATGAGGGGCGGCTCAAGCCTTTACTGTACCTTTACAGGCAATGTTCGGGCCCGTCATTCATTCATTCATGCTTGCAGCTCTTGGTATCCTGGGAATGTGTTTAGAAAATATAACAACAACAACACATATGACTAATGGCTTCTTTAGGCCTCACTCATCTACAAAATACACTCCTGGTACATTTTCTCTCATAAAGAAAAAATACTAATCCATCCATCCTAGCCACTCACCTTAATCAGGATTGCATGTGATACTAGAGCCTATTCCAGTGCTTCATAGGGTGTAAAACAAAGAAACACCCTGGACAAGTTTCCTGCACATCAGGGGCAAGCACACACTAAAAACACTCTTAGGGGCAATTTAGCATCTTCCTGACATGCATGTCTTTAGACTGTGACAGAAAACCTGTCTGGCAGACATCCATGCAGAGAACATGCAAACCTTAGCGAGAGACCGATTTTGTGCTGCTATTGTTGAGTGGTTTGTCACAAGAATCATACACATGTGACTTTTTCACTTAAGGAAACTGAAAGCTTGACTGAAAACAGCATGAGCTGAGCTGTCAAATTACTAAACTTTCCGTAACCACTTTTCTTAAACATGACAGGGTATGAAACAGGGATTTCTACTCTGGATTGCGCTCACACATAATTGTATATTTATTGTTGGAAATAGTAAAACATTAAGTGCAAGTGAAAGAGGTTATAGTACATTGCCTGTGTGAAGGGTTTTAAATAATTTTACTTTAGTTGACTGCAAGTGCATGCCTTTATGTGTACTCAGTAGCCTTAATGTCTCTGCTGATCCAAGCATGCCTGTGTAGTTTTGTAAATGTATGCAGTAGTTAGCATGATAGGTTGAAGATGTTTGGTGTTACTGTGAAGGAGGTTCTTGAAATAACCACAGCCTGAGGGCCCAGCACAGTCTTAATGGACCTAGTAACATTTCAGTACATATAGATGATTTCCTGGGAATTCATTTGCCGCACCATGTAGTTCAAGTAGTTCACTTGTGAAGCTTGTTGCTTCAATATATTCCGATATCCCCAAGGACATGGCAGCACCAACAAGCATTGCAGAAAACATGCAGTACTCTTTTATCAGGCAAGAACACACTCATGACAGCAGCAAGTGGGTTTTGGAGAAAAAAGAGAGCTGAGCCCCAACTGCAGAACATCAGGAACTGACATTTTCCTGTTAATGTGGATGGCAAATTAACAATTAGCTGCCAAAGCTTACTGTCAAGCTATCACACTTCATTTAATACAGTTTATTGTGGAATAGTGCTGCAAAGATTTGAACTGCATTCAGTCAGAATAACACATTTTGATGTTAATGGCCATGGCTCTAAACCTCCATCATCATGGTACAGAAAACACAATGTCTCTGCTTTACAGCCAAAGCCTTTGGAACTTCACACCCTTTTAGGTGGCCCTTGTCTTTAGACACGAGCCAGTATTAACCACATGCACATCTTTAAGGTAGTGTGGATACATTTAGTGTTTCTTTAGTGTTTTCCTTCTTTAGTGTTACTACTATCTTGGTAGTTCTACCACAATTACACTCATATTTGTAGTCTGGCCTTTGTGCCTTCTTCTGTTGCCACTAACTGTAAAAACACACTGAGATCCTTATTTCAGATCTGATGTATAAGTGCCTAGAACTGGCAAGCAAGAATACAGCTGACATATAATACAGAAAAAACCCAATATAATGAATGGAATTCTTTGTGCTGGCACACACACACACACACACAGACTGTAAACAGTGAATCTGTCTTCTGCATTTTGGGGCTGGGCAATGGGCTGCAATGCCTGTGCCTGTTGATCAGTGTTGGGGGCAGTACCTTGATCACGGGTAAGCTAATGGTCCAGGACTCAAACTCAAGATCTTTCCGATCATGGGGCCTAGTCCCAAACCACTAGGTTATCTCTGTTCCTAGAGCTGCCTCAAAACCCTTTGCAATCTGTATTACTGAGGACTATTTGATTTGTTCTCTAAGTTGGACTATGTGATACACAAAGAAAACCATGCTTCTAATTTTGCCAGAAATGTTTCATTATTTTTTCAGGCTCAGCATGTACAAAACATATGTTTGTCCCATATCTTTTCCCTCATTTCTGTTTTTGGCTATATCTCACTGCCGCTTCTGCCAGTGATTGTTGATTTCTAATGGTGAACAGTCACAAGGGACAGCATTTGCTCATTTGTCATATTCATGCAGTTGAAAACAGCCTGATCAGCACAGCTAAAGCAGGTGAACGTTATTAAATCATGTTTTCACTTTAGGTTTGAAGCGGTAATGGAGAAGGACTGGATACTGATGGATTGAAGGAGTGGTAGTAAGGCCAGTATATCCATCATCAACGGAAGGAAAGCAGTGACACTGTCATTAATAACATTGCTCTCCACTTCTGTCCAGTGTGGCTGGTTTTGTTGCAGCTGATCTGATAAAAAGGTAAAGATGGAGGCAGGGTGCTTCACTCCAGTCATGTTAGCCTCTTTCATGCTGATTGGATTCACAGACTGAATCTTTCTTTTACCTCTGTTTCTTTATATGCTGATAAGAAATAAACACTCTTTGAAACCCCACCACTGTACCCCAAAGCAAGGATCTGAGAAGGGATTTAGAGATGACGCACAGGCACCTTGTTTTTTTTTCTTGACTGGATGCATGCCAGTTTTAGCTGTGTGGTTTCTTGCCACCTGCAAAAAGGCTGTGAGTGGTTCATAGACTTGTAGAACTAAAGGAAGAGTACTGAAAGTGTCTGACAGTAAAAAAAAGGAGGTGACCTTTAAAGAGAACTGTGATGTACATTCCAGCAGTGAGGAATTTTACAGACACATCCATTTAGAAAGCCAGAAGCTTTTTACTTAATTAAAAAGCCCCATTAAAGGGTGGCATTTATGTGAGTATAGTAATTCAATGGAAGGCAAGTGGGTAGATAGTGGGATGCCGTCATTTCTTTCCCTGCAGGAAGTGTATTGTCCTTCACACCTTGAAGTGCTTACTGTGCAGAAAAGAAACTTGAGCTCATCTCTGCATCTCAGGTTCACTTTGGCCTCCCTTAAAACTTGCTGAAGCCCTTTTAAAGGAACTTAGAAGGTATAATGTTATACTTGCACAAGGTCCATGTTGGCCTCAGCTTATCATCAGCTCACAAAAAAAAAATCTGCTGAAAAGCATGCTGGAAATCTTTTAAGAGTACTGGCAGTTTTGTAATAAATTCCCAAATCAAACCCAAGATGGAATTTGACAAATCTGGATTGGATGAGTCACGGATAAACAACTTTCACATTTCCAACCATGCATTCATGTCCACAATTTTGGCCTCCATAACCTTATCCGGAGAGGCCCAGAAGGTTCATAAGCCTCCTGTCGAGCTCCTTTAGCCATGCAGCCATCTGGGTCCATAACGCAGGCGTAGGGTTAGTTCCTTGTTTGGGCAATATGCACTTGAGTCTTTCTCCATTATAGGAACTGAGCCAATGAGCTTCATGCACATAAACTCAAAGAATCAGTATTTTCCGCTTCAGTACCTGCACCTGCACACATTTGCCATGCATCAGGAGAGGTCAAGGTTGATTCCAGAAAAGGTGGAGGGCCCTGGAAGGCCCGATTATCCACAGAGGAGAGATGATGAAAAATAGTGCATGGAGAAATGGAGGATGACAACAATACAGTAATAAAAACAAACAAAAAAATATCATAGTGAGATGGAATCAACAATATGCATATACTATTAGGTTATTAGGTAGTTATTAGAAAGTAATTACAGGTGGAATTATATAAGGAGTCAAGCAACAAATTAAAAATTCCATCAAGATCATTCATTTTTTTTGTTCATTAATGTACTTATGTTTAATTCCCCCAGATTATCATGGAAAGAATGCAACATGACCTCTTTCTCCTTTAATATCTCAATCCTCTCTTCTGTTAATGTTATTCCAGTTCAGAACTGTAAGGATTTTTGTGGCTTTCCTAGACAGGAGGGGGTCGATGACCATCATTTAGAGGTTTGGACAGAAGCCTGCTATTCACAGTCAGCATGTTTGTCCTGACTCAGCCAGAACCAATCTCACTTCAACCACATTCCTGGTCATGTCCAGCCACCTCTCCTTACCTGATTTACATAATAAAGTTACACTACTCCACTATTTTCCATGCTGAGGGTAACCTCACTGCCTTGCAGGCTCCCTGAAAACTCTGCTGATGTCAACGTTCTGCTCTTGCATTAGTAAATGCCAACACTCAGCATGTATTAACTGCTAAATGACTGTTTCAAATCCATCTTCCTTTAGATTGTTTCAGTTGTCACCCAAATCTAATTTGGTCTACAGTAAATTTGATTGCTTTTATTCTTTTATCCTAGGGTTTCTTCTCCTTCGAGAGAAAAAGACACACCGATGATTATCCATCTGTCTCAAGCTGGTATTTCTATGCAGTGAAGAATGCCTTAGGCCAGGTCTCAACCTGATGCTTCATTTAAAATGGGTCAATAAATTGTCACATAGTGACCTTTCACTTTTAGACTGACAGATACGAATGCAGGAACACTTAATTAAGACAAAACTCACTTTTCCAAGGCTCAGTGAAAGGATGGGGAAATGGCAGGGCTATTTGCTAAAGTAAGGCTGATAACAATCAAGTGTTTAGTAAAACAAACCAATGCATGTCTCTTGAGACAGCCAAACACTCTGTCTGCATTCAGCCATTTAATCTGGCCTCTTTTTGGGGCAGATTTTTACTTATTATCTCAAGGATGTGGCTGCAGTTACTACTGCAGCTACTGTGCAGTTCCTACTGCGCAGTAAAACTCAACGTCATAGTTTACCCGAAAGAGGTTACGCCCAGGCAACAGAATGTACACTCAGGGTAGCTCATTATTACAGGTTCAGTTAGCTTGCAACATGTAAGGGGTGCAAAAGCAAACTTTTTTAGGTCATTTTATTCATAACTACACATTTTGAATTTATAATGGAATTTGGAAAGTATAATGTCTGCATGATCACTTAAGAGGGAGCGTGTTACTTGTTTTCAGTGCCTGCAATGATTTTCTATGTACAAAAAGGACTTTTTTGCAATAAGATGGTAGAGTCTTCCAGTATCCTCTATTGCTTTTATATAAGACATTCTTCATTCTTATGTCAGTTGAGTCATTTTAACACTGGCAGTTTCTTTTTCTTCCACCAACAAAAGTTAACCTCTCTATTCTTGTTGCTTGACAACCAATGGGTATTGAAATAATCCACTTATAGTGAAAAGAAAACTAGCAGAATGCTTGTGGTCAAGCTAATTCTTGCATAGATCTATACTATATGTCCTTGCTGTTCACCAGTACCTAAACTACTTCAGCTGAAGTTTTTCTCTAAATCATGGCTGCATACCAGCCAGCCAATAAAGCATCAGTCTTGAAAGCCTTTTTTTTTGCACTATCACTTTCCTAAATCCCCAAAACAGATATCTAGTGGAGGCAGAGGTGTCTGGCTCCAGCATTTTGATTGTGCAGATGAAGAGGTGTTGTGCCATCCTGAAGCTGAGAGGCATGTGATTGGAATCCCAGCTGATCTGAGCTAATGTTTCTGCCAGAAAGCTGATTCATCCTTTAAAGCTCAGACGACTCGACCAGGCCTGCAGCTCCATCGCTACCCAATGCCTGTTGACAGCAGACAGCAAGCAGGACAGACACACAACCATCATAAAACAATAGCGGTGAACTCTCTGTGAGAATAAAATACTGTCTCAACATCTGAGCATAGGGAGACATCTGTCCAAGAATTTAGTGTAAGGGGATTTATCAATCAGATCAAAACCTTGTAACCATCAGATCAAAAGCTTGTAAGTTCATTTTTGACCTTTTTTTTAAAGTTCAGCTTCCTTTTACATTGTGTGAACAATTCATGAGGAATGTCTGGTAAAATGATGCAGATGAATCTGGCATAAAACCTCATTGATGTTTTGTTTCTGTCTTGAAAAAATCTATGTCCCATTTCCATTTTCCATATTCTGTATTAATTATCAATATTACAAAAATAAGACCTTCTTTAGCAACATTATTACAAAAAGTTTCACACATAGTTAAAGCTGTGGCCATTTGCTTTTATGTTAAAGAAATCAATTTCTGGTCCATTTCCATTTCTTTAAAAACTGATTGATTCCTTTTTTTTTACTAGAGGTGTAGTGCATTCAATTTGTGCTTTTTCTAGAAGAATGGTCTTCCTGGCAGAGGCGCTACAATCAACAGAATAGCAGCACCATAAATTAACTTTAACATTTCTCTGCAACATCCTGACATCTACGAGGTCATTGGGGATGCCAGTGTCTATCCCTGTTGCCAGTCAAACACATGGTAAACACTCAGACAAGCATATTCACAACCAACATGTTCACCTCTCATGTATGTCTTTGCACACTGAAGAAACTCAGCAATGATACAGGCAAATAAACTGAAGCTCCACACAGAAAGGACCC